>WUAM01003311.1:5465-27592 GCA_024336885.1 Actenoides hombroni
CTTGCACACTCACTGTAGACCGTCCAGGACCGGGGTTTTGGCAGGCAGGCTGAGCATTTGTTTTGGCCCCTCGGGAACCGCGTTCCCAGGGTGCGCCCCGATGAGTGGTGGATAAAGAATGGTGGTGCTGGGTGTGTAGGCTGCTGTTTGTGGGGGTTTGTGTGTGTATGTAATGAGGGATGCTTGCATTTAACTTTTTCTCTACAGGTTGTCTTTGGAGTTGCCATGTTTTGCAACTCCTTTCAAATATTAGAATAAAAAAAACCCCAGCTGGGGGATTTTTTTTTTATTTTGCAGTTGCCTGACATTGACTGTTCAGCTTGGGATGTAGACACTATTCGTTTTCTCAAAGACTACCACTTATGCTTCCCATTGCCTTTTTATACAAGTTCTGTGCTCATCCCCTCTGGATTTCATTCCTCTTCCTCTTCGTCAGTTTCTTTAATTAGTAAAATTGGTTTCAATTTTAATGTTGTCGTCCCCAGCTTTTCATCATTGGCATATTTAATAAACGTGGTTTTCATGCAGCATCAGCTTTGCTCATGCAAACATTGAATAGAGGCTGTCGGGCAGTGACAGGACTAGAGGGAATGGATTAAAACTAGAGATAGGTCGATTCAGGTTAGACATTAGGAAGAAGTTCTTCCCTGTGAGGGTGGTGAGACACTGGAACAGGTTGCCCAGGGAGGCGGTGGAAGCCCCATCCTTGGATGTTTTTAAGACCAGGCTGGATGGGGCTCTAAGCAACCTGCTGTAGTGGGAGATGTCCCTGCCCAAGGCTGGGGTTTGGAACTAGATGATCTTTAAGGTCTCTTCCAACCCTGGCAGTTCTACTTCAAAATCCAGGTGGAACTCCAACATTTTGGGGCTAGAACCTCCGATTTTGGTGCTGGGGTGGAGAACGGTTGAGGAGCGTTGAGTGTTGAGAGGAGTTTTGAGGTTCTACCACCGTGGGTCAAACTGAGGATGAGTTTTGGGGTCTGAGGGTCCCTCAGAGACTTTATTTGACCCCCAAAAACCCAAAATGGCCTTCAAAATCCAGGTGGAACTCCAACATTTTGGGGCTAGAACCTCCGATTTTGGTGCTGGGGTGGAGAACGGTTGAGTGATCAAGGGGAAATGAGAGAAATTAATCAAGGGGAAGTGAGATAAATTAAATTAATCAAGGGGAAAGGCGAGAAATGAAATTAATCAAGGGGAAATGAGATAAATTAAATCAAGGGGAAGTGAGAGAAATGAAATTAAATCAAGAGGAAAGGAGAGAAATTAAATTAAATCAAGGGAAAATGAGAGAAATTAAATTGATCAAGGGGAAATGAGAGAAATTAATCAAGGGGAAGTGAGATAAATTAAATTAATCAAGGGGAAAGGCGAGAAATGTTAGGGTGGCAAAAAGAAATTTACTTCTAGCAATGAAGCTACAGAGATCATTACTCTCCTTTGTCTTTGTTCTATTGCTCGTCCTTCAGTTAATTTTGAATTTTTTAATAAAAGAGAAAATATAAAAAAGATGAGAGTACACAACTCTCCTTCCTTTATTTTTGGTCTGTCCTCAGAAATGCTGACTACATCACAGAGGTGAGTAGCAAAGGCATCCCTCCACCAAAGCTCAGTATTGCTGTCCTAAGAAAATTCACATGCTACACCTTGTTCCTGATAAAAATCATAGATAGCTGTAATTGCATTGGCACAACTGAGCATAAATATGAGGCTATGGCTGTTGCTTTTGCATCCATGCAGGTTAAACAGCAGATCTGTTTCATTGTGGGCAACCTGGACATTTTAAAAAGCAGTGCCCGAATGTCACGAAAGGCAGGGCTCCCAATGCTTGTCCAAAATGCAAGAAGGGATGACATTTCTCCAATTCATGCCATTCCAAGTACAATCGCGATGGCAGGCTGATTCAGGGAAACCTCAGGCAGAGCTCTTTGTATCACATGCCCTTTAAAGGTTCATAGATGTTTATTGTAGCAGGTTGTTTTCTGTGAGGTTGCCTTCCCAGCAATCAGGCAGGTTTTGTCAAACAGCCCCTGCAATCAATCACTGGTAGCCTTATGTACAAGCAGCTTAAGCTGTAACATTGACTTAAAATCACTACCTCCATTGGATGTCAGAGCCACTTACTTAAATCTAGAAGGACAGGGTCAGGGTTTTGAGGGGGATCATATGCCAAGGGAAGCCAGACGTATTCACCCATTTCAGGTGGACAAGAAGGCCACCAGCATCCTGGCTGTGCCAGCACTGGGGTGGCCAGCAGGACCAGGGCAGGGACGGTCCCCCTGCACTGGGCACTGGGGAGGTCACCCCTGGAATCCTGGGGTCAGTTTTGGGCCCCTCACTCCCAGAAGGACACTTTGGGGCTGGAGCATGGCCAGAGAAGGGCAATGGAGCTGGGGGAGGGGCTGGAGCACAAGGGTGGTGAGGAGCAGCTGAGGGACCTGGGCTTGTTGAGCCTGGAGCAAAAGAGGCTGTGGTGGCCACCAACCCGCCCAGGGTGGCCACCGACCCGCCCAGGGTGGCCACCGACCCAAGTGGGACCTCCATGGTGGCTACCAACCCTGCTATGGTGGCCACCAACCCAATTGGGATCTCCATGGTGGCTACCAACCCCGCTATGGTGGCCACCAACCCAATTGGGATCTCCATGGTGGCTACCAACCCCGCTATGGTGGCCACCTACCCCCATGTGGTGGCCACCAACCCCACTGGGATCTCCATGGTGGCTACCAAACCCCGCTATAGTGTAATTATATCTCTGCATGACCTGACAACATTCTTATACTCATTATGAGTCATCTGCCCCTTCTTCCAAAGGCCATAAACCCTCCTTTATTCCCTGATTTTAATCCAAACATCCCTATTCAGGATCATCTTCTTCGCTGCCAACTTGTCTTACGACACATGGGCATGGTCTGCTCCTGTGCCTTCAAGACCTCCTTCCTAAAGAATGTCCGGCCTTCCTGGAATCCTACATCCCTCAAAACTGACTCCCAAGGGACTCTATCAAGTAACCTCTGTGGGGATTTAACCTAAATCACAGATGTATAAAGCTATTGAGGGGCACAGTCACATCGGGTCCCAGGCCCCATGCCCAGGCCCCGTAACCATGCCCAGGCCCCCTAACTGGGTCCCAGGCCCTGTAACCTGGTCCCAGGCCCTGTAACTGGGTCCTGGGCCTCAGGCCCCCCATAACCAGGTCCAGGCCCTGTAAGTGCTCTCAGGCTCCTTCACTGGTCCTGAGCTCCATAATCCCCTCCAGGCGCCATGACCAGGCCCAGGCCCTGTAACTGCAGACCATTCCAATGGTTGAGAACCCTTCCAGTGAAGAAATGTCTCCTAATATCCAGCCTGAACCTCCCCTGGTGCAGCTTGCAGTCATTCCCTCTGTTCCTGTCACATGTCACCAGGGGGAAGAGGCTGTCCCCCTCCTCTCTCCAACCTCCTATCAGGGAATTGTAGAGAAGGTCTCCCATCAGCCTCCTCCAGACTAAACAGCCCCAGCTCCTTCAGCTGCTCCTCACAGGACTTGTTCTCCAGGCCCTTTACCAGCCTCACTGCCCTTTCCTCCCCGCATTGGTGGGGGTCCTCGGGCCCTGCTCCAACAGGTCCCTGTCTCTGCTGTGCTGAGAAGCGCTCGGGCACTTTGCGGCGGGAGCGCCGGTGGAAGGAATGGAGTTACCGGCGGGCCAGAGGTAATTAACAGGCGTTTTAATAGAGATGGCTCAGAGCCAGGCGCAGACCGGCCGGGACGAGCTGTGCTCGGGGGGTCCCCGGGAATCCCCGCCCCGGGCTCGGCCCCGGTAACACCCCGTCCCGGGTAACAGCCCCTCCCCGGTGCTGCTTCTCATGCTGCCCGGGCAAGTGCTTTGTCCTCCCCGAGATGTGACTGCACAAACCCTTGTTGTGCTTCTGCTCCGCTTTCAACCGCGTGTCCTTTGGTACGCTTTCTGGACAAAATCTTTTGTGGGGTAGCCACAAGGTCCCATCTATAGGGGTTGGCCACATCCAAGTGAAATTCATAGCTTGCCAAGGGGAGAGAGAGGTTCCACAGTGCTCTCTTTTTTGGATATGAACAGGAGAATTAGTCAAGAGGCTCCAACTGTGCCATTGCTAAAGGAAAATCTACTTAGGAAAAAGAAGCATAAAATATATTTCCCTTGTAAGAGACTGTTGAGTAAATTAAGCAAATACTCTATTCTGGTTTTGATTTTGTTTGTAGTTTTTTTTGTCTGGTTGAGTTTTGTTGTTGTTTTTGTTTTTAAGCTCACACATGTGCTTTCACTCCTCACAGAATAGAACTGGAGTGCAGAAAGATGCCAAAACAAAATGATGGGTTTCACCAACACATAAAAGGGGTTACCTTCACAGGAGATAGTAACTTTATTCACCCCCTCATTCACCCTCCCGCCCCTCCTGCCCGCCCTTTCCCAGCGCGCAGGCGCAGCGGGGCCCGCCTTTCCCGCCCAATCACCCCGAGGGGGGGGGAAGGACTACATTTCCCAGCATGCCCTTCGGGCGCAGGGACGTGTGCGCGGCGCGACGTGGCGTAGCGTAGCGTAGCGTAGCGTAGCGTCGCGCCGGGGCAGCGGGCCGCGGGGCATGGAGGCGGGTGCGGGGTGTTCGGGAGCCCACCTGGCTGCGCTGGTGCTAGCGCGCCCCCTCCCAGCTGGGAACTGCTGGCTCCGACAGGCGCGGAACGGGCGCTGCCAGGTCCTCTACAAAACCGACCTCAGCAAGGAGGAGTGCTGCAAGACTGGCCGCCTGACCACTTCGTGGACCGAAGAGGACGTCAACGACAACACGCTTTTTAAGTGGATGATTTTTAATGGGGGAGCCCCAAACTGCATCCCCTGCAAAGGTGAGGGGGGTGCTGGGAAGCTGTTGCGTCTTGAGGAGCAGTTCAGGCGGGGACTGGGCTGGGGGAGGAGTTCAGCTGTGTTCCCACTCCAACAGCCATGCACCCACACAACTCAGTGCAGAGGTCCTGTTCTTCCCCAGCAGCTCCCTTGTGCCAGGCAGGCTCTGCAGCATCACGTCCCCATGCCCTGATGGGGTCCAGATCCACCATGGCCACCTCGGGCTGTCTGGCAGGGCTGGGTGCAAAGACGCTGGGTGAGGAGGAGCTGCCTTCTGCCAGCCCAGCATTGCCCATTAGCCCCACGCTGCCCAGGCACCGCTGCCTCCTTGTGCTCTGATGCACAACCCACTGATGTAGCATTGGGTCAGCTCCGGCACTACTAGCGAGGTGTCGGGCACACAGGCCAGCTGGACATAGTCATTGCACTGGACGGGCTGGTCCAGTTCCAGCAGTGCGATGTCGTTCCTTTCAATGCCACTGGTGTAGTGCTTGTGCACTATGAGCCGCTTGATGTGCTGCACTTGGGCCTCGGGACCCAGCTGAGCCAAGTGGGTGGCCCCGAGCACTACACCCCACATGGCGATGTGCCCGCAAGGAGGAGATGGAGAGAGGGCTCTTGATGAAATGTCACTTATTGTCTCCAGTGAGTTGTCTTCTAATGCAGTTCTCCCCTCCCTAACAGAGGGGAACTTCAAGGTGGAAATGAGGCTGAATTGTGTTCCAAGCTGAGGAGGGCAGAGGGAGTATTTAGGACTACATTAGCTTTTGTTTGTTTGTTTGTTTTAGACCAAACTTCCCTAACATTGTTTGCTCTTTTTCTGTCAAATCAGACTTTAGGTGCATGTCAGCCACAGGAAATGCAAACTGACACCCATTAAGATACCACATATACAGGACAAGAGGAAATCACCTCAAGTTGCACTACAGGAGGTTTTCGTTGGATATTAGAAGAAACTTCTTCACTGAAAAGGTTCTCAAACACTGGCATAGGCACACCAGGGAGTGGTTGAATCACCATCCCTGAAGTTGTTTAAGTGATGTGCTGATAAGGGACATGTTTTAGCATCAGATTGATAATGGTTGGACTTGGTAATCTTGATATGTCTTTTCCAACAGAAATGATTGTATGATTTTATGAAATAACAATAAACTTATAATCATGCGTTCGCAGTTTCCTCTCGGTAGCGGCAAAGTGGCCCTGGTGGGACAGGGAGATAGCATGCTCCTGGGAGGGGAGGAAAGGGGGAATTTTGCTAAAAAGGCCCCTTTGGCCCCTTCCCTCCAGCTCAGAGTGCTCGGACCAGCTGGAAGGGCTCCCTCCTTCCCTTCCCTGGGCTCAGCAAATTGGAATTGCTACAGGAATTACCATTTTACAGCCACACTCACCATAACTGGCAGATTTTTGGGCAGGGTAAATTGCACAATGTGATTCCCAAGTACCACACTGGGGTTGCAGAAAAGTGAAAGGCCGCACCTCCAAGGAGGAGAAGACAGGACAGGTGACCCTAAACTGACCAATGAGGTATTCCATCCCATGCACGTCATATTCCGTATAAGGCTGAGGGATCCAAAGGGTCTTTGGTCTCTTCTCCCGTCTTGAACTGCTTTGCCAGCTTTGTTTGGCTTGGCTCGGGTCCTCTTTCTGTTCCTTCCTCAGAGCACCTGGGGGGGCCTCTGTCCATTCTGCCTTTGATCCCAGTCGGGGTGTAAAGAGTAGTTTGTTGTTGGGGTTTCATTACACAAAGAGCATTGAAATGCACCAGTGCCTGAACTTGTCCTAGTGACCAGAGCTCCATCTGTGCCATCAATAAAAGATCAGTATAGATGGACTTCAGGCAGCTAAAAATTCAGTCAATAGGGAATGTATGAACTATATTTAGGGAATATAGTTATAATTAGATCTATAGTGAAACAGTGTCAGACAAAACAATTGCATCAATTTAATTTATAAAAATAAAGGAAAAGGCCATGAACTTCTTACACCTAACGAAGCCACTCAGTCAGCACAGGCTCAAGCGTGCCAGAGGATGGACTTCTGTCTCCAACAAAGGCTCTGCAGCCCAACCACCCCTTCCCGGGCAGAAACCCCCCTTGCCCCCATCCCCAGAGGAAGGGGAGGCTGCTCCTTCTCGTCCAGTTCCTAAGCTTTGATTTCGGCCCGGTGAGGAGCGGGGTTGTGACCCCGGCGTGGGCTGTGCCGGTCGTGGAGTTGACCTTCCGTGGTTTATATAACACAGCCCTGCTTGCTGGGCTGGACACAGTATTCCAGATGTGGCCACACCAGGGCAGAGTAGAGGGGAAGGAGAAGCCTTCCTTGATCTACTAGCCATGCACCCCAGGATACCATTGGCCTTTTTGGCCACAAGGACACATTGTTGGCTCATGATTAATTTATTTTCTACCAGGACTCCAAGATCCTTCACCTCAGGGCTGCTTTCCAGCAGGTCTACCCCTAATCTATACTGATGCATGAGGTTGTTCCTCCCCAGGTGCAGGACTACTGTGGGAGACAAGCTGAGCAGTCGGCGATTTCTATTACGGTGAACCTCAAGATTTATTGGTCTAAGAGGTAAACATTGACTGAGATAAATCCAAGGTCAATATTTACTACCAAGGACAATAAATCCTGGTGGCCTATGAAACATGAAATGAATAATTACATATGTATATATACATTCATAGACACAAGTGTATGCACAGAGAGCTACAAAAATTATTTGGAAGAATTATCATCAGCATCATTTTTAGAGCATGTTTTCTTAATGGTGCTAGAAAGAATCAATGAACAATTACGAACCAGGCCAAGAGCTTGGGAGAGGACCTGTGGAGGAATAACCCCATGTACCGGTACAGGTTAGGGGTTGACCTGCTGGAAAGCAGCTCCATGGAGAAGGACCTTGGAGTCCTGGTGGACAATAAATTAACCATGGGCCAGCAATGTGCCCTTGTGGCTAAGAAGGCCAATGGCATCCTGGGGTGCATTAAGAAGAGTGTGGCCAGCAGGTCGTGGCAAGCAGAAAAATACCCGAACAGATTTCATGGCTGTTGGCAAGGTAAAGTGTCACAGATGAAACCGCGATCCTAAAGGCTCTGCGCGGTCTTTGCCATTTTGGCTCAGGGCGCCGCCATCTTGAGCGAGGGCAGGGCCGCGCCCCCGCCTTCCCGAGCCGCCGTTACCGGTGGTTCGGGGTCAGACGGGCCCAGCCCGCGGGGCGGGGTCAAGCCCCGTTATCTCGGCAGCCAGGGCTCGGCGCGGCCCCAGCACCTTAAGGACCTACCGCCCGACCCCATCATGGCAGCGCCCCGACCCCCCCGGGCCCACCCCACATGGCCGATACGCCGCCCCTCTGCAAACAGAGGAAAATGTCTGTATGACTCTCACAAACGTGACAGGGCAAGATACCCTGTGTCTTAGTGTAGCCACACCTTCCAACCCATTCTCCACTTGCTTGGTGGGGATCCCGTGGAGTAAAAATGAATGGATGGCATTGTGTAACAGCACACTCAATGCACACGGAGTGTGCCGAGAGAGCCTCAATGCCTCTGTGGTCTTTTGGTTTCCGCACCTTACCATAGCAGAGGGGGACCCTCAGGAGCTATGGCTTTTAGCCTCAGTACATATCCTTGTGTTACCTGTTGAACTTTCACTAATGTTTTTGTGACACTTTATTAATAAACAACATATCCAAGATGGTAATTTAGTTTTACTTTGAAAGCTGGCAATAAATGTTTGAACTGTAGAGCATTTATACAGAGGTGTTTTAGCCTGAATAAATGTTTAGAGGAGAAGCTGAGCCATCCCACTCCTGATGGGACTGTAATTCAGGAGCATATATTCAGAAGTAAATGATTTTCAGATTAGAACAATTTCTTGCAATGAAAACATCCAGAGGGTGAAGTTATTTAAAAAAAATAAATATAATTATTCAGCTTCTTTTTAGCCATATTACATGCACATCCCTGACTGCAAAGAATACCAGGTGCTTAGACTCCGATGCTTGTATTTTCATCATTTTACTCCACGGTGTGATTTAAAATACAGATGTGAAACTGGCACAGAAGGAATTACTGATCTGCTCAAGATCACACAGAGCAGGTTTAGATCAAAGTCCATAAAATATTAGCTTGAAGTCTTGAAGAGGAACAGTTATCCCTTTCAGGGAAGTATCAGGCTGTTCTGCCAATAACAATCAATGGGTCAAGAGGAAATGGCCTCAGGTTGCCCAGGAGAGGTTTAGATTGGATATTAGGAAAAATTTAGTTACTGAAAGGATTGCCAAGCATTGGATCAGGCTGCCCAGGGAAGTGGTGAAGTCACCATCCCTGGAGGTATGTACGAGATGTCTAGATGTCATGTTTAGGGCCGTAGCTTAGTGGAAGGATTAATGTTTGGACTCAATAATCTTAAAGGTCTTTTCCAACCTAAGTAATTCTATGTGGCCGGGGGGCCAGGGATCAGGAATCGGGGTGATTTCTCTCCCGCCGGCAGGACCTGCCCCGTCTATGGCACCATCGAGGGCTTGAGGGGCCGGCGGGGTGCGAGTGGCTCCGGCTGCTGCTCTGAGGGCAGGAAGAGGAGGATGACGAGGAGGAAGAGCGTGGGTACCCCGGGGCAGAACCGTGCCACCCCCCTGACCCCCGCTACCCGGCTCCGCGCCGACGGAGGGGGGACGGTGAGCCTCGCTCTCCCCGCACCGCACCGCACCCCGCTCGAGAGTGTTACACTCATGAACTGAACCACACTTCCTGTGCAACTGAGAAATAAACATGCAGAATGGTATCTCTTGCAGTGGGTCATAGACCTACTGAGTCGCAGTTGAAAGCAGTTTCAGAAATTTCTTCCTTCTGTACATGTAGAATCCTTCCTCCCTCCATTTATAATCCACAAAATCTTCATAAACATTGATTTAGAGGTTTTGCAGATCTGTAAAGAAAATTCAACACCTTCAATATATTATAGATATGAAGGGGTAAAGGGGAAAAATTGTTTAGTGGAGAGAAAAGGAGACTGAGAGGAGACCTTATTGCTCCCTACAGCTACCTGAAGGGAGGTTGTAGTGACGTGGGTGTTGGTCTCTTCTCCCAGGTGACTAGTGAGAAGACAAGAGGAAATGGGCAGAAGTTGCCCCAGGGGAGGTTTAGGTTGGATATTGGGAAAAATTGTTTTACTGTGAGAGTGGTGAGGGCTTGGAACGGGCTGCCCAGGGAGGGGGTGGAATCACCATCCCTGGAGGGGTTCAAAAAACATCCAGATGTGCATGGTGGCCACCAAGTCCCACCGGCCCATGGTCACACCGTGGTGGCCACCAAGTCCCACAGGCCCATGGTCACACCGTGGTGGTCACCAAGTCCCACAGGCCCATGGTCACACTGTGGTGGCCCCCAGGCCCCGAGTGAATCCCACAGGCCCACGGTCACACCGTGGTGGCCACCAGGCCCCGAGTCCCACAGGCCCATGGCCACCTCCAGTCCCACGGTCACACCATGGTGGCCACCAAGTCCCACAGGCCCATGGTCACACAATGGTGGCCAGTTTTGGGCTCCTCACACCCAAGAAGGACAGTGAGGGGCTGGAGCATGTCCAGAGAAGGGCAACAAAGCTGGGGAAGGGTCTAGAGCAGAAGTCTGGTGAGGAGCAGATGAGGGACCTGGGGTTGTTGAGCCTGGAGAAAAGGAGGCTCGGAGGAGACCTTCTCACTCCCCACACCTCCCTGAAAGAAGGTTGGAGCCAGGTGGGGTTGGTCTCTTCTCCCAGGGTACAAGTGACAGGACAAGAGGAAACGGCCTCAAGTTGCACCAGGGGACAAACAAGAGTGGCACCCTAGGATTCTTTAATGCTTCCTAACAACAATGTTTCTCCCTTATCTTCAGGACAAGGGATCGCTCTCTAAGCACGGGGAGGAAGCATGTCCATACTCCAAGGCCAAGCTGAGCTGCTACTTCCAAAGTACATAGACTAAATACAGCTGGTCTTGTGAGGGTCCTTCCTATGTCTGGTGACAGTCCAGTCCTCATATATACTTCTGGAGCAAGTCCCACTGATCACCCAGTAATGCCCATGACAATGGCTACAAAACCATTTCATTCAATTTAAACCTGTTTGACATTGTTGAAGTTAACAAGTTACTCTTTTCTGTTCAGCACCTGCTGGTGGCAAACTGTAAATCAACGTCTCATCTAGAAACATGAAAGACCTCATTAAATCTATTTTTGTGTGAGTTAACAGATCTCCAAATTAACCCTTCGCTAAAAATAAAATAAAATAAGGTAGCAAAGGTCAGCCTTTTGTACAAGAAAGTTTGCTGACCATGGAGATTTGAAGCCTGATGGCATATTTGACTGCATGGTTGTGCTTGAAATGGGAGAAAAGTGGAAAGTGTCTCTTTGTCTCCCAAGGTACCAATCCAGCAAGTTGTAAACTTCCTGTCTATGATCTTTAGTATCCCTTACCCTAAAGGGATGGATAAATAAATGCTACTTTTCTTTATCCCTCACAGTCAGGGAAACAATAATATTTATATGAAACTTGTTTTCAGTTAGCACCACATCAAGAAATAACATTAAGGAATTGCATTGTCAATTTAGGCTAATTTAAAATAAAACTCCTCAGTCCAATCTCCTGCTGATGCTTTATCCTCACCCACAAACCTGGCTCCCATCAGCTCAACTTCCCCGAGGAGCTGCTGGGGATGCGGCCGCCCAACCTCCAGCCCCGGGCCGTAGCCAGCACCTGCTCTGGGAGGGGGTTGGCTGGTGCTGATCTTCCCCCCCCTTTTCTCCCTCCCTGCCCCCTCTGGGGGTGTGGTTTTAGGTGGGGGAGCATAAGTTCAGTGCTCACAGGATCGTGCTGGCAGCTTCCATCCCCTACTTCCACGCCATGTTCACCAACGACATGCATGAGAGCTGGTCCGTATTCAAACGCTACTTCTTCCAAGCTCAAGATTGGTGCATCCCTATGAGTAAGAAATCAATCAGAGGAGGCAGGAGACCTGCATGGAAGAGTAATGGTCTTCTGGAAAAACTCATATGGAAGAAGGAAATTTACAGAACATGGAAAACAAGATTGGCCACTTGAGAGGAATATAGGATGTTACATCCTGGATGTTGTAAAGGGGCCTGTTGTGTGAAAGGGTAAAGTAATTTGGCAGAAAATAAATCCCCTTGCGTTGGAAGAACCGCACCACATGGGATTAAAGAAGGAAATTCAGGATTCCAAGGGATATCCCTCCCCCAAACCTGTTCCCAAAATAGACAAATTTACATTAATATGTTACATGCACATTGTCATTCTGGACAAATGTTCCATGTAACACAAATTTCACATGAAGCATCTCAAGGGATGCTACATAATTTGACAACATTTGCTTTTACCACAGGATGTTTTTAAGAGCAGTACTATTTTTAAATATAGTATGTGATGGGACACTTGAGGAATACAGGTGAGACAGGCTGCTTTAAAAAAATACAGCTAACTTTTAAATTAATTTATTTACTTAGTTTGTAATTACATGATGAGTGCTTAGGTAAAATTCTGCCCTTATCTTCAGATGCCCTCAGTTTCTCATTAGTTAAAAGCCCACTCATTAGGAAGAGCAGATTCCTGGGACAAACACATCAGCTGTTGTAAATTGTTCCACTAAAGTTTTCTGCTGTTCACTGATTTTATAGAGGTAAGTGCCATGTTATTTACTCAATTAACAATCAGTAAAGGCATCAAGACAGTAAAGGCTGTTTTAAGGTCACAGAAATCAGTACCTAAACACATCACATTTTCAAGAGGCACTGTGGAGAAAAATACGTCATTTTCTCAAATAAACAGGGTGAAGCTCGCTTTAGATCTAAGCAAATATTGTTGGAAATTCACATTCTTTAGTAAGGTTTTCTTTTCATTAATCATGTCTTAAAATGCTATTGTCATCCTGGTCACTCATTCTGTTGGATCTTATTTAGTCACTAATTAGCTGCACAAATGAAGAACACACTCATTCCAGCAGGAGGAATTTCACCCATTTTCCCCAAATCTCCCCCGTTTCCATCCCGAATTTCAACCCTTTGCCCCAAATCTCAGCCATTTGGGGGGCTAAAACTCAACATTTTTCCTCAAAGCTCCATCATTTGCCCCAAATTTTGACTTGTTTTGGCCTAAAATCTCAACCTTTTTCCTCAAATCTGAAGGATTTGCTTCAAATCTCAACTATTTTTCTCAAAGTTCCTCCATTTGACCCAAATGTTGACAATTTTGAGGCCCAAAGCTCAATGTGCAAAATGACCTCTCTCTGCTTAGTTTCTGTTATCACAAATGTCCAATGGATTATAGTTACCAGGTAGAGTTTTTTCTCTGTCATGGAAGTGGTTTCTTTGTCTTAATAATTGATTTTGGTGCAGTTCATCTGGAAGTGTGGTTCATTTTGGAAGACTAGTAGCACAGTGCTTCGTTTAGGTAGAGCTGAAGGCCAGAATACTGAGCACAGTTGAAGATGTTCAAGAAAGGCTTTTCAGTGTCAAGGAGGAGGCTCTCTGTGGAGAATTCCTTGGCAAGGGCAGCACGAGGTCAAGGTCAAGGGCAGAGCAAGGGCAAGGTCAAGGGCAGCGTGAGGTCAAAGGCAGGGCAAGGTCAAGGGCCAGGGCAGGTCAAGGTCAAGGCAGGGCAAGGCCAGCATGGGGGCAAGGTCAAGGGCAGGGCAAGGTAAAGTTCGGGTCAAGGTCAAGGCAAAGGTAACACAAGGTCAAGGTCAAGGGCAGGGCAAGGGCAAGGTCAGGCCAAAGGTCAAGTTGGGGAGGGGGGGGGGCAAGGGGGAGGGGGTGCGCCCGACAAGCCTTACACAGCCTCTTCGAATGTGCACCAGCAAAATAGCTGGCGGCCAATCGAGAAGTCCCATTGGGGCAGCTGGTGAGTTACTCGGGATAAGGGGATGGACATGTTTGTTCCTTACCTCGGGGCTGAATTGCAGCTGCGTCAGCACTGGAATGTTGGTTTTGACTGGGCTGTAAGGATGTAATCCTATGCACACTTACTATAAATCAAATAAATAAATAAATACTAATAAGTAAGTCCTAGTGAACTGAATAGGTCTTAATTGGCCTCATCATCACCACCATAACCTGGGACGACCACCTCCACACCCCCATCTACTTCTTCCTTCTCAACCTCTCCCTCCTCGACCTGGGATGCATCTCCACCACTGTCCCAAAAGCCATGGCCAATTCCCTCTGGGACAACAGGGACATCTCCTACACAGCATGTGCTGCACAATTATTTTTCTTTCTTTTCTTTATCATAGCAGAGTTTTCTCTCCTCACCATCATGTCCTATGACCGCTACGTGGCCATCTGCAAACCCCTGCACTCCGGGGTAAAAGCTCAAGAGAGGCTGGAGCTGTCAATACATTGAAGCAGCCTACCTAGCTAATCATCAGTTTACCTATCCCAATTAGATGTTAAAAGTCTTTCATAGAATCGTGGAGTAGTTTGGGCCAAAGGGACCTTTATAGGTCATGGAGTGAACCCCTCCTGCAGTAAGCAGGGACATCTGCAACTAGAGCAGGTTGCTCAGAGCCCCGGCCAGCCTCACCTGGAATGGTTCCAGGGATGGGGCATCAACCCCCTCTCTGGGCAACTCAGGCCACACCGGGACCACGCCCAGCTCAGTTGTCACCACCTGGACTTCAGGGGACAAGGAGGTGCCAGGGGACACATCGGGCACCACGGAGCCAACCACCACCGTGACCACACCCAGCTCAGTTGTCACCACCTGGACATCAGGGGACAAGGAGCTATCAGGGGACACATCGGCCACCAAGGAGCCAATCACCGCTGTGACCACGCCCAGCTCAGTTGTCACCACCTGGACACCAGGGGACATGGAGCTATCTGGGGACACATCGGGCACCAAGGACCCGCCCCCCCCCACCCTTGTGCTCCAGCCCCTTCCCCAGCTCCGTTGCCCTTCTCTGGCCACGCTCCAGCCCCTCAGCCTCCTCTCTTCCCTGCCCTGCTGCCGGGCGGGCCCGTGCAGCTCAGGAAGGGCCCTGCAGCGCAGCAGGGAGGGAAGGGCCAGAGGCAGCTCCAGCCCCGCAGGCCGCACGGCCTGACCCCCTCGCGTGCCGTGCGCTGGTGCCGACCCTCTGAGGCGGGCCGGGGGGGAGGACCCCGCCAAAGGGCACGGGGCCACAACATTGATGACATTAATGGTCTTCTTGGATGGCCCTTTTTAACAGCTGTCTTCCCTCTCAGTTCATGTACATGGGCTTCCAGCTTAAAGGTTGGTTCACCATTCCACTTCCTCATATCCTCCCCCTGGTCACGCAGAAAGGACCAGAGTGCACCACGTGGCATATGCCTGGGGCTCCTTTTCCCTCTGACTGACTGATTCCATGGGAGACTCCTGATATCCAAGGTGCTAGCCCTTAGGGACGTGGAGGTGCCAAGACTCTCGTCGAAGGTCATTTATCTTTACATTTATTTCTTTTATTTAATTTTATATATTTAATTTAGGGTATGTATATATACTTAGTTGTATTTTTATCAATTACATTTCTTCCTTATAAAAAAGGAAAGCTAAGAAGAGAGTGGATAAAGAAAGAGACGTGAAGGAAGACAAAAATCATGTTTTGTTTTTTAATAACTTGAAAGTATAACCTAATAGGGATATATAATATGATATATATATATAATATTTTATATTGGTCCCCTTTAAATTTACAGTCAGTTTGGGAGGCCAGTACCATGGTGGCTGCTCATTGACCATGTGAAGTGTCTCAGCTACTCCAAATTGTTTCATGTCCTTCAACTTCGGCTGAGACCAGTTGTTGGCTTCATCTGAGGTGTCTCTCACCAGTCTAGGTTTTTTCCAAGTGCAAACATGGGTTTCTTAAATAGAAAGGTCTGAATCCTCTGTAAATAGAGGCCAATTTATATCCTAGCATCTTGTTTCAAAGGACCTCTGAGTTGCTCAGATGTTGTAGCCTTTAATGCACTGTGTAATTAAAAGATAAAAAGACTGGTGAGGGCCTGTCTACAAAGGCCTGTAGTGAAAGGACAAGGGACAGTGGTTTTAAATTAGAAATAGTGGATTTAGATTAGAAATAAGGAAGATGTTTTTTACCATGCGAGTGATGTAGCACTGGAACAGGTTGCCCAGGAATGTGGTTGAGGCCCCATCCATGGAGACACTCAAGGTGGGGCTTAAAGAGGCTCTGAGCAACCTGCTCTAGTTTAAGATGTTTCTGCTCTCAGCAGGAGGGTTGGACTAGGTGACCTCTAGGCACTACACCCACCAACTGCTTAGAGCTCTCCTTGCTCTCTTAACCACTTGCCAGTCCCTGCAAGAGCCTGGGGGTTTTCTTTGTGTGAGGGACTGTGCTGAATGCCTTGTGGTAATCCAAGCTGGCACTTGAGTTAGCACCAACTCCTGGATTTTTCCATGCTTACCAGTGAACTATTTAGAGAATAAAATGTGTTCTTGAAGTTCTCTGCAGTGTTGTACTGCTGGATAACAACAGCTGCCCTCTCTAAAAGTCCATTGCTCAGGGGACTGTGATCGCATAAAATATCTTGGAAGCAAGAGGCTGGCCTGTGCTTACCTAGCAAAGTGAGAGCAGGCTCAGAAATGCATTAAACTCCCCAAGCCTCACAGGCTATGTTTGTGCCTTCTCTCCATGCTACTACCCATTGGCTTGGGCTCCAGGCATGTCTGCTGCTTAGGAACAATCAGCTTAGTTTATTAGTTGGTGAACCAGAGAGTAGCGCTTGGACCCTCCTCTGCCTAATTCAGACAAACATCGCAAGTGGGAGTTTGGGTCTGTTCAGCAAAAAACCATGTAGATTAACCGCTTCAGGACATGCTCTAGTGAAATGGTGAGGTGCTTTTTTGTGTGTGCTTTTTGTGGTTTATTTGTGTTTGTTCATTTGTTTGTTTGTTTTTTTTCTCCTGGGGTGGAAGTCCCAGGAGCGATGCACTGGATACAATGAGTGCTCAAGACATTAAAGACATCCCCTGCCCAGCTTGGCTCTCCTGCTGTGCTCAAGATGAGCGTTCCTACAGGAAATCTCACAAAAGGGAGGTAGTTTAATTTTGAGGACTGGTGTCACTCCTGGCACCTGGTATGTCAGGTTTTAGGTGACAGCGTTTGCCAGGGCAAGATTGCAGCAGGGAGCTCCTTACCAAGCCTGGGTTCAGGGCAGTGCTCAATCTCTGCAACACTTCTTGAAAGGGAGATTTTTCAATTTCTTACTGTTTTCACCTTCTCTCCCACTTGCAGCTTGCCCCAGGCCCCTCCAGCTCCCTCCATGCTTTGCCTTCGGTGGTGTCGGCACCGGGCCATGGCTGCTCCCATGGGCTTTGGCAGGGCTTTTGCTTTCCCAACACGGCGGCTCTCGGCCCGTCTTTGCCCCGCGCTTACCCCAGCTCATGAGGATCCGCCCAGCGCGCACTCGACGAGCCCCGCCCGAGAGCCCCTTTTGAACTCGTTCCCTCGGAGCAAGGGGGTTTTGCAGTTGTGGACCCTCCCCTTTGACTAGGATGCCAGCCAAGCCCTCACTATCACCACCGCCACCCCCCTTTGGCAGTTCTTCCATCTGTGTGTATATTCCCTCCTCCGCCCTCGCCCCCTTTTTGGGGAGGGACCCGGCGTCCCCCCATCACCACGTTCCCCTGGGGCCATGTCCCCAGGGTGTCCCCAAGGTGTCCCCAGGGTGTCCCCAAGGTGTCCCCAGGGTCTCTGTGTCCCCTCACCTCAAGTCCTTGGGGCACCCAACTGGCAGCGAGGTGTCCCCCTGTGAGCACCTCCCCCCAGAGCCATGTCCCTAAGGTGTCCCTGTGTCCCCAAGGTGTCCCCAAGGTGTCCCCAAGGTGTCCCCAGGGTCTCTGTGTCCCCGCACCTCAAGTCCGCGGCTCCTCAGGCAGCGTTTGGATTGTGGGAATAGGCAGTCTGGGATCTTTTCCCAGATTTTTTTCTTACACAGAAATTCACTAAAGGTCTTTTCTCCTGGTGCTCTTCCCATTTCATCTGAGTTATCAGTGTTTGAGAAAATCTTTGTTTATATTATGGGCTTGTTCTCACATTCCGCAAAGCAGTCCAGTCCAAATCATGAGAAAGCACTCAAAAATGAACTGTCAGTTTGCTACACCAAAGAAGGAGTGCAAAGTACTTTGATGAATTAATGAGTTTCTATATACAAGTTCCCTTTTTTTCATCCAGTTTTCATAAGAACTTTCAGGATATCCTGGCTGCCCTAGCTGGAGACTGTTGCATATTTGTTTTTTATCACCCCATCACCTCTGTCATGTTGTCTCAAAAATTGTGAAAGTATAAGTTACTTTCTTTTGCTTTTGAATGTAATGTGACTTTGAATATCTGTTTTTTTCAGTGTCATTTGAGACAGATTTATTTAGGTAGTAAAAAAAAATCACCTACTGAATGTGTAAAATAGAAAATCTATCTATTGTTTGCTTCCTCTCCCATCTAAAATAAAGAATAACAACTCTGATGATGGTAAAAAAGCCCAAACATTGGAGTTGTTTAAGGGTTATGCTTCAAACATAGAATGTTACAGCAAACATATGATGTTACAGCAGTTCATTCTGTAGAGGAAATGTCTCTTGCTTATGTTTTTATGGAAGGGTAGGTACATCTGTAAAAATAATTATGCTTGGATCATCATATTTACAGGTTAACAATCATCTGCTGATTATCTGCTGATTCTTGCAAAAGAGAAAATCAAATGTTAACCCTTGCTTGATCTTTGCTAGGATTTAAACTGTAGGATGACTGCCTATGGATTTCCTTCTATGGGTGTATGTATCTAGTGCAGAGATGTATCTCAGATGACTGCAATCAGGCAGAAAACCAGGTGCATGGCTTTTAAAAGCATTTTCAAAATCAATTTAAAGGCAAACATTCCTAACCAGCAAAATATTAATTCCCAGGTGATTAAAATAAAATAATTCATTAGTAATTCAGAGCAGCAATTACCTGCAAACACTTATTGATGGGGCTTGGGAGAAAAACAAGCTCTTGGCTTGCATACAAACACACGAGCTCGCTTCGTTCCTAACCCAAGCATGGATGTTTGCGGCTCACTCTGGCTCAGATGAAAGAGCTGTGACCCTTTCTCCCTGGCAGCAGGAAGCATCCTCCCCTGAGAACATCTGCTTTGAGGGCAAACCTGCAGCTCTTCCAGCAGCGCATCTCTTCTCGGCGTGTGGCTAAGTTGAGCCTTGAGAGCAAACCCCACCATGAAAATCCTCCCATCTGTAGATGTCCTCGAAAATGTCAGTTGTAGTTAGCTTAAGGTAGCAACATGAGGTTGTATCTCGCAGTAAGCTTCTCGGAAATGGTGTCAGAAGTGAAATAGCAGAGATTGAAACTAAAAGCTCAGTGCCTCTTAAACAATACAGCATGTGTGAATGTGCACTCATATATTTACAGATCTTGCTTCCCTCAAAATCATATGGAGATTCTTACGCCTTTGTGAGTATTTTAGAAATTGAGCCAAAATCGTGATGAATTCATACCAGCTGCAACTCTGGCTTCCCTTTTTTAGATACAATATTTCCATGGTTACCTCCATGCAGGTTACCATGGATGAGATGGGACTGAGCACTGCGTTTTCCAAAGCCCTTTCTAAGCTTTTCAGAGACATTTTTTTTTTTTTTTTCTTTTTCCATTCTTGCCTCCAAGTATTTCATCCCATTAGCTGCTGGTTTTATGAGCATATACATTATAGGTGGGTGTTGGTCTCTTCTCCCAGGTGACCAGTCATAGGACGAGAGGTAATAGGGCTCAAGTTGCACCAGGGGAGGTTTAGGTTGTGAAATGTTTTTCTCCAATACCTAATTGGAATTTTTCTTGCTTCAATTTATGATTTTCACCTCAGCCTGTGGTTTTGAATATACTTGTATTGATCCGCAGTATCATTTCTAATTTACAAGATTAGAAACCAAATCAGTGACAAACTTCCAATTTATTCTCCAAACGTCTAAAGGAGGTATTTGATTCATGCTTGAAGATAGATAAACAGTCATTATCTGCAAAAGTAAGGTAATGACAGTGTGCTGATCCCTAGGACCATTTCTAAGTCAAGACTGCATAGTTTGCTATTGACAAATACGTAATTTCTGATTCCTATTTCACCATTGTATTCTTTGTACTTAAGAAGTAGTTTAATAATTAGCTAGCAGCATCTTTTTGTGTGTTATTTTTATGTTAATTAATACAGCTTTCTACAGGTAATTTTTTTCCCCTTTATTGAAAGCTGGTTCAATTGAAGAGTATCATTCACTAGTTTTCTTTATATCTAAACCAAACCTCCTTATCTCTCAAAGATCATATGTAGCAGTTGAGAGACAACAATGAGATGGGCGCCGCCAGGGGGTTCGGTGTCCCTGTTAAACCGGACGGGACAACTGGAGGGGCTGTGGAAACGACCGGCACTGTTCTATTTGCCGAGGGTAGCGTTGCGGAAGAGGCCGGAGTCACTAGACTAAAGAGCGAGGGGCGCTCCAAGGCATCTTGCTGTTTATGCATTTCCGCGAGCTGCTCTCTAGACGTAGGGTATTTACGGGGAACATAAGCAGGGAGCAAGGGGTTTTGCCGCTGAACAGGCTGTATGACCGGCTCCAGATCCGGCGTGCCTTGCATGTTAAGAAATGGATTGATTTGAGGAGATGTCCCTAAAGAATAGTCATGAGAAAGTTGAAAGCTTATGGGTAGGAATTAGAAATCAAGGCAACAAGGGGAATCTTGTGGTTGGAGTCTACTACAGGCTACCCTATCAAGAGGAAACTCTTGATGAAGCGTTCCTACTCCAACTACAGGAAGCATCACGTTCTCAGGCCCTTGTCCTGCTGGGAGATTTCAACATTTGCGGGAAAAGTACTACCGCAAGCGGTAGGCACGCCAGGCCCAGAACCCCTCCCCCTATTATCGCCTTGGTCTCTCCCAGGAAAACCCTGTCCCATTTGGTAATCTCCATCTGACAGAGGCACAGAAAGAACCTTACACTTCAACACCTAGAGCTTCTTGTACTATTCACCACTGTACACATGGCTTAGCTTTCCTCACTGTTTTTTTTCCAGCAGAAAACATTTAACTTTGTTGCTCTTCCCCTACCATACACAGCTGCTGCCACCTGCCCCAACCCTCCCCACAAAACAATCCAGGCATGGCAGGATCCCGTGTAGCGGCTGCCATAGCTCTTCTGCCTGAGCCTGGCCAGTATAACTAGTCTGCAAGAGATGCAGCAAACTTGTACGCATCACCACCATTTCTCTCTGTTCAATGCTGCTACTCTAACGTGGATGCAATACTGTGCACTTGCCAGCGCGAACAGTTTGTCAAATGTATATATGTGTACATATATATACGCAAACACATATATATATACACACATGTATACCCATACACATTCAGACTTCTAATCGTAAACAGTCGCGGCATCCTGTAATTGCAGGAGCATTGCTGAGTGAGACACCAGTTAGGTTTTCTGGACTGTTGAAGGCACATTTTAAAAAATTCTAGTACACTTGGATTATAGTCCTGAAAAAACTGGAGTGCTGCTTTGCTTGTAAGCTTTGCCTGAAGAATGCCGGCGTTCAGGAGGAGCTGCCTGTTGAGATCTTGTAAGTTACGTGTATTTTCTGTAACAGTTGATGTGCTGTGAGTGTACTCTGGTGTTCATAAGTTTTTGCACTGAAAAGACATGGGTTGCATGATTGTGATGTATGTCAAGAGCTAGTGGCAGGCCGAGAGGGTGTGGCAGGCCAAGAGATAATGGGAGGCCTGGAGATAGTGGGAGGCCTGGAGATAGTGGGAGGCCGAGAGGGTGTTAAGGCTGAGAGGTAGGGGGAGACCGAGACCTAGTGGGAGTCGGAGAGGGTGTGAGAGGCCGAGAGGTAGTGGGAAACCGACAGGTAGTGGGAGGCCAAGAGGGTGTGGAGGCTGAGAGCTAGTGGGAGGCCAAGAGTGTGTGGAGGCCGAGAGGTGGCAGGAGGCCGACGGCAGCATGAGGCTGAACACGCCGAGCGCTCCGGGGCTGGGCCCCATGGCCGCCACCGGCTCCTTCTCCAGCCCCTCGGGCTGGAACCCGGCCGAGTCCAGGCGGGCGATGCCCTGGTTGGAGCGCGACAGGACGGCCTCCAGCTTCTCGCCCTTGTGCCCTGTCAGCACCGCGCTCACCAGGTACCGGCCGCTCACCGGCGCCGTGAATGTGCCTGCGGCGGGCACGGGCGTCAGGGCCGGAGGCCACCCTGGCACCGGTGCCACTGGAA
>WUAM01003347.1:0-27573 GCA_024336885.1 Actenoides hombroni
GCAATTTCTTTTTCCTAGTACAATAAAGTCTTTTTCCATTACAGGGGCTCCAGAGCATTACCACCACATGAAAAATAAGCTGTATTTTGAGGCTGTTAAGGTTCTCACATCTAGGGTAAAGTCTAGGCTGGCTTCTTAGGGGACCAACCCTGTCATATACTGTAAAAAATAATTGACAGATACCACTATGAACAGCCATTAGAAACTTCCCTCATCATGCTTTGTGGCTCAGGCTCTTGGGAAAAATCAGTCTTGGTGTGAAATTGCTGGAAAAATGTGATGATAAGTTAATAATCTAAACAGCTGTATGATTAAAAGGGTAAGCTTTTGCTATCTAAATATATCTTCAATCTTTTTATACTGATCAGGGATTATATGATTATATTTAAATAACTGTAAGCATAAGTTGACTTTCTAGTAAAAGGTATTGGCTAAAATTAAATAGTCTTGAAGTTGAACTCTTTACACTTGTAAAAAAATCTAAAGTAATAACTACTTTTTTTTTTTTAATATAAAATCACAATAAAAATAGTCTTATTAGCTAGATCCTTTAAATTAAGTCTTTATCCTGGCTTTAAATGTTAGTAATAAAAGGAAATAGCTGGAATAGTGATCAGAAATTTTCTCTTTTGGTTAAGTTCCTCTAAGAGATATTCTTCACCAGAGGGAGAGACAAGCAGTAAAGGCCCAGGTGTTCTGTCTCTGAGGTACAGATTTCTTTCTCTGCAGGCAAAGTCATCGAACTCTTCGCTTGAGCTATATTGGAACATGTTAACTTCTCAACAGGCTTCAGCTCAGAAAGAGGAATCCTCCCTGGTGGAGAAAAGCTGGGGGGGGTGGGGGGGAGGCGCCGAAGGGCGGAAATTCTCGGGTTGGTTGGGTTTTTTTTCCCCCTTTCACTTGTTCTGGGGTTGTTTTGTTTTGTTTTGTTTTTTTTCCCCTCATTTCCTCAGGTTTTCGGTTCTTTTCCGACGGGTGGGATTTTGTGGTGGTTTGTTTTTTTTTTTCCTGGGGTTTTTTTTTTTTTTTTGTTTCGTTTCGTTTTGTTTCGGTGCTGTGTCGTTCTCGTGGTCGTGGTTTTTTTTTCCCCGGTCAATGTTTTGGGTTTTTTCTCCTACCAATAGGACACTTGTCATTTCAAATTCATTATGTAATCACACAGGTGATTTCAGAATTTGCTTTCCATTAACTTTAATATCAATTAACAAATATGTCTATAGAGACAAAAAACAGGCATAACCAAATTGTCACCTGAAAAGCAACCATGTGTGTATTCAAAATGTTTTTACAATCTGAACCCTTTTCTTCTCAAGCAACCCACTTCCCAGTGGCTGTACTTTATCTATAGATAGAAATATAACCATTTTAGAAGATACATTGATAAATATGTATTTAATCTTCTCTGGCGGAGCAAAATTAAAGGATAGGTGTGACACTGATCCCTCTTCTCACTGTCAAGGAGATCTACTCCCCTACCCCAGCTCCTCACGTTGCAGAAAAGGAAGATATTCCATTTATCCAAACATCCATCTGTGCCCAGGCTGAGTTTCTGCCCCTATATTATCCAGAGCTCTGAGCAGCCTGGACTCCCAGGCACTCACTCTGCCATGAGACCACATGGTCAGGCCCCACATTTATAGGGTGATGCATGTGGCTCACATTCTAATAACAGGACACCTTTCCTTTCTCAAAACAGTAGTGCTGAAAACTGCAATACATAAATTGTGTGCTGGGGATCTTTAAATGCAAAACTAATGGTAAGATTAAACGAAGCAGCAGAAGCAGTCTAGAGCTAACCATGTGAGCTGAGCTGCGGCTGCTTATTGCTAATCTGCTTCAAGATGTAATATTGGTTGCTCATCTGCCTCTTCAGATACTGAAAAGATGCACATGTAGTTTTACTGTTACCTTTTCCCTTATCTTGGATATAGAGAAAGGTCCTGTGCTTCTGGAGGTTACAATTGGGTGACACTGGAAAAATACAGTCAGCCTCATCAGATACTAAATAGAACTTAAAGCACAAAAGAAATTATACTCTCCATTCCTACCTGGTTCATTGCTTGATCTCAGATTGTGTTGTCTGTTCTTAATGTAAGGAGAGAAGTCTGCTTTTCTAAAACAGTTGAGTGTCTTTGGAAGCTGGGTTTAAACTGGGCTGTCTTACATATTTTCTGCTTTCTCTTAGCCCCGCTCCAAAGTCTGTCCCCATCTTTCTGACAGGCCCCTTGAAGCCCTAACAGGCCCCAGAAGGGCTCCCCAGAGCCTTCTCCTCTGCAGGCTGAACCCCCCCAGGTCTCCCAGCCTGGCCTCCCAGCAGGGTGGTGGTGCCATCAGGAAGGCTCAGACCAGCTCCACCAGCGTCCTGTGCTGCTGGGGCTCCCGCCCGATGCCTGGCAGCACCCCAGGAGCCACGGTAGGTGGGCAGGACACGGCGTCCAGGGCTGCGTCACCCACCTTATAAAAGAGAGAAACTCTCGTAAAGAACGAAGCCCCCCCAAGCATCCCGGCCCTGACCAGCTCCTCCTGAACCCGCCCCAGTGTCCCAACTGGGGGGTGGGGGGGAACAAGCCCCAAAAACCTGCCTGGGAGAGCAGGATACACCAACCCCCCCCCCCTCAAATTACCCCCAAATCCCCCAAAACAGGAGAGCTGGATGCAGGGGGGGTAGACACATTTGTAACAATTTATTGGATGAGGCAATAATAAGACACTGGGAAAACAAGGAGGTGGAACCATGTTTCTACTTCTTTATTGCTACTTGTGATGTCATGCACACTTAAAATAGCAGATGATGTTCTCCAATGAGTCATAAACTTGCTTCAGTTCATCTTTATCTGCCGAGTTCAGTCCCCAACACACAATGGCCAGATACTTTTGCCTGCTCATTTAAGTAACGTTCCTGAAAACAACACAATTAGCAAATGAATCAGACATGGCTTATTAGATCACATTTTAAATCTGAGTTTGTTCCAAGTTCCTTCACCCATAAAGTTTACCTGGCTTGACGTTGGTTGTGTCCTGACATTGGTTGTGCCCCCGACGTTGGTTGTGCCACCCTGTTGTTGGTTGTGCCCCCCAACATTGGTTGTGCCCCAACAGTGGTTGTGTCCCACCAACGTTGGTTGTGCCCCCGACATTGGTTGTGCCCCCAACGTTGGTTGTGCCCCCAACGTTGGTTGTGTCCTGACGTTGGTTTTGCCCCCCAACATTGCTTGTGCCCCAACGCTGGTTGTGTCCCACCAACGTTGGTTATGCCCCGGACGTTAGTTGTGCCCCGTCCCTTATTTGAGATCTTCCATGCACGTGCAGACACGGTTGGTATGAGTGGCCTCTGCTACCTTTGAGAACCAAGGGAATGTCCATCCCTTCCTCACCTGGGCTACTCTGTCTGACCTGCTCAAGGGCTCTACCTCTGGGGCACCTTCCCTACACTTGGTGGGCCCAATCCTGACCTAGCGTGGCTTCTCCAGGACACAGTGAGCTAGTGGTAGTGCTGGAGGCGGGTTTGCATTTCCTTAGACCCCCTGGGATGAAAATTCCCTGGCACTGAACAGGCTGTCAAGGTTCTGCTGTGATGCAACAAATGCAAACCTGTTACTTGCAATTACTTGTAAGCAAAAGTGCCCAACTAAATGTCATTCATTTCACTTTTACAGATAATTATTCCTAAGTAAAAAAAATATGCTTTGGTAGGGAATGCTGAATTGGAAGCATAGCTCTTGCATTTAATGAGAATTAAATTCTAATAAATACTCTAAATAAACAAATAATTATTACAATCTTGCATTCCACACAACTATTTTTTTCTTTTAATTGTTCACCTTGCATTGACTCCTCTTCACCTCAAAATTCACCTTAAAATTCATACATCATGTAGGCACAGGGCAAAGCTGCCAGAAAAGATAAAAATCACGTGGCAAGGTCCAATCCTGCTGCTCAGTAATGGTGGAAATGTTTTTTTGAAACACACTAAGGCCACAATATTAATTCCAGGCTATTTTCTGGATAATGCCTCTACATACAAGGACGTTTCCAACCAAAGCCTCTATTTCAATGCAAAATTCAGAGCAGGCATTGAAGCTTTGGAAAGATGTGGGGACGTGCTCTCCGCCGAAGCGGATGGTGATGACGTATTTGCCGGGCTCGGGGGCGGTGTAGTAGATGTCGAAGGTGCCGTCGTGGTTCTCCACCACATCCACGTCCAGCTCTGCCCCGTCCGGGGTGGACACTTTGCAGGTGACCTTCCCTTGGCCGGCGGCTTTGGCGTCCACTGTGATCACCGTCTCCTCCCCGATCTGGATGGTGGGGCCCAAACAGGCACCTAGGGGGCGGCGGGGTTGGGGAGGTCACGGGTGATGGCGGAACCGCTGCGGAAGCGCAGGCTGATGGAGGCGTTGTCGATGTTGAAGGCCAGGTGCTGCTGAGGCTGGAAGTGCAGGTCAGAAAACGCCAGCTGCAGGTCCGTCACCTTGACCCTGCGGAGGGGAGATGGAGCTGGTCGGACGGACAGACGGACGCGGGGAGGGCGGGCGGCGGGCGGCACTCACTGGCTGATGTTGTAGTGGAACGGCCCCTCTTTCCCGTGCAGGTCCGGCACCGTGATGTTCTGCAGCTCCTGCTCCACGAAGCGCAGCCCCTCCTAACTGTGAGGCTATTCTTGTCTCCATTCTATTAATCTCTGAGCTTTCTTCCTCATTTTCCTCTCAGTTTGTGCTTGCACTTAAAAAGCTCTGTTCTAGCTAAAACCTGAAATGTGAGATTGTGCAATTTACCAGGAAATGGAGGAGCATCCTTTCAGCCCCGGCTTTGTGGTGCAGGGCCTTTTTCCTCTCCATGATGATGATCATATTTGAAGAAAAATATCTTTGCATGGGATTGGTAGCAGAAATAAACAGATTTTGGCATGCACAGGGAGCCACACGGCTACAGCCCACGGCATCCCGTGGTTCCCCACCCTGGCCCACAGCGACCTCCGTCCCACCTGACTACAGCTCCTGGCATGCCGTGGGCACAAACATGCCTCACAGGAAGCCCCATGCCACGGGACTACAGCTCCCGGAATGGCGAAGGACACCAACATGGTGCCCAGGAAGCCCCGTGCCCCGGGACTACAGCTCCCGGCGTGACTAGGGACACCAACATGATGCACAGGAAGCCCCGTGCCACGCGACTACAGCTCCCGGCATGTTGATGATGTTAATGAGGTGTTAATGAGATGTTTCCTTTCAACTTGCACTTTTGTTTATGGCCCACAGGTATGAAGAAAGTGATGGAAAGAAAAGTAACCACACCAGGCTGTTTGCATCATTCCTCTTCAAAAACACCTGCTTAAGGCTAACAAGGGTAAGGCTCTATCCTGGACTTGTTCATGTTCTACAGAACTAAGCAGGAGGCTCTGCAGCCAGCCAGTGTAACTGTCAAGTTCTCAGTGTCTCTCACAAGACATTATTCATTCATTCTTTAATTTTTAGACAAAAAAAAAACTTGTTCATTTTTAGATAAATTGTTCACTTTAAACAAATTTCCATATTTCTCTGGCTGTAATTGTCAAAGACAGAAAAGGCAAGCTTCATAAATCATAGATGAAGACAAAACCAAAGAAGCCATTCGGTTAAAGGGGACACTTTCTTTTGGTACATTGTAAAACAGGCACATTTGTTTGCAGCATTTTGCACTTTTTCTTTGCACCACAAAGTTCCTATGATTCCCAAGACATTTCCACTGTTTAGAACGGAAAGGACAGCTAAACAGTTGAACATCGGGGTCTGAGAGCAGACAGACAGCTAAGCCCCCTGGCAAGTAAATCAAGAGGGTGAAGCAAGAGCATGAGAGCTTGGGCTGTGCTGAAACAAGGTGAGGAGCAGACTGAAGCCACTTTGGGCTGGCCGTGTCTCTGACTGAAATCTGCACGGATGAGCCAGTGAGGGAATAAACCCCAACTGCCATGCATGAGGAAGAGAGGTCCCACACATGGGGACCCCCCGGCTCAATGGGGATGCAACTCATTCTAGTCCAATCTCCTGCTCCAAGCAAAGTCAGCTATTACGTCAGATCAGCTTATGGAAGGTAAAAATGAAACTTTGGAGTTTTGTATTACTTGCCTTGCAGCATTTATTAATCTTGTCTTTTGACCATCACATTTCACAGATTATGGTTGATTTTGGTCTATGAAGATTCAATGCTGTAGTTTGATATGTGAAGCAAAAATTCTTTTTAAGCAACGCTAATGAAAATTTATTTTTTATAGAATTAAACATTTTCAAATTGAACATTGAACTTTGTTTAAACTATACACCTTTAAAAGTCTCATTGGGAGAGTAATTTATGCAGCTCTGAAACACCTTTACATTTCCTCCAGAGAGTCAAGGCAACTTTCTGTATGTAAATATCAGACTTGTGAGCTAACTGTATCTGATACTTCTTAATTCTAAAGTAGAACAGAAGGGAGCTGTGGACCTGAGGTGAATAAAAGATCTCTGGTTTGTGAAGCACTTGGGCTGACCTTGTCAGTGCCGTTATCATGAGCAGAGCTCAAGCAGATTGTATACCACTATTATAGGTAATAATACTGAAGAGTACAGAGATGAAACCAGCATATTTCTGCAGGGACCCTGAGTGCTTGGCTCAGGATTGATCCTCTAAATCAATTATTCTTCAGAGAACACCTTTTAAAAGGGCAGATCAGAATTTTCATTTATGTAATAGTGACCTTCAATACAGTAAATTGTAGCTTAATAAGAAGTTTTGCCCCTGCTGGAATTTCGCTGCATAGATTAGACTGCAAAAGAATCTGAGGCATTTAAGTGCCTGATTCCTTTAACTACCTTTTTCTTTTTAGTTTTTCTTTTTTAGTTTTAAATTTTGTTCTCTCTAATGCTTCACTACATGGAGCAAGGGAGCACACCCCTTGCTTCTTTCAACATTTAAAGTACAGAGCCTAAACTTTAACACCAAATTAGTACTCCCAATAACTACACAGCACTTCACTATTAAGTAGAATTTATGCTAATAATGTCCCTATAAAGCTGTTAATAATTGCCTTCCTTCGTCCATAGGGCACATTGCCTCTGGCAGAATGAAAACACCCTACAAATGTACAGTGGGAGGCACTGGGAGGGGACTGGGAGGCACTGGGAGGCACTGGGAGGGAACTGGGAGACACTGGGAGGCACTGGGAGGGAACTGGGATGGAATGGGTGGTGACTGGTGGTTACTGGTGATTACTGGGAGGGTTACTGGGGGGCTTACTGGTGGTGACTGGGGGTTACTGGTGGGTCACTGGTGGGTACTGGGGGTTACTGGGGGCTTACTGGTCGTTACTCGGGGGTTACTGGTGGTGACTGGGGGTTACTGGTCGTGACTGGTGGGTACCTGTGACAGCTATAAATCATGCAACATTGATTAGAAGAGTGGCACAGACTTGGCCTGGGAAGTAACTTCTTGAGCTATTTTACAAGAAATGGAAGGTAGACAGAACTGTAAATGACAAGAAGATTGATGATTTAAAAGTCGTAATTATAAACAGTGAATGCACTTGGTAAATGGAGAAAACTTTGAGGGAATCATGTCCCAGAGGTGGGAGAGAGGAGTGACTTGACAAGACTGCAGGTCTGAGAGGGTTACCCCAAGATGAAGACAAATATAAGTCCGGGGGCAGGGGGCTTTCTGTGGGCCTGGTTTGTGCCCTCGGCATGCCGGGAGGTGTAGTCCCAGGGCACGGGGCTTCCTGGGCGCCATGTTGGTGGCCCTCGTCTTGCTGGGAGCTGTAGTCCCGGGGCACGGGGCTTCCTGGCAGCCATGTTGGTGTCCCTCGGCATGCTGGGGGCTGTAGTCCCGGGGCACGGGGCTTCCTGGCAGCCACTGTTGTACCCTCGCCAGGCCCGGAGCGGTGGGCCGGGGGCCCGGGGGTTCCTGTTGGCCGCTGCCGCCCCGCCCGCTCCGCTCCGCTCCGCTCCGCTCCCCGCCGCTCCGCTCCGCTCCGCTCCGCCGGCCACCCGCCGCTCACTTACGGCTGTCGCAAAAGTGTCGGGAACGGCTCCGTGCTGCGGAACGGGCGGAAGTGCCTCCTGGCGCACGCGCAGGGCAGCGGCAGCGCGCGGGCGCGGCCCCGCCCCGCGACCTCCCCTCTCCCCGCGGGGCGGGGAAGGGGCGCGGGTCTGCGTGCGCGCGCGTCCCCCCGCCCGCCCGCCCCAGCATGTGTGATCGTGGTGGGGAAGAGGATCAGGGGACTCTGAGTCTCTCTGCTGTCTGGAAGGCTGTAGTGAAAGAAGTGGGAGTCTTTCAACTGCATACAACTTAAATTCTTTAGTGACTAATTGTGCAGTGTGGACAGGCAGGTGTATGGTGCATGTGATGAGCAAAAGAGCAAGGCAAAAGTTGAGCAAAATGTATTTTTAGTCAATAAGTGTTGTGATGTGTGAATGATGGTAAGTGATGTTTGTGGACCCTTTAAGAACAAGAACTGGAGAAAATAAGCCCCCTTGCATTCCAGCTGGTTCTCAGATATCAGAGGGGCTGGGGGTGGCTGGGGTTAGATTCTGGATGATGTCCAATTTGGCACTATCAGTCCGGTCACATTCAGTCTGGCTGAACTATCACAGCTCGGATTCACTAATAGGGCACTGTTGGTTTGGGTACTATCAGTCCAGTCGTGTTCAGGGTATCCGAACTATCACGGCTCGGATCCCAGTCCGGTCGCGTTCGGCATCTGAACTAACATGGCTCCAGATTCACTAATTGGGCTTTGGTGGGAACTGCACAAATAGAATTTTTACAAGCTGGGTATAAAATATCAGCTTTAGATGGTCTAGTCCACTGTTATCTCCCTCCTGTGAAAGTGGTTATACTACATGATCTCCTGAGGTGTCTTTCAGCCATGCAGTTCAGTAATTCTGTTCCTTTGCCACTGTAAGTTTCCCCATCCTCCTTCTTTTGATTAGTTTCAGAGCACTACCTTCACTTGAGCACAGACGTACTGCTGAGACACAAAGTTTTTCAAAACTAATGCTTGCCCACGGCATGCCGCGAGCTGTAGTCGTTGGGCACGGGGCTTCCTGGGCGCCATGTTGGTGGCCCTCGGCATGTCGGGAGCTGTAGTCCCGGGGCACGGGGCTTCCTGTGCGCCACGTTGGTGTCCCTCGGCATGCTGGGAGCTGTAGTCCCCGGGCACGGGGCTACCTGTGCGCCATGTTGGTGTCCCTCAGCTTGCCGGGAGCTGTAGTCCCAAGGCACGGGGCTTCCTGTGAGCCCTATTTGTGCCCATGGCATGCTGGGAGCTGTAGGCTCAAGATCCTCCAGCTACAATCACAGAATGGCTGGGGTTGGAAGGGACCTCCAAAGGTCATCCAGTCCAAGCCCCCTGCAGTCAGCAGGGACATCCTCCACTAGATCAGGTTGCCCAGAGCCTTGTGGAGTCCCCATCACTGGAAGTCTTTAAAAAGAGCCTGGATGAGGCACTCAGTACCATGGTTGAGTTGATCAGATGGTGTTGGGTGAGAGGTTGGACTCCATGATCTCAAAGGTCTTTTCCAACCTGGTTCATTCTGTATCACCTTGAAACTGAAGGGAAAACAAAACAAAACAAAATAAAACAATCTACAGTTTAGAAATATATCATTCTCTTTAGGTATATTGAAGTCTGCAGAGTGGTTATCTTTTTGTGTAACTCATAACAATCAGCAGTGCATCCTCTAATAGCCTTGGTGAGATTGATGTTTTGGTGATTATGGTCACACTTGTGACTCTCCTCTTTTTCAAGAGCCTTTCAGCGCTGCCCCACATCAGAGTTTTCTTTTCATTAGATGGGGGAATGAGTGGCTTGACAGCTTTCGGGACCGGGGCTCCGCAGCCGGGACCCGCCCGCTGCTCCCTGCGTGGCCCCCGGGCCGGGCGGCTCCTGCCGGCAGCGATGGCCCCGGGTGCGCTGCCAGCACCGTCACCGCCGCGATCGGTGCCATCGCTAATTAGCGGCGCGGGAGCGCCCCGGAGCGTGTCTCATCGGGAGGGGCGGGCGTGGGGAAGGGGGAATGAGGCCCGAGGGAAGCGCCTGGTGCGGAGGGGCAGCGTCCGAGGGGGGAAAAAAACTCCTTCAAAGTGGTTTGGTCCTGGGATGCTGGGGAACGGGACCGGGACTGGGAAAGGGACTGGGAATGGGACCGGGACCAGTTGGAGAGAGCTCCTGGGATGCTGGGGAACGGGACCGGGACTGGGAACTGGACCGGGACCGGTTGGAGAGTGCTCCTGGGATGCTGGGGACCGGGACCGGGACTGGGAACAGAACCGGGACTGGGACCGGGACTGGGAGCGGGTGGGGGGCGCTCCGGGGGTGCGGGGGAGCGGGAAAGGGAGTGGGAGTGGTAGCAGCGGCACTGGGAGGACTCCACCGGATTTAGACCCTCTGGTAAACTGTGAGGATTGTGGCCATTATTATTATCAAAATATCATAATAGTACTATTAGGATTCACTAATGTTTTTACTGCATGGCATCATTTTAGTTATCTGTGCAGTAACACAGGTCAGGCAGCCACAGCTCCACAGGCCCCCCCAACCAGCTCTGCTGCTGCCGCTTCAGTCAAAACAAGCACTGCGGCTGCTCCAACTCCCACAGCAAGTACTAAAACAGCTCCAACTCCAGCCGTACAGCCAGCAACCCTATTTTAGATCTAAACCACTCTGCTTTTGTAAAAGTGAGGGGTTTTTCTCCATTTTATTTTTAGCATGCTTTGATCAAATTATTACTGAGAACAGTTTCATGCCAACAAGGCAACAAACCATGGCAGGACTCTGTTACAGACTACCCAACCTGAAGGGCCAAGAGGCAGATGAAATATTCTGTAAGCATCTGGGAGAAGTTTCATGATCACTAGCCCTTGTTCTTGTGGGGAACTTCAACTCGTCATATGGCTGCTGGAAATACAACCACTTATAGTTTGGTTCATTTTCTTTTATTTCCAGTGACTGGATCCTTTATCTTGGTTAATTTAGGACCCAGAAGCTTGTCTAGTTTGTGTGGCAATTGCATTTCCACCTTACCCCAGACTGAAATTTTCTAATCAAAAGAAGGGCTTAAAACATGTGTATTTGATTCCGTAGGGTATGAAGAAATGTAAGAAAGCATTTCTTAAGTTTTATTCATTGTATGAAAAACAATCGCTGCATAATGACTGAAGCTTCTTATTCATAATCTAAAGACTCAATTAAAAAACCACACTTCAGTGCCCCAGACAAAACCAGGCAATCAGATGATGTTGAGCTCTCAATCTAGCATCCAACTTGCTCCACTTTGTTCACGGTGAGATTTGTCACTATTTTTCTTCTCCACCTACCCTCGTGAAACCCACAGCCCTGGGCTCCTCTCACCCTCCCAGTGCACACCAGTCAGACACGGACACGTAGGGCTGTCCTGAGGAGCCGTGCTGGGTGTGCACAGCCCAGCACTGGTGATGCAAACAGGTTTGTGTCCTGCCTTCGGGCTCCGGGTCCGCGCGCGCAAACCCCCCTAAGCGCCCTGACGCAGCCGCGCCCACCGCGAGCTGGAGGGGGGGGGGGGGGGGGGGGTTCGACACACACACCGGAGGTGGGGCGCGCCACAAATCGCAGCCAGTCATCGTTGGCAAACGCACGGATGGGCGAGTTCATCCGCTAATAGGAGCGCGGGGCGGGGGCGCGGAACCCGCCCCCCGGTCCGGTATATAGGGGGGAGCCTGGGGGCGGCGGCAGCCTGGTACTTGCGTCGATTCCTGTGTTTGACTCACTGGAGTATGGTAAAAATACAGGTGTAGGAATGTGTTTGACTCACTGGGTTATGGTAAAAATACAGGTGTATGACACTGGTGTGGTGATCTTTGGCTACCAAATCTATTCCAGGTTCCAGTGCATGGTTCAATAACAGTGACAGGACTAGCTCAGACTGAAATTAAAACAGGTAGGAGAACACCATGGAAGAACCCTACTTACCTTGTTCATGAAGTCTGTACATAATATTCATTGCCAAAGTCAAAACTAGGAAGCAATAACATCATTCCCTCCTCTCCTTTCATTTAAAGATAATAGTAATTCACTGTTAACATATACAAGCACACAGGTTAGAAAGGCTCTGCATATTAATTCCTGCAGAGAAGTTAATTTTTTTTTGTTGATGTTATAAACTGAACTATATTTTTTATACTTATTTAGTTACAAATCATCTACGAACATATTTGATTCCTGGTCTTCTACCTCCTTCATGCTGCCCCTGCACTGATACCAGAAGTGAAGCCAAAAGTCAGACTACAAAATAAACTGAGCAGATACCTAAGGGGGCAGAGTATTGCCTCACAGAAATATATGAACATGTAATTGTAATACACTATAAAATAATGAAGAGTTATGGAGTTCAGTGTGCATGTGGCTATTTTAGGCCTGCACCCAGTGCTGTAAACTTTGTTCCATGGATTTTGTCCCAGAATAAATTTTCATTTAAACGTTAGTGTGTTTTTTTCCATTGTTTTCTATTTGAAGACTGTCAAACCTACCACCATGTCATGTCCACTTGCTCTAAAACATCATTTGATTCTGCCCCTCAAGAAAGCCCATTTTTTGGCCTTTTTTGAACTAATTTTTGTTTTGTTTTACTTAAACCACTGAAAAGCTAATAAACCACCTAAAAAAAACCCCACCTATTACTTGCCTCCAGCTCTCTCAAAAATATCTTTTTTAGCCCCAGAAGCACCTCAGATTATAAATAATTAATAATAATTTAATTAATGAGGCAATCAATATATAGGTAAATATGGAAGGAAAGAAATGAAAACATCCATCAAAATCACCTTTTTTTCAAAGGTTTTAAATTTCTGGACATGATGTCTATGAGCTGAAATACCTCAGTGGTCAGTTTGGGGTCACCTGTCCTGTCTGCTCCTCCCTGCAGGTGTGGTCTTTCACTTTCTGCACCTGCCATGAGATACACAAGTTCTAGCAGTGGCCTTGGTATCCTTGGTAGTAACTCTAAACATAAGGTGTCAGCACTGCTAGAAGCAGACACTGTCTGCAAAGTATGCTGCTAACTTCAGAAAGCACAGTCAGTTAGAAAACATGAGCTGAAAAAGTAAAATCACTGAACAGAACATACAGAAAGTAGAGCATGAACAGCAGAATATAAAATTATAGCAGACTAATCAAATTATTGCTGGTGAAAGAGCACATTCATTTTATTTTTTTCCTTATGATACTTGTCACTTCAGGGATTTTCTAATTAGTGTAAGGAAAGAACTAAGAAAATCCATTCCTATTCATGGTACTTTAAGATGCAGTACTTCATGAATTGGACAAATAGGGCAGTAATCTGCTGTAATCTTCATTTTTCTCTGCTGAAATTAAAAATACAGTTAACATGATATTTATAGCAACTATGAATGTGGCCCTTTATATTCTAGGTGATGTCTGCAAAACTTATAATTATATCAAAGCTGAAATATTTTTTAGTCTAAGTAAAGATATCTTAGAAATAGCTGTAATTCAATATGGATATTTTTCTGATTCTTAATGTGGGTAACATTTTGCCTCACTTCAGCTGTTTCAAAGTTATCTGTACTGCTTAAGGCTTCACCTAGAGTTAACAGATATACATAGTCATTTTCAGACGATAGTTTATCTCCTCCTCAAGCAAATATTGATTTCCTCTCTTTTTCTGCTGTTAGAACTTGCAAAATCTATGAAACCTGTAGGTCATGTTTAAATTTCAATTTTATTACAAAATCAGGAGTAACTGCATGTGAATTGGAATATTTTTTTTCAAGATTGTTGAGTACAAAGAAAGGCTGATTATTTTTAAATTCATTTTTAAAATCTTTTCACAGTGAGGACAGAATTATTTATTACCTGGTTTGATCAATGTCTACTATGATTTCCTATAGCCAACTGCTCATTGTTTTCATGTTTTTGGCTCTCCACTATAGAGTAACTCAGAAAAACTTAAACGATGGTAACTGATAGCTTTCTCTCTGTGCATCTTTATCAAGATAGCTAAAATTTTAAACCTTTATGACTCCTGATGGTGATCAATCATCAATATAGACCTCACTTTAATTTTTTGTAAAAAGTTTCCAAATTACATTTGTCACAGCAATAACAACTGCATCTTATTGATCTACCCGATGAAACCATTAGCAAACAAGTTCAGGGGAAGTTTTTAATCTAATTTATTGGCCAAACGCTTCATATAGGGTCTGGGATCCGGACTGGGGGACTAATTGAGTCCGGTATCTTTGGGGCAGTACCTATGGATGGGGACAGGACCTATAGATGTGGGGCAGGACCTATAGAGGGGGGTCTGGAGCCACATATAGGGGCTGGGAGCTGTTTAGAGAACTGGGCAGGACACATATATATGGGGCAGGACCTCTAGATGGGGGTCAGGACCTATATATGGGGGTCAGGAGCCACATATAGGGGCTGGGAGCTGTTTAGAGAACTGGGCAGGACACATATATGCAAATTGCACCATATGATCTCATCAAAGATTTATAAACTTATGGGAGGGTACAATGCCAAGTGATAAAAATGGACAAGGGATGCCAGAGAAACCTGAGGAATAGACTAGAAGCTCCTGACACCTTAAGTTGTAAGGGACAGAAAAGGGAGACAGAACCACTTTCACCAGCCTCTTGGCAAAGGGAAGAATGACAGTTCATGCTGGTTTTGTCAGATAACTCTTAGTATAGATGAATTAGAACCTAACTAAACCATGATCCCTGCTGCTACTTTTGGGGTGTGTGCAGGGATTGGGGTGGGGAAGTGTTTGGCCTCTTGTGGCCAAGTGAAGCTTTCCTTGTGCAGGAGGAGAGTGACAGCCTGGGCTGTGCAATCCCTGGGGCCCTGGAGCCCTTCTGGAGTGGTTTCCTTCTGTAGAGCTTTGCAGCCCAGCTGCAGGTCTGCTGTTGCTTGAAGCTCTTGCTGGTTGTTTTGTGCAGCCTTGGGTGTTGGATCAGTCTCTTGGCTCAGTTTGGTCCTTTCTCTTGTGGCCAGGTTCAGCTCCCGGACATTTGTTTCCCCCGCGCACAGAGATGAAACGGGTAGTTTTTTTTATCAGATAGTGCTGGAGGTGTATGAAATCAGTTCACAAAGTGCATCTGGAAATCTCTTTTCTCACGCTGAGAAAATCCGAAATTATTTAAAGGAGCGCCCTGCTCGCGTTTGACAGCCAAAGGCGAAGGTCCGTCTCCATCTTCGGGAGGGGATGACACAGTAGACACACGACAGGGAAGGGGGAGTTAGGTGTTTTTTTTCTGCTGTCTGCATATGTATGCATTCCCTCAGTGGGGTGCACAGGACCCAGCAGTGGCCTCGGTCTGCACCCCACCCCTTGGTGCTGACTCTAAACACAGCGTTGTCACTGCCAGCAGCAGCCACTGCCTGTGCCAACACGCTGCACGCTTCCGACAGCACAGACAGTTAGAACTGAGCTGAACAGTAAAATCACTGACCAGAATCAGGTCTGTTCTCACTCAAACCAGGACACTTCCCAGTTCAGGGTACATCCAGCAACGTGCCTGCCCCTCACAAGCCGAGTGCGAGGGAACAGAGGCAGCCAAGAGGGCCAAGGGCATCCTGGGCTGCATCAGGAAGAGTGTGGCCAGCAGGAGCAGGGAGGTCATTGTGCCCCTGGACTCTGCATTGGTTAGGCCACACCTTGAGTCCTATGTCCAGTTCTGGGCTCCTCAGATTAGGAAGAAGGTTGACTTGCTGGAAGGTGTCCAGAGAAGAGCAACAAAGCTGGGGAGGGGTCTGGGGCACAGCCCTGTGAGGAGAGGCTGAGGGAGCTGGGGTTGCTTAGCCTGGAGAAGAGGAGGCTCAGGGATTCTATGACTCAGCCAGATACTATTGCAAACAATCTTAATATAATTATCCTTGTAATTGTGAAGCTGACTACTTGGCAAAGAGAGACACTTAAAAAAACCCCCAAAAGTCTTACTATTGTGCACAGAAAACCCAGAAATTTTGAAGACAAGTTGAAAAGCTAGTAAGCCATTTGTCATGGCCACACTGGTTGCACGAAAGGATAGATACAAGTCTTACAAATACAGAAAAAGCTTCAGTTGTTTTATGCCATTACACAAGGAGGGCAAAGTGGAAGGAATAAGGCTGCAAGGAATAAGTGTGCAAAAGATGAGTGCGCAAGCAATAAGTGTGCAAGGAATAAGTGTGCAAGGAATAAGTGTGCAAAAAGTGAGTGTGCAAGGAAAAAGTGTGCAAGGAATAAGTGTGCAAGGAATAAGTCTGCAAAAAGTGAGTGTGCAAGAAATAAGTGTGCAAGGAATAAGTCTGCAAAAAGTGAGTGTGCAAGGAATAAGTGTGGAAAAAGTGAGTGTGCAAAAAGTGGGTGTGCAAAAAGTGAGTGGGAACACCCACAGCATCAGTAAAGTCGTGCCAGTCCTTATGTCAACACTTCGTTAAGTGTGGGGTGGTTTACAGCAATTATATATCATATCTATCTGATAAAAAAAAAAAAAAGGGAAATCCAACTTGTCTCCATGCATGAGACTCCATAAGTAAGAGAAATCTCAACTTGCACTTCTAGTTTCCTAAAAGAACATTCTAGCAATTTTCATCCTCCCTTATTCCTACCCCCTGCCACCCAAAAAACCCAACCCCAAACACTTTGGTTTTGTAGGGTTTCCTATATGACCTTGCTATTGCTTCAGCTGGGATCTGTTTCTGCCATTTCTTCACCTGCTGCAATAGCTCTTCTGCAAATCCTGGTCCCTTTGCTGCCTTCTGCTGAATATCTAAACCAGAGTGCTCCACATCTCACCAACCAGCCAGCAGAGAGAAAACTCCCAAATCCTCAGAGTGCATCTTCTGATTTTGAGAGGAGATTTGCCCTGTATTCCAGCAGCATATCTCATTGACCAGATCCTGGGGGCTACTAGGTTGAGACTTAGACAGTTGAATATAAAGACACCTACACAAACACTACAAAAATCTGAAATGGTGAACTTACTATATCTTACCTGATACCTTTTGAAGTTTGCAGAATAAAAACAAGTTCCCTCAGAGACCGTAGGTCAGGCTAAAGTAAAACTTTTACAAAAGGAAATAGCAATTTTTATTAATTTTTCCAATTGACAGTGCTCTGCAGTAAAGACAACATCTCAATAGGAAGTGTTTTCCATTTCAAAATGTCAATTCAAATTGAAAACTATTACTCTGACATATTGGGCTAACGAAACAACATTGCCCACTGCTTTCTCTCCATCAAGAGTCAGAAGAAAGCAGCACAGGCAGGAACCAGAGAGGGCTGCACTGGAAGATCAAGCCTCACTTGGCGCCACAACAGTAACTGCAGTTTAGAGAAGTCTTTACAAGCCTGTACAATACTGAGAGGCGCTGAGCAAAAGCATCCTCAGTTCTGTGCTGCCTCCTCATGCACAGCACCCATCCCATACAGCTACTGCAAAGCCATCCAAGCTGAAGCTTCAGAGCAGTCCAGATAGGATGGAGCTCTGAGAAATCTGATCTAGTTGAAGATGTCCTAGCTTACAGTGGGGAGGCTGAATTAGATGATCTTTAAAGGTCCCTTCCAACTTCAATTGTTCTACGATTCTGTGTTACAAAAGACAGTACATAAAAACTACAAGTTTTAGCATAAAGGGTGATCTAAGATAAGCTAAGATCTCGAAGGTCTTTTCCAACCTGGTTAATTCTGTTCTGTTCTATTCTATTCTATTCTATTCTATTCTATTCTATTCTATTCTATTCTATTCTATCTCTGCTATAATAATTATAAGGTGCTTAATCTGTTGATAACACAATTCAACATTGAAGAATTAAGTTTTCCCAGAAGAAAATGGAAAAACAAAAAACAGTGTGGTTGTTGTTGTTGGTTGGTTGTGGGGTTTTTAAAGTCACTTCATTAACACCGCAGAAATTTCCTGTTAAAATAGTCCTTCAACTGGGATTTTTTTCCTTTATATTAGACTGTGAGACATGAACCTTCATTCTTGTTCTGAAGCTCAGTATTGAAGCAATGCAGAGGAAATAAGACACAACCGAAAGCAGATGGAGTGAGTCTGAGACTCTCGCTGTGTTTACCATCAAAGGCTGCATAAGGAGGCTCACACTAACTGTAACTGACGTTAATATAACAGTATCAATTAGTAACCTAAATGGAGTCATTTTCAAAATCTAAACATAGTATAGAAAAAGAGCTTGTGCAGAATGAGCAGTGAAGGGTGACCAAGTTCCCATGATCTGCAGGAAAAAAAACCCCTATCAATACAAATCAACAGATGTCTTTTCAATATAGTATGAAGGCTATTTACTAATCACTGCATCTTTCTAATAGCCTCTCATTAAAATAATCACTCTAGATCTTTTTCCAGTTCTCTACTAAGAGTAATTTCCCTCCTGTCTCTTATCAATATTTAGCACCTGTCTTTGAACTCTGGTGGCTGCTCTGCCTTTTCTTTTCCTTCCTAATGGGAGGTCTAGAGTCGTTCAGCAAGGAGCACCAGCAGCTTTTGATAGGAGGTTTCATCCAGGCTCTTAAGCAGGGTCCTAGAGAGCAGGCACAGCAAGTGTAAGGTAGAAAAAACAGAAAACTTTTTGTTCTTCTCTTTAGTATTTATGTAACATGCTTTAATACTGTAATGAAGGGATAGAATATAAATTTAGATTACTAAGTCCTAATGTGGGAAATATGAGACAAAACAAAAGGAGCTAATTCAGTTCCAGGGATTCAGAAAATAAAATCTCTGTTGATTTAACTCTTATAGGCCAAGTTTGAGTATTCTTTTACAGACCATCACAGTGACAGTGCTTTATAAGGAGAACCCTGTCTCTTCATTAAAGATACCAGACTTCGAGCTGCCCCCAGCCCTGTGAGATGCTCCTGCCCCTTTAAGATGCCCCCAGCCCATTTGAGATGCCCCCAACCCATTCGAGATGTCCCCAGCCCTTTGAGATGCTCCTGCCCCTTTAAGATGCCCCCAGCCCATTTGAGATGCCCCCAGCCTCTTGAGCCACCCCCATCCCCTCTGACATGGCCCTGCCCCTTTAAGGGCCCCTCCCCTTTGCTGTGCCCCACCCCTTTTAAATGCCCCTCTACGAGCCACGCCCCTTCGATTGTGTTGGTTAATTGAACACATACAACAGGCTACAGAAGATAAAACTACTGCATAGAATCAGATTGGAGAAGATCTTTATGTTAACTGAATCTAATAATAAACCTAAGACTGCATAGTCCACCACTCACCACATCACTAAGCACATCCACACATAACCCTCTGGCTTTCATTTTCTTCTCTTACTTATTTTGTTAATGCTCTTGTGACATGCTTTAAATCTGTTTTATGACAATTATTCTTAATGTTGGAATAGTCTCTGTGTTTCCCAGTGCTTAGCTCGTGACCCGGGCTCCCTCTACTCCTTCTGCTGGCCTGTGCAGAGGAGAGGGGCAAAGAAAGAATGGAGACCCAAGGTGGCATTTCCCTCTCCTGCCAGCCCACAGAACACTTTCATGCTGCCCCGAAGCAGCCAAGAACCGCCCGAAATGCGAGTGGATAGTAGTTGCTGGGGTGAGGACAGGTCTGGGCAGATGTTGTCTGGACACAGCTGGGTGAAGCCGCTCCACCAGCTCTGCCCACTCAAGAACTACCAGGAGCTGTGGTGGCTGCTCTTTATAGGAGTTGTCAGCCCATCATACAGTAAAGGAACTCTGGGCATTTTCTTTTTATCTGTACCAACCACAGCAGGTGCTATAGCTTATGGACTTTCACAACTCCCTGCTCAAAAAACAAATTCAGTGGATAGGACAGTGCTGCTGTTGAATTCACATTTGGGACATTTGCTTCTGAGGACATGGGCTTTACAAAAGTACCACTTGGTGCCAGCACTTCTTGCTGTCCTGCACTGAAAACTGGGAGCAGTGTAATCGTGGCAGCACTGTACTTTGGATGGTTGGTTGGAAGGTTGGAAGGACAGTTGGATGGATGGTTTGATGGTTGGTTGGTTGGTTGGGTGGATGGTTGGATGAAGGGTTTGATGGTTGGTTGGATGGTTGGAAGGTTGGATGGATGGTTGGAAGGTTGGAAGGTTGGATGGTTGGATGGTTGGATGGTTGGATGGATGGATGGATGGTTGCATGGTTGGATGGATGGAGGGGTAGTTGGATGGTTGGATGGTGGGATGGATGGTGGGATGGTGGGATGGTTGAATGGTTAGATGTAGCATAGTTGCTTCCCACTGCCCTTTAATTTTTTTTTTTCTTTGTCCTTGTAAATGACTAAGGCATTTTATTTTTACTAAGTTCTTGCTCTTGAATGTTGCATTACTCAAAGCAGTGCTCTGCCAGAGCATTAGCACTGGGACCTCTCTACCAGGGACTACTCAGAGACAAATGGAAAATTAAATGTAAGAGATTGGTGATGCAGGGGAGCCAAGTCTGCTCTTAATAAACCAGTCTGTTTCAGCATATACTTGTCCCACTAAAACAAAAAATGCATTTCTATTATGTCATCAAAACCATGCACCATATTTTAATTTTGCAGGAGTTAGACAAAAAGAAGCCAGATACCTTGAGTAATGTATAGTGTCATCACTTGCCTTATAACTGATGGCACTGATGCATTTTGCTACAATATTAACTAGTTTATATTAATTTTCAATTCTGTATTGTAGTTCTTAAGTGAACTGCAGGTTTGCCAGATAATATCCAGAACACAAAATGCTATTTAGTACAAAACAGCAATAAAATTACTGTATAGCTTCCTGCTGTACTCCTTGCAGGTCTTCTGTCTTGTCCTCCAAGCTTACTGTTGTATTTTCCTTACATCAGGAAAATATCTCAGGTTTACGGCATATTCTTGACAATGGAGACATAAATCTTGAAGAGGAGGACGTGGATTAGTTTGGACTTTGAACAAGGTTGGTTTGCCATGTGTGGGTTGAATGGAGATAATGACCAGAGTCAGGGTGTGAGAAAGGGATCTGCAATGGAAATTATTTTGTAATAAACTGGCTGTAGCCTCTTTGCCCTGCTTCCCGGTAACAAATAGCTGCAATGAAAATGACTTGCATACCAGATAATGGAAATAACAGTTACAGTATAGCATACAACAATAAGGGGATAAGTCACAAATCACTTCAATCAGAGTAGAAAAACATAACTGACAGTTTTGTGGTGGAGAGAAATGAAATGACTGAGACTTCTGAGAAGTCAAACTGAGTTGTTAAAAACAATTTGCTTGGAAGAGACAAAAATTCTGGCATTCGTTGTAGAGCTCCACATGCTGCCTGTCAGCATGTTAACTTAATGGAATCACTTTGAAAATTGAAAGATACTGTTTTCTGAACATTAATATGATCAATGGGTATAAAAGAAAACTTCCTTAGAATCATAGAAGGGTTTATATTTGAAGGGACTTTAAAGATAACCTAATTCCACCCCCCTGCTATAATCAGGACAACTTTCACAAGGCCAGGTTGTTTAAAGTCCTATCCAATCTGGCCTTGAACAATTCCATGGATGGAACATGCATAACATCTCTGGCCAACCTGTTCTAGTGTCTCAGACCTCACAGTAAATAATTAAGTGACAGGACAAGATGAAATGGCCTCAGGCTGCAGCAGGGGAGGTTTAGGTTGGTCCTGAGGAACAATTTGTTCCCCGCAAGGGTTGCCAAGGACTGGCCCAGGCTGCCCAGGCAGTGGTGGAGTCCCCATGATCCCTGGAGGGGTTTCAGAGCCGCGGAGCTGCGGTGCTGAGGGACAGGGGTCAGTGGTGCCACAGCCTCCCCCAGCCCCGAGCACCCCGCGGGGGCTGCAGACCGCGCGGCGCGCGCACGCCCCCGGGGTGAGGGAGTATTACATGGCATAATTTTCTTTAAAGCCAACCCACAAGTTGTGGAGGAACACACTTCAACAGACCAGCTTATGCTGAGACATTTCAAGAGAGATGAGAAAGCTGGGATGGCCTTAGCACTGGAATTGCCATTACACCTTGGGAATAAAAGCAGTTAAAATTGAGAACAAACAGCATCTTCAACTTACTATTCTGAATAATTTTTAAGTGCCTTTCACTAAGAAACAGAATGCAGTGAACACAAAATCACAGGTTACAAGGTAAGAACTCTTTGTAATGATCACGTAAGTTTAAATGAAGTTCTATTACATCTTCAGTCGTTCGCCCCACTCTTGTGCAACTAGTCCGCAATACAAAAGTACGCAACTTCCCCAGGCGTTCAAAGAAGCTTCGTAGCACGAAAACATAAATACACCCAAATAAGCCTCCGAGAGATTTTCCTGGGAGACCACCAAGACTTAACTTCCCCCTGGGTGAGAACCCCGGAGCAGCACGGTGGCTCAGTCCTCTCGAGAGGCGTTTCCAGCAGGCAGAGGCGCTGGGGGAGATGACACCATCTCGTGCAATTGCACTGATTTTACTTTGCCAAGTGTTTTTTTACGGTCCTTACCGAAATGACTCTTTTTGAGCCCCAGATTTGCACGTTATCATTATAAGTGAATTGCAAAACTCTAATAGTAGAGATGGTAAATTCAATTCTTACTGTAAAGATCCTCATAAGCTTTTGCAGTTTCTTTCAGAAGTCTTTTGAGTTGTGTATTTCTGGTCACGTGCTCTGCCTCAGCTATTCCAACACAGCACTGAGAAACAATTTTTTCAACTGAAACTGTCCAAGAAAAAGTGATATTACTCTTGAAAATAGAAAAGGCAACAAAACTTAGGAAAGACACTTCCCACATACCAGAGTGGACATGAAGTACAAGTAATTTTATTCTACTTCCAATGACAGTTCTATCATATCCGATAATAAGGCAAGCTACTCAAAGTCCCACAAGACATACCAGACCATTGAAATAGTGCTGAAAAGCCAAGAACAGAACAGACAGTTCTTGGGATTGTCAAAATCAGTGGCAAGATTACCACGTGGACAAGGGGACTCCGGAAGGGACACAAAGAGGGTCTGGGGGTGGGGTGGGGTGGGGGAGTATCCCCGATTTGGGGAGGGGGGGGTCCCGTCACCCCTCTCGATGCTCTCGAACTCCTTCTCCTCGCCGGTCATGCGGGGGATGCGCGTGCAGGGGTTGATGACGCTGGTGGCCACCGCGTACACCTGGCACCGGGTGACGCCGGGTGACGCCGGGTGACGCCGGGTGACACCGGCTGCGTGCTGGGGGTACGGGGTGGGGGGGGGACAGGGCACCCCAGCCTTCACCTTCTCCTCCCTTTCTCCTCCTTTCTTTCACTCTCCTATAACCTGCCTTCGGACTTCAAATCACACAGGTCTCAGCTGAAGCACCAGTGAGTTCCAGTGGTGAACCAGTCTTCCGTGGATCAGATGGCATGTGAGGACCTCACAGAGAGGGCTTCCGTCAGCTTGTTTAGCTGTAAGCTCTTAGGCATTAGGAGTCAAGGACTGAGAGATGTAAATAAAGTCCCCAGTAAACATCAATAATATCTATACCTCTCACAGCATAATAAGAATAATATTGTTCAGTATGGTTTTTTTGTCAAAATAGAAAAACAAACCTTTGCAACTCACTATTTGGCATAAAACAGTTCCAATAAAATATTAAAGCCTGTATTACAAGCAAATAAATTTGGAAGGATCCAGTAATTATTGAATAGCCCTTCTCACTACCATCCCATTTTAAATTTTAATTACATTCTGGATTCAGGACCATTTAACACAGTCCTGTTTGAAGCTTATTTTTAAATCAGAGAAAGATACCTAGAAGCTTGGGAGGGAATATTTGAGTAATTGTGAGTCTATGTTCTGGTGACATTATTTTAGCTTTAAGAAAAGTTACAATCCTTGGGTGTGTGTTCAGCTTCTGTTCTGGGTTAATATTAAGCACTTGCACAATGTGCTTCTCCTACCTAAAAACAAGGCTGCTATGTGAACTTATTTCTGTACTTTGTATAAAGATTCTTATCAACAAACAAGAATTTATTTTAGTACCACAAATGTGAAAGAAGTTCTCTTTCCATTTCTTTTTATGAGTAGGTTAACAAGACTTGTTGCAGAAGCGCGGGCAGCGCTGGGGCGGCTGCAGCAGCTGTGCCCCATCCCTGGTGCCTATGGGGAGGGGCGGGGGGGGACAGGAGGGGGTGACCCTTGTGGTTTGGGGTCCCTGGTGTGTCCTGTCTGCCTCCAGCCCCAGGGCCACCCTGTCCCTGTGTCCCCAACCAGCCCCCAAGGTAACGCCAAGCTAGCCAGCTGAGCTCGCCCTGTGCAAGCAAGAGGGTAGCGCAGGGAGAACCCAGCACGGTCCCCTCCCAGCCAAAATGGGGGGGACGGATGGCACAAGGGGCTGAGAGCCACCTCCTGGCTTGGGGCTGATGTTGAGTGCCTGACAGTTGCTGGAGATGACAGGGTAGCATTGCCCTTTCTGCATTTCCCACGTGCCTCACTTGTGCCCAGGTGTTTGCTCAGGGGTGTGCTTCGTTCATCTGGGTCAGGTACATGCCGTGGGCGAGGGGGTGGTTTGACAAAAGCAGCTGCTTTTACAGCAGCTGGTACTGCTTAAATATATATTTTTTTTTTTTGTCTGTCTGGACTTGGACGTGGGCTGAGGCCCCCTTCTGAAGGTCTCAGAGGCTCAAAGCCATGCCACACTCCAGGAGTAGGGCCCTGAGTGACGACAAAGTCAGGAGATGTAGGAAGTGTCATGATCCAAACAACTCTGCTGTTTTGAAGATGGTGCTGAGCTGTGCTGCCTGTGTTTTTTTCAACAATCTTGCCTAAGAATTTATTTTTTTTTTTAAAAGAATAGTTTCCTCACTACCGTTGTTTATTTTGTCTTTTTGCGTAAATAGCCCTGCTAATTCTTGAGGAACCATTGTTACAAGCACGTTTACAATGTTTTTGCAGCATCTACTTAAACACTGCCACTCCTGTGCCATTTGTGTTCTGCAGAGTTAAGGCAGCATTGTGTCTCAAGTACCTGTAATTTCAGTACATCGGGCTTATTCTGCACCTTTAAAAATTTCCTGTTGCTTATGTTAAATTGTTTCTCACAATGAAAATGAGCCGACAGCAGGTTAGTTTCTACAGGGTTATGCTCTTGTGTATGATAAATACATCACAGTGAACTGATGCTGCTTTTTTCTTTTTTTTTGTGGTCTTTATTCTGTATACTTAAAATGAAGTTTTATTCTTCTTGAGGATGGTAGTACTTTGAAAGAAAATTAATTCTTCTTTAACATCAGTTTGAAGAATTCTATTGGGATGACAGGTAATAATTAAAAAGACACTTTGTTATTTTTAGCTTCCTGTCTTTTTTCTTCATTACAATGAAAAAAAAACCAAACCCAAAACAAACCAAACCAGAAATACACTCAGATTCTAAAACAACTGAAACCTAATGTTATCAAAGTTGAGGATCAACAGCTTTGTGAGGTGGAGAATGAACCTGATGCTCAGATGCTGGAAGTACCAAACCTTACTCCATACACTTATTACAGGTAAGAACAGCAGGTAATTAACTTCATCATGAAAATAAAAATTAGTAAATAGCAACATGATGGAACAGATTTTCTAATCAGAGACATCTGGCTGTGTTTCATGATCTGAACAAAAGGTAAAAGATTTGTTGTTTTCATACTTTATGCTTAAAGTTACTTGCCTTGATATTGCTCATTGTAATTTACATACAAGTACAGTGGATCCTTAGGGTATGGATTAAGTTTATCGTTTGGGTTAGGCTTAGAGTTAGATTTAGGGTGAGGGTTAGGTTTAGGGTTAGGTTTAGGGTTAAGTTTAGGGTGAGGGTTGGGGTGAGGGTGAGGTTAGGGTTAGCGTTAGCGTTAGGGTTAGGGTAAGGATGAGGGTTAGGGTTAGGCTTAGGATTAGGGTTAGTGAGAGGGTTGGGGTGAGTGTGTGGTTAGGGTCAGGGTGAGGGTTACGGTTAGGTTGAGAGTTAGGTTTAGGTTTAGGGTGTCTGTCACTGTCAAGCCCTAAGGAAAAAAATACAGAAACCCTAAGAATTATCATCCGTTGTGCCTCCAGATTGTAACGTTAATTGCCTGATTTAATGCAACACAAGTTATTAATTTCACTTGGAGACAGTTCTGCTGTCCTCAGTCTGTGTCATAGATTCCTTTTCCTTCTTTGAAATAAAGTATAAACTTTGAAATTTTATGATTTTTTTTCAGTTTGTTGTAGGTCAAAAGAAAAAAGTTTTAAATGCTTGAATTTTAATGTCTTCTTTAAATAGTGTTCTTGGCTCAAGAGACCATTGCTTTCTCTTTTCTCCAGTCATTTTCCAACAAATTGGAAATGGTATTGAATCCATATTTGCTCTAAATGCTAGTTTTTAAGAGGCACATATTCCTTGTAGACTGTAGATGCACAGTATAATAATATACATTAGATATGCACTGACAAAAATATATAATGTGTCACTTTTTCTGCAAGATGGTACATGAAGTCAGTATATAAACCATACTATGGTATTTGAGTAGTGACTATACCATGTTATTCATGACCCAGATGAAGACCATGTTGTTTTCTTGTTTTCTCCAAAAATGCCAGCAGTGAGGGCTTGCATTGTAAGTGTTCAAGATTTATAACAATCAGAATTAGTCCATTGCTGAGAAAGGTGATTACAAGAGTAAGGTTGACTCACTCACAACTGTAAAAAAAAATTGTTTTCTTTTATGAACAAATTTGACTGTGACTAACTTCTTTCAGAAAGCGAGGACCAAAAACAGAGACTAGGTTTTTTTTTTCTTGTTTTGTTTTCTGTTTTTGATTTCTGCCAAATTTAAAAAGCAAGTCATGAAGTCTGCTGCTCTTGGCTGGCAGTCACTGAAGTCAGAAGAACTTTTATTCTCTGAGTACTGAGGCAAGCTGAGTATTTCTGTTCATACCTGTACTTGTTTGAAGCAACTAGAAAACCTGCAGTAGATTTCTTTGCTTCTTGTGCAACTGATTTTAAAACAGTTATGGAGATCTTTGCTTCCTATCACCACTCTGAATTGTACTTGGAAGTATCTGATTAGATACTTAGTGCTGGGGAGAGGACTTAAAAAAACAACAACAACAACAACAGGAAACAAACAAACAAAAAAAAAAGCCAGCTTGTTTGGACCGTTTGGCAGTGGTAGGAACTTTGGTTGGTTGTCTTTGTCTTTTTTTTTTTAATAGAGAACTAAAATTGTACAAAATTTTTTTTTTCTTTTTATAAAATAAACCCATTCTGACTTTTTTTTTTCCTTTTTTTTTTTTTTTTGTTTTTTCTTTTTTTGTTGTTGTGTTTGTTCTTTTTTTTTTTTTCTTTTTTTTTTTTGGTTTTTTTTTCACAATCCCCTGGACAGCCTGTTCCAGTGTTCTGTCACCCTCAATGTGAAAAAATTCCTCCTTCAGTTTCGTGGCACTAAATGCACCTGCCTCTGGAAAGAAGGATTTTAATGATGATTATTTTATTGCTGGCTTAACTACTAGAAAGAGTGGTCCTGCATTCCTTTCAGGTACCATGTGCTGCTAAACTGGAGCTAGAGAGTCCAGCATAACTTCTTAGACCAGGAGAGGGAATCAGTCACAAATTTACCTAATTTTAAAAGCCTTAAGTAT
>WUAM01003383.1:0-27573 GCA_024336885.1 Actenoides hombroni
CTTTGATAATTCCTCCTTGTGAAATCAGTTTCAGTTTTAAAATGACACCTAACACACAGAAGTTTCAAAGCCACTGTTCTCACCCCAACCCCCAGAAGAACCTACCACGAAGGAACCTTGTCTTGAACTTTCTTTTTTTACTGCATAGTTTCCTTTTGCCTCCACCTCATTTCAGTGATGCTGAGATGCAAATACCAGCTGTGATGGTTTGGGTGAGTTTACCTGCAGCACCCATCATTGTATGAGACAGACCCCATTTCCCATTCAGAAAGGTTCATTTTTCTGGCTGTGGAGACACATTGAATGGACACGTTTTCCTTCCCTGGGATAATTAGTCCTATTGGTGAGACTGTCAGGCTTTAAAGAACTTATGAAGTGAAACTATTCCCAAGTTCTAAGAAGTCCAAGAGAACTACTAATATTAAATAATCTCATTGCGTTGTATCTCTCTTACTAAAACTGATTTATTACACATATAAAAGCATTATGATCATTCCTCCCATTCTTTCAAAGGGAACTACTTAAAGGACTAATAAAATAAGTATTCCTCTTACCTGGCTTTACGAATATTGAGAAGTAGTGGCTACCACTGCAATAACTCTGTCCTCTCAATGCCAGAGTTCCATATAATGTGATGGTCAAACAATTTAAGTGAAAATGAACTGACAGCAAGGCCCTGAAGATTTCTATATTCTCTTTTTTTTTTCCCTTTCATTAATGCACATTAAAACAACAAAGGATGTTGTCAGTATTTTCTGATTTGTTATAGTCTTCCTTGAAAAGGCAAGGTATTTTTCTGAAATCTTCTGAATTTATTCTCTAACAAACTCTGACATCACTAATTGATTAAAAAAATAATATAATGGGCACCACCAAAAAATCACATTTTTATATTGGACTATTTTTCAATAAAAACATGAAAAGGGAATACACTCAAATATCAGTGACTGAGATAAACAGGAAAAAGGAAGGAAACAAATAGTGGAGAAAGATGAGGTCTTTCAAATAACTCCAGTGTTAAAAATGTTGGATTAAGATGCTCTATGCTTAGGGTTTTGTTCCTATGAAAGAAACTATCTCTTGGTCAGTTTTCCAAACCTAGACCAAATACTAAACTTAACCCCCCAACCACAATCCAGATGTAAAGTTGCTAGGGAAGAATTTATTTTCTTCTTCATCCTATCTTTTTCCTTGGCAGCTGCAATCCCATCTTCAGCTGTACTGGTTGTCCATCTCCCAAACCAACCATAACCTTAATTATAACTGTTGGTCTCCAATGACCTTTAGCCAAAGACCTCCAATCATATACCAGAAAAAAAAGTTCTTAAGGAAGAACTCTTTCTGCAGCATAGTCCTTCCTTTGGTGCATAATTCTGTGAAAAGTATTGATATATGAATGTACCTATTGATAGATCAGCTCCTGGAAAAGCAAGAGATAAATACTCAGTGCAACATCAGCTTTATTTCCATCTCCCAATGCAGTGCTACTTGGTTACCAGTTAAGAGTTTCAGAGAAGACACTTTCCTTTCTGTGTCAAATGGGGAAGAGATCTACCCCCTTTCTTGTTTACAACAGTGATGCTGAAGAACAAAGGTTTTAAGAGAACAAAAAAAAAAATTAAATAAACCAAAAAAGAACTGGTTTCATCTTTCTGCCCTGTAAAATGGAGCTATTACACTCTAAATATTCTTAGAAATAATACTGCAGCTTGCATCTTGTCCAGCTCAATTTAACTTCCCCATTTCAGGTCCAAAGCAGTTGAACACAATGTCTCCACTCTGCTGGTTGCAAGTAACTAATTCAGCTTCTTCCTTCTTCTGAGAATCACCTACAGCAATATGTGATTTAAAGGTCTTATCCTTGCAGAGAGGCAAAGTCAAGGAAAAGACTTACATCACACCTGATTGGATAAATAGAATATGTATCAGAAAAGAAACAAGATTTGGGAGGTTTCTGCTAAGCAGTGTTATGCAAATATCTGAGTACAGATTTTGATGCTGGACTCAAGCCTGATCCTAATGTGAGGAAAGAGTACAGGAAAATGCTTGTTGCTTCACATAGTAACACAATCCAGCTAAACAACACATAGAAAAGCAATGTGCTGTCAGGAAAGCCAAGATTTCATTTTCATGGAGGACAAATCAGAAAATTTTCAAGTGTATTACAGATCCTCTTTAAATATTGCTCCGCCCCGCCCCGCCCCGAGCCGGCTGCCCCAGCGAGGAGTTCGCCTCTGCGGGCGGCAAGCGGGAGCAGTTTCCCCTCGCCCAGTCTGTGTTGTCCTGCTTCTCCCGGTCCTGGGTCGGCTGTGTGCCGAACCTCCCATTCCTCCCAGCCCCTTCGGTCACTTCTCCTCAGGCTTTCCCGAGGAGACCCCCCCCCCGCCCCCGTCCCCCCCCCGCCGGGGTTGGGGGCCCTGCCCTCAGCCCCCGCCCCACACCCGCCCCCCGCGGCCCTCGTGTAACATCTCTACCACTTAATAACAGGCTGGTGCTTTGGTTCGGTACCAACTCCAAGGGAAGAGTGCCACCTACTGAACTACCAGCTCTGTTTCCTGAGGCATCTGTATTTGCCAGTTCACCCCAAAGAGTGGCCAAATTCTGCCCCCCTTACTGTCAGAAATGAGCAAGGATCAAGGCCTTTATGTGATTGGGCCATACATAATGTTGTAAATCTGGATGAGATTCCTGCAGCGTGACACTTGCCAGCAGATTGATTGATTGATTGATCATGACACAAAAAAAAAGTATGCAAGAATTTAAATTTTATAATATAATATTTATACTAAACTGAATACTTTAGGAACTGCAATTAACAACGCAAGTAGAATTTGTTAGCATGAAGATTTAGTTTAAAAGAAGTGCTGGGAGGTTTAGAATCATTAAAGTTGAAAATTATCTTCAAGATCAAGTCCAAGCATCTAGTGAACATTCTCAGGAACACTACACCATGTCCTGAAGTGCCACATCTAGAGATGTTTTAAACACACCTTCAGGGATGGTATGTGGTTTTCTACCAATAACTCAGGAAGCCAAATGTCCTTTTGGTGTAGCTGTCTCTCCTTGAATTTAGTGAGGGCCAGGATGTAGCTGTACTTGGGTAAGTACAACCTTTTCCAGAGAGATGAGAACAGACACATTTGCTTTCTGAGTGCTTTGCCAAGATGTCAGAGGAGATGGAGCTGTGTGTCTCAAATCAGCATGGTTCAGTGGAGTGTGAGGGCAGCCTAACCCAGGTAGGTGTCTGAGCAGTTGCAATAGGCAGGTGTGGACCTAAATTGGGCATCTGAACTACAGTCTCCCAACATCTGGATATTGCTGCAGCCTCAGACTTCATTGTCATCTAAGAAACTTCTCAGTGCCCTTCACTTTATTCTCAGGAAGCAGAAGCTAAAGGAAACAAGAAAAATCAGACATTTAAATGTCAGGCTTTTGGTTTTGGCATATTTTACTCTTCTAGTCCCCGTTATTTTGCAGGTTTTTTTCATTAAACATCTACACCTCAGTAACCTTGTAAGTCAGGTCATGGTTACCAGTATATATTTAAATAAGGAAAAAAACACTGAAATAAACTGTTAAATTGGCACCATGTTATTAACATAAAGTCAACATGAAATTAATCATAGCCGCAGACCACTGGGACACAAGTTGGAGGCTACATCAAACATAAACTAGCAGCAGTTTTTTTAAGGCACTTTGTTGAAAGATCTTATGGCCCTTATTTTAAGCTTCTATGCCCTCACCAAACAGAACTCAAGAGGCTCAGTTGCTTGCAAAGATAAAAAATGAAGCAAGCAAGCGTTGACAACCAGTACCAACATTGGTGAGGCCACTACCTTCAAAACCTTTTATTGTCCTAGTCACGTTGCCACTGCTGTTTGCAATTACTTTGTGATAGTCAAAGCCACTTTTATACTCCCTCTATGTGCCAAATCTCAAAATGTTTTTCATTTAAAACAGTTCATTAGTTTTACTGAATATTGATTCAGAAATTTTCATTCTGATCATCTTTAAGTCAAGATGGTAAAAAAGAGCAGAGATGTAGGTGAAACAAACATTTCCCCCTAATGTATGAATTCTCTATATCTTTTATCTTGAATTATGATGGACCAAAAATAAATTATTAGGCTAATTAAAAATGAGGCCAGGTGTGTGGCTTAGTTCTTTCCAGGAAGGTTGCTCCCTCTCCATAACAGTATCTTTGTTCTCAAGTTATTAATTACTCAAGCAGATTTCTTTTACAATGTCCTTTTCTGTTCTAATTGGAATTTTTATCTAATTTATATTACAAGAATCAAGGGGTGATGAAGTAAGTGGCCAAGATGTACTTGAATGGAAAAAAAATTGAGATGTCTACAGGACAGGAAAATAATACAGGAAGTAATCCTCATGCTATTCTACACATAAAAAGAAGTCTCACATAATTGGAGCTGAAATTGTACCTGTGGTTTTCAAGCCAGTTATACAGCATTCCAGACACAGCCTGCTGCTTTCTTCAAAAACTCAACATTCTAATATCTGAAGAATAAATTAAACAGACTCAGTCAGTGAGAGGAAAATCCAGAAGAGACAGCTGTGAATCAGCCTGTTACCATGATCCCTGAAAAGCTAAAAATCCTAATCACTGCAAGATTCACCTACATGTTTGGAAAATTAGTCTGAGGAACAAAAGCAAACATTTAACTGAAAAGTAAATTTGCAGCTAGTGACAGAGTTTGGCATACAGATCACACACACCATTTACTGCCTCTTATCTGGGGCTAACGTAACTTGTTTTAAAGGATGGCGCAAACTTCACACAATACTTTAGTGCTTGATGAGTTTGAAAGAGAATGCAAACATTTTACAATTAGTAACACATATGCAATATCAAAATTGCACATGCCGAAACTGAACGCTGGGTTAGAAACTGCTCAGCGGGAAGGCTGCTGTGCTGGACCTCTCTGCCTTCCTGTACATGGGCTCAATTCTTCTCTCACCTTTATCAAAGAGGGGGCAGCCCTCGGGAAGTAGCAGCAGCAATAAATAAAATAAACACAACAGCATGATGGTGCCTTTGTGGAAATGGTCCAGACCAAGCATGAGACTGGCTGGCACAGAGTTGCTGTGTTAAAGGGGCCCAGGATATGCCTGCTGTCCTGGCCCCCCGATGCCCCAGAAGTGCCCCACGGCTCCACTAGAGCCACCGGCTTGTTCAAGTCTCAGATGTTCACTATAGCTCCCAGCTATTAGCTTGCACTGCAAGTATAATCTGAACAAGAATAATTCCTTACAGCATGAGCTGAGATACTCTGATCAAGAGCATTAAGTGTTATTGCCACACAGTCAACTGAAGTGGAGGCAATAGCTATATGATTAGTTTTATTTATGGTACAGTCCTTATCATCACTCATTTCACATGTGCTCTTCTCACCAATCCATATTTACTACTTGGCACACTTCAGGCCCTTATACAACCTCTCTTCCATTACCTCCCATCTGTGTCTGGGAAACCTTACTTGGAGGTACAAGGTCTTATTTTTTTTAGCTTCCCCTTCATTTTTCACATTGGCCACATCTCATAACCAGCATCCTACCAGGCAGGCTGATGGTAATGTCTTCATCCTCTATAGCTCAGTCCCTGCCCTGGAGCCCTGCTCTCTGCCAGCTCCAACCTTGTCAAATTCTCCTCCATCTTTATGGAGAGCTGGTACAAAAGTAATTCCCCAACCCATTGCTTTAACCCTGTCATCCTAAACGTGGTGCCCAGTGTGGGCTCTACCCACCCTGGCTTCCCTGCAAGGGCATTTCCCTGCTTGTTCTTGAGCTTCTCTGTGAGCAGAATGAGCAGGTGGAAGGAGAGAGGGGGTGGAGGCTCCATCCCTGGAGACACCCCAGGCCAGGCCTGAGGAGGCTCTGAGCAGCCTGAGCTAGTCAGAGATGGCCCTGCTGAGTGCAGGGGGTTGCACTGGATGCCCTTTGGAGCTCCCTTCCTGCCCAACACATTCTGTGATTCCCAGACCTGTGTCTACACAGATATAATTTATCAAGCTGGGAAAAAGAAAATGTAATTGCAATTTACTGCAGAGTTACAGAGTACTTTAATCAGAAATACCTTTCTGGTTTTAGAAAACAAAGAAAGCCATAACTGTGCTGCACTAGTGGGGAATAAATCGGGTGTTTAAACACAAGCAAGTTTGTTTGACAGTGACTGGAACTTCTGTCTTGGGCTGGTGATTATCACCCAGAGTCTATGGAAGATCTATTCCTTTTGGAGAATTGAGTGTAGTCCAGGCAAATCTCTTTTGGGAGGATGAAACTGAACTTTTGGAGGCTGTAACATTCAGTTGAGTGCTGGAACTCCTAAAGCTATGCTGTGACCTCTTGGAGCTATTCTAACACTGATTAAAATGGATTATGTGTTACGTGATTGTGTGATAAGAACACTGCCTGTGGTTATACCTAAGAATTACAGAATCACAGAATAATCATGGTTGGAAAGAACCTCCTAGAGTACCGAGTCCAACCATAGCTACAACAACAAAAACACCTAAATACATGACCATTAGAAATACTTTTAAATCAATATGCTGAAAAGAACATATTTATGACTGTACTAATAATTGGTACTGTTAACCTCTATCTGTATAATTCTTCAACTTTTTAGAGGATGCAGCAATTACCTATTGATCATTAGAATTAGCACATCATTCTCATTTGCCTGTCTGAAAGATATTACAATTTGTTTTTGCTAAATCAAAAAGTTAATAACTTTCCTGTATTCATTTATATTAAGGATATAATTTCCTGACTAAATTTTCTGAGAGTTCTAAAATGTAACTGCATATGCACCTCTAATGGTGCATTAATTTTTGTACAGATTTGCTAATATTCCACAGGCAGCTGGAACTGTTAAGCCCTGTCCTCTAAGCATGGGTGGTTTTCCCTGGCATAGAAAACCTGATTTTTTTACACCTTTCCTAAATGTGTCCCAAAAGAATGAAGCCTTCCCTACAGATAATGTCTGACTTGGTTAGTCTGCTGCCAGGAAAGATTTGTCATGCCTCAGCTGATCACAGTCAGGTTGACTTCTCCTGAATGTCAGAAGGAAACACACTTGAGCTTTGACCAGTTTGGAGAAAGGTTATTTTATGGGTTTTATAGTTTGAAAGCTGGATGAATAATAGGAAGTAAAAAACTGGGGATGATTTCACTTTTCAGGATGGAGAAAGAATAGTCACTACCACAGCAACCAAAAAGGCCACATCCTTGTCAGGAAAGGGATGGACGGTATCATTTTGCTTCAGTATAAATGCTTCATGCATCTTGTGTGTGATTTTCAGTTCTGATCTCCACATCTCCAGAAGGACACAGAAAGGTATCTCAAAGAGATCTAATCTCACTGTATTGCACAAGGGATTTACTAACATCCAAAGTATCTTTTACTGTTCTGAATACTCTTATAAAAATCTTGGAGGCAGTTTGGTGTAAGCAGTAAGTCCTGTCAGGCAAACAAACACTATTTAACCTTAAGTTGTACTTAATATCTGACCAAAAATTCACCATTTCCTATTAATAAAATGCTGAGCTGGAACCATCTCAGTCTTTTTGAACACACCTTCTGAATATTTACATCTGGAGAGTACACAGTGTTTATAAGAACTCAACAGGACACCCTCGTTTTAGTTTCAACCCTCACAGATACTAATTTCCATGAAGAAACATTTATCTTAAATTTTCCGCCATTTGACCTACCTTAACTCAGGCTTTGGGAAATTTTTTTATTGTACCTGAAATTCTGCTTTTTTTTTATACCAGATCTATAATTTGAAAAGCTGATGGGACAGGGTTCATGATATTCTGGGTTCAGAAACTTAAGAAATAGGTCTTGAAACATAAAGAAAACATTTAAAAGAAAGCATCTATGTACTCACTCTCTCCTTAAAATGATTTTTGAAGGGGAAAATTTTATAAGAAAAAGAAAAAAAAAAAAAAAAAAAAAAAAAAAAAAAAGGTGAAAATAAAATTGCATGAATCTTTCTCTCATTTAATGTGGCTGTGAAAGATAAAGATGTTTCCGTACAATCCCGTTCTAAGAAGGACATCAGAAAGTGGAACCGAGGAGAAAACCCAAAGAGCAACAGAACATTTTTTATTTTTTTTTCCTTTTTTTTTCCTTTTTTTTTTTTTTTTTTTTCTGAGAGGTAACACCAAGGAGTACACACCACTAAAGGAATGTCAAACTGCTTACAATTATGCCTCACACTGATCTGTTCTCCAGTGTCAAAGTAGAATGGATGCTCCTCTAAAAGAAGGATTCAATTCCACATGGTATCCTTAATACATTCTAAGAAGAATGGTATTTAGAAGGTATTTGGAAGCCTACCTATATCTACAAATTCCTCGTTCTCTCTAATGTTGTTCTCTAAAGCTGCCAGGGTGATCATGCAGAAGTCTGCCTTGCTAAAACCACCTCTTGGTAGCTCTGATAATAAGGAACAACATGGTGATTAATACATTACATGTTATATTAAGCATACAGCCAAATATTTCAAGAATAAGTGAAACATCCCACATGATAAATAATGATGGAAATCGGAGCAGAATTCTCCAGCTCAGTCTTGATTCTAGTGTTTTTAGAGAAGCACTATCTTTTTTTTTCATTATTATTTTTGTTGCTGTCATCATTGTAATTGTTATTATCATTGCATTAAGTTGCTGAGTGGATTTTCTAGCCTGTAAGCATCAGGACAAAGAGGACTAAAATGTTCAAAGTCATACTAATATATCACATGCGCAAGAGACACACAACTAATTAGTTTTACATACTGCTCTAGTTTGTCTCTGTAAAATTGGTTTGCTGGATTTATTTTCCTGGACTAAAAATATTGTTCTTCATATTTCTTCATGGAGAAGATCAGAGAATAAACAAAATGCAAAATATAGTGGCATTTCAGGGACTACAGCTATCAATGTATCTATTTTCATCACTATCCTACCTCCCAATTTTTGAAAGTCTTACATCCATCAGGTGAGCAAAAAATCAACCTTCCAGTGACACCCCTGAGATGCCAGTGGTGGTTAAACTGGTAAAACTATCAAGATCAAAGCAACCAAGAGGAGAGCAGAAAATCCTCTGTGCAGAAGCAGAACTGGTCCTTCCAGAACTGGAATGCACAACAGCAAGATAAAAAGGACAGGAGTTCATGGTGCTGTTTGGGGAGCAGAGAAAATACCTTCCAGGATATGGGACTGAAGAACAGCAACTCCCACCTATTTCTCTCACATAGGCAGGGCAATGTGGTCTCCTGACAAAACATGGCCAGGCTCTAGGGGACAAGCAAGAAGGTCCACTTGACCCATGGTCCCATCTGCCATCAGCCACAGCAGATGCCTGAAAAAAGCATCACAAGAGCAGGACCAGGATGGAGAGGCAAGGTCCCCAAACCTTTTCTGAGCTCCAGCTTCCAGGACCTCCTGAGCTAGATGCATCTTTGAGTTCTGTAACCCACAGGTGCTTTTCCCCCCATGACTTGGTCACATCCCAGTTGCTCTGTGTCCATGACATCCCACAGCTGAGACTTAAGTTCCAAATTCCTTATTCTCGCAATCTAATCCTTTGTAGAAACTTGATTTACTTAGGTAACTTACAAAAGGTCGTGCATCTTCTCGTTCTAGTATCTTCTGAGCTTGGTCTGGTGGGAACTTCAGCACTGTTGTTATAACCTTGGCCATTGTCTACAAAGAAATAGATCATCTCTAAGTAATTTCCTACGTGTTTAGATGCTTTGTAGTGTTTCAAATGCATTTCACTTTATACTGGGTTATATTTTTAGCAACATTAACAGAGCAGAGACCACGCTCTTTGTCTGCATGGTTTATATCACGAGTATCTGTTGTATTCTTACTTTTGCCCCTAAGTAGTTGGAAAGACTTCCAAACTTGTAATAAAACTGGCTTCAGTTCAAATAGGTAAAGAAGAATTTACCCAAGTTGTTAGGAAAAATCTGAGCTGTTTGTTTTTGCCTTCTTAACATGTTATGTTTTCATGCTTGGAACATTTCAACTATGAAAAGGGCTGAACAGAGAGCTAGTAAGAAAATGAATGTAATCAGAAACAAATTCTATCATTGCCCAGAAAACACCACGAGTAGGATATTAATGTTGAAATGCTGCATTTTGATCAAAATCTTTCAGTGACTTTTTTTTTTACTATGCCATTTTTGGCTATACAGTCAGTCACTGGATGGAAAAGATCAGGTTCCAATCAATTCCTTCTCTGCTTCCCAGAGAAAACACTCCAGACTTCTCTTTCAGAAATTTTCAGACTTTTTGACAAACATGACCCAGCTTCAGCAAGGGGTTTCATAACCTTCCAGTGACAGCAGAAGCAACCAAATGAAAAAACACATACTCAGAGATTTAACACAGTATCTACCAAAATCAATTATTTTTATAAAGTCAGAGGACTACTTAAAAATCCCAAATATTTGTGACTAATCCAAAGATGAAGAAATTAACCAGCTAGTTCCTTGAAAATAGAAGGGCTATTTCAGATGGTTTTGAAGAGACAGATCACAATAGGGAAGAAGCATGGAAGCAAGAAGCATGTGTGGGACAGAGAAGGAACAGTCACCCTGAGTGGGATTTATTTCACTTGGCTTCAGATACTTGTCTCTGTGCTCTTTCAAGTCCTGCTGAGATCCTAGTTGTGAATTTGATCCTTGTGTTATGCTGTGGCTCACCAAGCAAAGTGTGCCAAGACTCCATTTATGTTCTTTTGGAACTCAAATAACAAGTTAAAATTAAGTTCTTTTGGAACTTAAATAAAAATTTAACATAGCTACTAAAATATTAAGAGTTGGTGTTAAACTAAATGAATTTTAGAGCAAACTTCTGGAAGAGGACATATACCATGACATATGAAATTCTGGTTTTACTTAATTTCACACATCTCCCCCAACTTACTAGGATGGCCTAGTTGCATGAGCTTCCACACTGATGTAAAATGGTTCTGTTTAGAACTTGTGAGTCATCAGACTGGCCCAAAGGATCAGGGAATCTGCCCAGGCCCACGCTGTGAGTCAACAGCAACTAATCCTACACAGGGCTCTCCCTGGGCTAATGAAGCACTTTACTCTTCCTGCTTTTTGGCCCTGCACAAGCTCACGTTGCCTGGGATTTGAAAGCCTCAGCTATTTACCAGCATTTCTAGAGTGATCCAGAAAATGTTAAGAGAGACAGAAGACAAAAAGTTCATATCAATGAAAAAAAAACCCAACAGTATCTCTCTTCAAAATGTTAACATCACAGATCATTAGTACATTCTTGTCACTCTCCTGTCACTTACTGGTGACTTCTAGTAAGTTCTTATTAAAAGGCCAGATGGGACTCTTACATAACAACACTGAAAAAACTTATCATGCACCCTTATTACCTTAAACACCAGATTGGATTCTGATTCAAAATAATTTGTTTACTGGTAATATAAAAGAACAGATGTAGCAATTCAGAACTTAGGCTCTGAAGGTAGTCAGGCTTAGGTCAGCAACAAACTCAGTTTTCTCCCATCGCCCCTTGATGCCCTTTTTTTTTTCCCTGCCCCTAAGCTTGTCAGTAATAGTTGGTGTCCAAGTATTTCTCTGTGTGCTTTTTGCTCGTCTCTGAGCACTGCATTATTTTAGATATATTTTCTATCTGGATTGTCACAGATTTTTTCTGTGTCTTTTCTATTGGGCTGAAGCATCAATGCAACGTTATCCTAAGTGCAGTGGGATATACTGAGATAGGGTAGAAAAGTTACTTTCTTGAGAGATCATTCCTTCCAGGTAGCTGCTGACATTCCTTCCCCAAGAGTTCCTCAGTACTCAACACTGTGGAGTTGAGTCTATGCTGCGGTGTTGCTGTAGGACCCATTTCCATTATTACTCTGGTTCATCCCTTCTCACCTCTGGCCAATGAGGCTACTCTCTGAAGACCTGAACATTGTGTACTGTGTGTAAGCATGGAAAAACTAAACCCAAGGTGTGGCACGGGGAGGGCGACGGGCGGGGGCAGGGGGGCCGAAGCCCCGCCCAGCCACCACCACGTGGGGGAAGGGGAGGGGGGTGGGGGGGGGCGGGGGGGGGACAGAGGGGGACAGAGAGGGACAGAGAGGGACAGAGGGGGACAGATGGGGACAGAGGGGGACAGAGGGGGACACTCTCTGACAGAGCTGCCAAGCCCACGAAGGTCACAAGGGAGGAGCAGGGACCAGTTGGGTTGGTTGGGGTCTCTGGGGTCAGGTGGGAGCTATTGGGGTCATCTCAATAAGCACAAACTCTGGCATTCATATTTCTACAGTTGCCAGTTTCTGTGGTCAGAGCATCTCGCCTAGCTTCAGGGGAGGCACTTCATAGTAAGTGGTCACCCAGTCTCTTGCTATAATCGGTGGAAGAAGACACGTTGTCTTGCCCTAGATGGATGGGCTTCTTGACAGCACCAACCAAGAGGGCTTTATGTGTCACATCGAGCTGGATACCAAACATTCAGACAGATCAAGCTAGCAAAGAAGAATCTCACCTACTGGGCAGTTCCCTTGGCCCCTCCTGTTCCCCCTGCTCCCCACGGTCTCCCCGTGTCCCCAATGCCTCCCCGTGTCCCCAGTACCCCAGTGTCCCCCAGTGTCCCCCAAGTCCCCAATGTCTCCCAGTGTTCCCAGTGTCCTCCATGTCCCCAGTATCCCCAATGTCTCCCAGTGTCCCCCAGTGTTTCCAGTGTCCTCACTGTCCCCCAGCGTCCCCCATCCCTTCACGTCCCCCGGGTCCCCAAGCGTCCCCCCGCTTACCCCATCTTCCCCCCACCCCCCCCGGGGTCACTGGGGAGGCAGGTTGTTCCCAAAAGCTATAATTCTGGGCGGTTTATCCTAAAATGGCCACATTCTAATCCGCACACTATCCTTTGAAGTTAAAGTCTTGGAAGTCTTTCAAATTTTTCTGCTTTGTTTTTGGTTTGGGATTTTTTTTCCCCCTCCTCCATAATCCCTGACTGGAGCAGGCAGAATTTTCCATCCCTGGGAAACTGTACTTTTAAGAAACAGCAGCATCCACATGGATTGGCTAGATAGAAAATGTGATGCTGTCCCATCTGTCAAGCTTTAATTAATAAATGATTAATCACAGTTGAAATACATTTTAGACTGTGGTTTTGAGTCAGCTGTTGGTGCTATATATGTTACAGGTACACTTCCTAAGGCATCCAGAGCTCAAATTCAGATTAAATTGTAATTCCTAGTGAGATCTATGACTCCTTGAAGACATAAGGAGCGTGATATACACAATGACAGCGTTACAGAGAAGCTTTAGATCCTTTAAGGATAAACCTGAATTAGTCACATCATTGCAAGCCCACATATACTGTCTTGAGACATGACTTTCTCACCAATTTGTGTGTACTGTTATAGCTTAATCAGTTCTAATAATGCATATTTCTCCACGTGAACATTCTATGTTATGAGTACCTGAGTGAGAACATCAAATACTGCCTAGAGTAGTGCCAAAATGTTTTGATCTCTGGAAGCTGAAAATGTTTGGCATGGGCACATTGTCTGTAACAGGGGACTGATTATGTTAAAAAATGTTAGCTGGGGTGTTTTATCTACCATGACACTGAGCTGAGCTGCTACTCTGAAAGGGGGGGGGTGGGGGGGCCGCGGGGGTGCGTTGGGGGCCCCCGGGGGGCATTGGGGGGCCTCTGGGGGTATTTGGGGACCCTGGGGGGGCATTTGGGGACCCTCCGGGGGCAATTGGCGGCCTTCCGGGGGGATTTGGGGACCTCTGGGGGCATTTGGGGGAGATTTGGGGCCATTTGGGGGCGGTTGGGGGCGCTTTGGGGCAATTTGGGGCCCTTTGGGGGCGGTTTGGGGCCATTTTGGGGGCGTATGGGGGGCTCTGGGGGAGTTTGGGGAATTAGATGTTATTTATTTGCCTTTTCAGATGCAGAAGTAAGATAACACAATAATAGGGTCATCAGAAAACAGATCATAAAGTTACAAGGCCAGAGTTTACACCACACAGAGTTTTGGTTCATTCTATTTATTATTCTTGTTACAATTGCACTTTAAAAATAGATGATACACACGATGTTATTTTCTGTGCTTGTAGAAATTTCTCATCAAGAGATTTAGCCAGCCAGCTGATGGGAGTAAGAAACACTTTTAGAAATTATAAGAAGTCATTGAAAATTCCTGTTAGCTTAATTTTGTATTTAGAACCTGCCAACGTTAAATGACACAGCAAAATCCAAAGATCTAGACTTTGCTGAAATGTTGAAGAACCCATGCCCTTTTTTTTTTAGAGAGTTAGCAGCTATTTCTTCCCAAGTGTTCATAGAACAAAAGGATTCAGAAGGGATTGTAGCTTCTTGGTCACCACTAGCAGTGTTGTACAATCAAAGTTGGCTTTCAAAGAAAGTTACTTTTTCTGTGATTTGTTCTTGGATACCATGTCCAATTTCCATCACCCACCGCCCACTGTGCGCGTAATTTGATACAGGTTATTTTTTGAGCGGTTTACATTCGTTTGGATTTGTATATGATCATCATCATAATTTCAGCGTTACTATTACTCGTGCAACGATGGTCGAGTGCGGCAGCATCCCATTTCCCCGCGGGCCCCCCCCCCCCCCACCCCCCTTCCTCTTCCCCTCCCCTCGGTCTTTGTCGCCGCCAGGAGGGGGGGGGGAACCTCCGGGGGCTGATGGCGGTTGCGGCGGCCTTCGCCCTCCAGGTGACCCTGCTCTGGCAGGGGGGTTGGACTAGATGATATTTCTAGGTCCTTTCCAACCCCTAACATTCTATGATTCATGTTACAGTTGACTCCTACCTCATTTCTTTGATAAACCAGCATGGCTATTTGGTCCTCTGTGCTAGGCACATGGTCCTACAAGGGCTCCATAACTTTTTATAAAAGAAACCTGGTTTTTCAAGAGCCATTATAAAGTGTGTCAGCGTCCTAGAGAGGGATATAGGAAAATTAATTACTTGGGGGGATGGGAGGTAAAGGTTCAAATCACACAGATGCACTGCTTGTCAGAGCTGCTTCCCCCAACGCTAAGCGTTCTGATTCCATTTTCTCTCCCCTCAGCTCTAACAGTATCTGTCAGTTTACAGGCTCCTCAGCTTTTAAGGGGACTTTCACTGGAAGAAAACAACCCAGTCTTTCAGGGTAGAGGAGGCAAGGAAGCCCCTCTAGCTTTGCCCCCCTCAAGGTCACTTGTAAACAGTGTTTTTGGTTTATTTCTACATGGCATTATTTACAAATTAGGCTGGTTAGCATTTATTCAAAGAAGGTGAAGTGACAGTCAAATAATTTTTACACTGTATTTTTTCTGGGTTTTGCAGAACAGAAATATAAGCAATTCCACAGATTTTTCCCTTCACTCAGCAGTAAGTAGAATGTAACACTAGATGTAAATCATTATCTCTATAGCAAACAAATAGAAAAGTCTCAGAGCTGATGTATTCAGAATACCTCTGATGGCATTCTTTCCAAGAGTAGAAGCAAGTAGGAGTTTGCACAGCCATTGCTTATATTGTACCTATTTCCACAGTAACATAAACTTAACCCACATTCAATATACTTGACCCCAATGAGGATGAACTTGACCCTTGAGGTGATGAACTTGACCCCAGGGAGCATGAACATGACCCTGGGGGGGGGTGAACTTGACCCTAATGGGATGAACTTTGACCCTGGTAGGGTTATGAACTTGACCCTGAGGGGGCGAACTTGACCCCAGGGAGGGTGAATTTGACCCCTGGAGGGGGGAACTTGACCCTTGGGGGTGATGAACTGGACCCTGAGGGGAGGAACTTGAGGTTGACCCCCCGTCTTGACGGCGGTTGACCCCGAAATTGATGGCAGTTGACCCCCCTCCTGACGATGGTCGACCCCCATCTTGACGTGGTCGACCCCCATGGTGACGTGGTTGAGCCCCCTCCTGATGGTGGTTGACCCCCATCTTGACGTGTTTGACCCCCCATCTTGACGTGGTTGACCCCCCATCTTGACGTGGTTGACCCCCCGTCTTGACGGCGGTTGACCCCGAAATTGATGGCAGTTGACCCCCCTCCTGACGATGGTCGACCCCAACCCAAAAGGGAGGTGGGGAGGGGGGGCAAATAAATTAATTTATAATACATTCTAAAGCAACCTTGAACCTGGAGCTGTTAAGAATGGCTTGTCACAAAAACATCTAACTACAGAGCTGTCAAACATCCCCCTGACTCCCCACAGGCTGAGAAAATCAGTCCCATCTGGGGAAGCCAGAGTAGAAATGCTGCAAGTCATGGCAATAACATCACCTCCCTCTGACCACACAGCCAGTGGGTCAGGCTGCCCAGAGAAGAAAGCCCTAGAGCAGTAATAGTAGACAATATTTTGACACTTTCAAGAGGATCATAAGATTATTACGTCTCTCAGAGATTAAAGTCTGCAACTAATATTTTTCATTCTATCACCACCTGTTGTCTTTTGCTATATTCTAAGTGAAGAAAACGAAGATTACCTCTTGCTAGGAGGTTATGTAGTTGCAAATGAATAAAGGAGGATCTATGAGGAACTTTTAGAATATTCATGAGGGGAGTAGGCAAGACATCTTGAAAGTAAGACTAGCATAAAGGACATTTCTGGACAAATTCTTATGAAACATAAACAAACCCAGGTTTGAGTCCCCACACAGCTCACAGACAAGGGTTGCTGTCCATTTAACTATTCACAGACTATTTTCCTTGTGTGAAAGAAACAATGGAAATATTAGTTACTGCTTTTCAACGGATACTTTTAGCGTAATGTGTCTGTTTCTTGCAAATTAATATTATGTATAATCAAGTGATAAACACAAATATCCAATGTCTCTCGAGTGATTATGAATGTCTCTTGTATATAGCAGCATGTAATTTATTATCCTGAGAAGGTGACATATCTGAGAAGCTTCCCTTTACATTTAGATAGGTCACTTCTGAAAATGCTAAGACTGAACAGATGCACATGAGCAAAAAGCTGCCATTTTAGATCAAGACAGCAAACCTATTTAACAATATCACACCATCTATAAAACAGATACTGGAGTTTTCTAAATATCCTTCCTTCCCTTCAGAAAACATTTTTCAGTGGTTACTAAAAACAATATACATTAGATATCAGAACCTATAAGACAAGTATTTTTCAAGTCAGTATAATGCCACTGAGTAAGAGGACTCTAAAACCCCCATAACCTTTCGCTACAAAGTTTTACAAATGTCCAACATACATCCACGCTCTAAAACGCACCTACCACGGTCATCGTCGAGCAGGGCGCACGACCCTGGAACCGACTTGCCCGTGGGTCTCGAGGACGGCGCCGTTCCGTCCGTGAGGGTCGGAGGTGGAGATGCCTGGTGCTAGGTTCCTGCAAGGACAAGAAAGTCACTGCTGCATTGCAGCCTTAGCCCATGTCATGCAACAACTGCACTCTTCCATCATACCCATTGATAACATTGGTCCAAGAATCAAAGGTAGCACAAAAAATGTTGAGTCAAACTGAACCAGTGGAAGGTATTACAGTGTTCACTGATGGAATTACGAGCAGTGTCTATGGCATTTCACCATTTTAAAGGTCCATTCAATCTAGTTACTGATTCTGTGCATGTCGCAGGTCTGGTAGCATGATTGGATAAATCTGTCTTGAGTCATGTAGCCAATGATTTGCTTTTTGGTGTATTGAAGTTGGTATGGTCTGAAATACAATGGTTTTTTTCCTTTGGTGCACAGCAGAACTGGGAATTCTTATTTCAAAGAAAAGCTAGAGGGAAGACGAGGCAAAGTAACAGATTCAGGTAATAGATGAGCAGCCAGCTCACAACAAGCAAGTTCAGAGCATGGCAATGTCCCTGCTCTTCCCCAGGGACTGAGCAGATGGAAACAGCTGCCAACAGATGGGTACTGGAAAGGATTCAAACCATGGTGCCAGTTGGAATTTGGGAGTTTGTGGTGCCTGAGCTTCCCCAGTGACAAGTATCTAAGGGAAGATAGAGGGGCAAGAGAGCGATGGGGAGCAGCTATAGGGGCAAGAAGCCTATAGGGCAGCTATAGGGGCAAGAGGCCTATAGAGAGGGCAGCTATAGGGGGAAGAGGCCTATAGAGAGGGCAGCTGTAGGGGAAAGAGGCCTCTGGAGGCAGCTATAGGGGGAAGAGGCCTATAGAGAAGGCAGCTATAGGGGAAAGAGGCCTATAGGGAGCAGCTGTCGGGGCAAGAGGCCAATAGAGGGGGAGCTATAGGGCAAAGAGGCCTCTGCTCAAAGACTGAAGATCAAACTTTTAATTGTCCAATTCAAAATTACACAAGCTGCATTCTGATTTGAAATGCCATTATGAATTTTAAACCCAAGTCTACCAGCATGCAACTCACTTGAATAGAGAGCAATAAAGAGATTAAACTTCCCAAGTCAGAATATTCAGCCACCCACAGCTACTCACTAACATGACACTAGATGATCTTCTAGGTCCCTTCCAACCCCTAACGTTGTGATTCTGTGATAACATTTGGAGCTTTTAGTTGGCATTACAAAAGAATGGAGGAGATTTAGAATATTAGAAGAGGCTATCTTATTAGGATTGCTCTGCCCTCGTGTAACATTAAGATCCAGCTAAATTTTCTCTAAATCCAATATCCAAATGGAACTCATACATTACATCCAAGCCAAGTGTTACAGACATTTGGAAGTACATGCTCACTTGAGCTTCTCTTATAGAATTTCAGGAACACAGTTCATTCAGTGTGTGATCAGAAGGCCAATCATCAATATTAATAGGTCTGAAATGGCATTTATTCTGCGAGATACCCCAGTTAGAACCAGGCCTCCCCAGTTAGACCCAGGAACCCCCCTCAAGACTCCCCAGTTAAACCCAGTATGCCCCCAGTTAGGCCCAGGCGTTCCCAGACCCGATACTGGGAGCCCCCCCAGTTAGATCCAGTACTTCCCAGTTAGACCCAGTACTCTCCAGTTAGACCCAGGAATCCCCCCCATATCTCCCCCAGTAAACACAAGGTCCCCCACACCCCCCCCCCACCAGGCCCAACCCAGCCCCACTCCGCAACGGCCACACTCCCCCCGGGAACAGCAAGTTGTTGTGTTTGATATTTCAGATGTAAAAAAATCAATTTGAAAGTATTTCAGATCAGCTTTTATCATACCAGATAAGTAATGAAAGGGTAAAATGTTCCAGTGTAAGCTTTTCACTCTGCTGTTGTTGACAAGGAATGCTGTGGTAGATGAGGCAGTAATCAGGGCCAGAAGGTAGAAAGATGATTACTGGGTAAATGGGCAAACTTCACTCCTGAAAGTTGTGCAACCATAGATAATGTGATAGAAGGGAAGAAGAATTTCAGGAAAAGAAAGATGCAAATATGGCTGTTAAAGAAAGACACTTTCAATGGAATTTTAAGAGAGTGCTCTGCTTGGTTTTAAAAGAAAAAAACAAACTAACAAAACCAACAAAATACCTTATAAACGTAGAAGCAATTCTCAGCACAACTGTACACCTTTCACTCTTGGGGTTTCCATCGTAGAAGATGTCACGGACGACTCTGGAGTCAGATGTCACACAGGTTCCCGCCCTGGTGGTTGGAATCCCCAGGTGGAACATGGCCTCGCTGCACGGGGCCAACTACGGCCACGACTACGCCGTCTTTGAGACCGTGAGTCAGGGAGGGGGCTGGGAGGGACTGGGAAGGACTGGGAGCGGTTGTGGGGGCAGCTGGGAGCACTGGGAGGGACTGGGAGCAGCTGGGATGGGCTGGGGGGGCAGCTGGGAGCACTGGGAGGGACTGGGAGCAGCTGGGGGGGAGGCGCGGGGTGGTGCGCGGGGCAGAGTAGGGCCAGGACGGCGCGGTTTGAGAGACCGTGAGTCGGGGGGGGGACTGGGAGGGGCGATCGATTCCTCTCCTCCCCCAGATATCGGTCCTTTTCATAACAGATAAAGAATTTGTATAGTTATATAAAACTGGTTATTTTTTCCCTTTGGCATCTAAAGAAGCTGGGAATTGGATACTTTCAGCTGCCATATTTTTACTTCAGGAACCTGGAAAATAGGAAACAACTGCTTTGTTCAAACGAGATTTTTCATAACTTCATTCTTAAATGCATGCAGACATTTCTTAAAGAGCAGATGGATTTTTCACTGTTAAGAATCAAACAACTTCCAGAATATGGGTATTATTTTAGAAACTAAAACTTTTGAGGTGACCAAACTCATCAGTCCCTTGAGGGAAGCTCTTCTCCTTTAGTTATGTGTAGAAGTATGATTTCTTTCTCTGGGTGAACTCAATGGTCAGAGCATTACAGCCTAAGACACCCCATCAAAACTTAACAGTTTCAGTTTGTATTTCCTGTCTCACCCTCCCCCCACCCTTTTTATTTTTAGGGCTCTGAGTTCAAACAAAACCCCAAAGCATCAGTGGCACAAGATCCTTTTGTATTTTTTTCATTGTTTTTATGAAAAAAAAAAGCTCCATCAAACCTAAAAATTAAAATGTTATGTTTTAAATACAGGTATGTCTTCAGTTATTTTTAATACTCCTTAACTGTGAATGGCATCAAAACAGAGAACAAAGAAGCATTTCATTATTTCTATGCAAGAAATAATCAAGGGGATTCATAATTTTACTCCTACATTTGTCTCAGCTCCTGACTTTGTCATAGAAAATGGCCACCTGAAAAGGGAAAAACTGTCATGTTAGACATATCTGTTTTATGTTATGATTTTACAAGGGATTAAAAAGAAAGCTTTGGCTTTGAAGTGGGTGCTTCCCTCTTCCTTTAGGATGGTTCTAACCTGCCTTAGCTGCTTGTCCCTCCTTTACTCCCATAAGCAGGCTTCTATATGGGCCATGTAGCTCATGCATGAGATTCAACCTGGGATTTCACCTTTCTGTCATCAGCACCAAGCAGGTTGTCACAGGCACACCAGTTCAGATTCCTTGTTCTGCTGCATTCACATAGTGACATTCTCTGGTTTGTCACCCAACCTGAGTCAGGCTGAAATGTACAGGCAGCAGTTTGACTTTCCAATTTCTGATATAGCCTTCATGCAGTGTGGGCTCTGGCTCGTTGCAAGGGGACATGTTTTATATCCCATCCTCTAACCCGTTGCTAAATACTCCCTAACCTCCATGGAAGACTTCTTAAAACACTCCACTTGAGCAAAGGATAAAGACCAATGGCATGCAAGCAGCTGAGGGCAGCAGCAGTTCCTGCAACTGTACTGCAGTATGGCTAGTTCAAGGGTTATCATCTGACAGCAATTCCCACGAGAGTGTCATATCCCACAGAAACGAGACAATCACCACGTCAAGCTTTGCTCAGTGTGTGAATTTGTATTGTCATTAGCAGTAGAGAGGCCATCAGAAATCATCATTCAGCCACATGGAAAGTTTGCTTCTGGGTATTTCCTTAATGCAAATATTGTGATAAACAATACTTGAGAAACCAAATATGGTTGAGAGCTGGGTTGAGTGTCTAACCACAGAAGGGCAAAGATTGGGGAACCATTGCCCTCACACGAGCTAAGAGATAATAACTTATTATTAATCAGTGTTTTACAGAAGATTTGTGAGGAATTACATTGTTCTTGAACAAAAGTATAAATAAAAAAACCCATAGTCTACTAAAGCAGGATTTAATTGGAGTTTTATAGGATACTGTTTGTAATTCTATACGCATACATGTAAAAGTACTATCATGTATAAGACATGTACAAGGGGTATGCATTAAGCATATCAGAGCAGATTTAACCCAAGTCTACATGACAAAGGTTATATGCATTTTAGTGGTAGTGTGGACTAGGAACTGAAAAGGAAGGAAAAAAGTTGGGGTTATTCACCCTGGAGAAGAATCTTCATTGTGAGGGTGATGAGATACTGGAACAGGATGCCCAGAGAAGCTTTGGCTGCCACTTCCTTGGAAGTATTCAAGGGTAGATTAGATGAGGCTTTGAGCACCCTCAGCTAGTGGAAAGTGTCCCTGCCTATGACAGGAGGTTTGGAATTAGATATCTTTAAGGTCCCTTCCAACACAAACAGCTCTTTGATTCTATGAAACCACTCTAATTTAAGCATTATTTGTACTTAACAATAGGAAATACAAAGTTCCAAAAGTAAGTGTTAGTGGACAGAGACACAGACTCCAAAACAATGGGGGGGGGAAAAAAAAAACAACAAACCAACAAAAAAAACCTGTTACCACAAAAAACCCAAACCAAACCATTTTCAACACTAGCTCTGAGCTTTTACATGACACAAAAGGGTTTTTCTAGTCTAATAAAGCCTGCTGTATATTCTGGCAGTGACCTTCAAATCTGAATAAATTTTCTATGAATCCATAAGTTACATTGACCTGAATTCACCTACTTTTTTCATAAGTGAACAGCTTGAGTATCAATGGTTCTCAGACTTTAAGACAACCTGATAGAGAAGAGAACGACAGTTTTACGTGCATAGCTCTGCACTGGGAAGAGGCAGCCTTACTGCAGAGTCAATTGGTTCCTTCACATACCACCATCTGTTTTTGTGTGATCCACCACAGAGTACAGCTGAAGCTAAGCAGGCAACTTGGAGCACAGACAGCCAGAACAATGAGTGAATTCTTAACATGCCCTGTTGGATGGAGCTGTCATCCTTTTCTCTATAGTGTTCACAGTAGAGCTTGCTACAAATGCAAATCAGTGGGAAGAGGGTATTAGCCCCTTTCCTTCTAAAGTAGAGCTTGAGTGGGTCTTCTAATAAATCAACTACTCTGTTAAAAAATAATTCTCATGAAAGCATAATGCTGTCAAGGTTGAGAGGGCTAAAGGTCAACTTGATAATTAATTGTACCTATATAACAGCCTAGGAAGATGGTCTAAGCTTTTCCAAAGGCTGAAACCTGTTAGATAATTTCTAACACAGTTAATTATACATGGGATACATATCATTAAACAAAAAATATTACAATAAGCATAAAGAGTGGCATTAACAGACCAGGCTATAGACTGACTCTTGCCAGACAGTTAAAGAAAATACACCAGTCTGAGTACACCTCAGGAAACTGCTGCCGAACTGGAGACAGTACCTGGGCACACATAATCATTAGCAAATCATAGGCTGTTCTTCATCCCTTGTGGCAGCACAGTCCAGTGATACCTCTGTGCTGGCTGCTGTTGTTGATTGATGTGACCCAAGCCAAATTCTGTACAGTCCTTTCCAAATTCCCAAATAAGTTGGTGATGCTACGTGTGTTCAGCTATTGCAAAAACCTCCTTTCATAAGCCTATCTCAACGTTTTTTAATGGGTTACTCAGTATTTATCCATAAACTGAAAGCAAAATCTGTATTTCTGTTCTCTGGCTTGCTTTATTTCAAGGAAAGGAATGGGTTTTTCTCAGGTACTTACTAAAAAGAGAGAGCTGTGAAAGCTTACTTTCAAGACAGTTTTAGACTCTGGATTCAAAATGAGTTGTAGATTCTTACTCTCCTGGGCACCCCATGGTGAGTAAAGGTGAGTAAAGACCCTCAGGTGAGTAAAGACCCTCACTAAAAAATAAATAATTCAGCCACTTTAGGATTACAGGAAAGGGAGCTACATAGACAAAAGAGTAGAGTTGTGGTTAAATATAAAATATCAGAGCTCAGAGAATGTACTCAGAGATCAATTCTTCATCATACATCCATATAAGGTATGATGAAGAATTTATCAGGCATAAGGTATGATGAAGAATATGAGGCAAGAAGCTTAGATGCAGATAATCCAACTGAAATTAACACAATCCACACCTATCATCTCCCAGAGCCTGCCACGTCACCTATATATTCCCTTCTTGCCATATGGAGGTCAGTGCACTCAGAAGGAAGTTCTCTTTCTGTCCATACACTTGAGCAGAAAAGTTCATAAACTTTTCTTTACTTCATTCTTTATCTCTGTTTTCCCTCTGTAGTATCCAGTGGAGAAGCCTTGAATATACAAACAACTTCTTGGTTTAAAAGGGAAATATAACTAGTGGTTCTTTTCATTAAAATTTTCATATTGAGCAATGATGTTCAAGCTGTTCATGAAAGGAATCATCCCCCAAATAATGTCTTTGTCTAGTACTCATTGGATGCTGCTATGGCAGAGGAAAAGAAGGGAGAAACTGGCCCTGGCTTATAGGGGAGAAGAAAATTCATCTGCCCCAGTAGCATTTATATGGTAGTCCATGAGCAGAAGACAAGAAGATTGTTCTCTGTGGTACTCTCCAGCCTTTTAACAGTTTAGGAATTGGGAGCTACCAAAATGTCAAATTTCATCACGAAAATCTCCTTTTTCCCTCTAAAACCCTCATTTTTTCACCGATTTTTTCCATTTTTTTTTCCAAATTTTCGCATTTTTCCCCCGAAATGTCATCTTTTAACCAAAATTGTTACTTTTTGACCCAAATTTGTCTCACCTCTGCCGGACTTGCTGCCGCCGCTGCGCTGGCCGCTCTTGGAGTTGAAACTCCCCTAAATTTCCTTTTTTTCCCCAAATCTTCCTTTTTTTCACCAAACTTTTATATTTTTTCCCTGCAAAAAGGTTTTTCAGCCTCTCAAAAGATAAGCAGGTCACACATAAGATACTTTGGTCTTCCTTTCCTGTAAAGCTTAGGGAAAAAAAAAGGTGAGGAGTAAATAAATATAAAGCTTTAACTACACAAAGCCTGAGGTTCTGCTAGAGTGTGATTTCATCATATATTGTCTGTAGGAAATCTGCAAAGATGAGAATTTTAGAGTAAGTTCAGTCACTGATCTTACCAAAACCACTTTTTTCATCAACCCTTAACAAGCCTTTTCTCGGTTTTTGCACTTTTGAAATAGCACAAACATTTTATGGCCCAGGACTGATATTGTAATGCAATTCTCAACTTCTCTTATTACTTATTTGTCAGCTGTTATTTTACTTTTGTGGCAATGGATTGTCAAATTGGCTAAATTCTCTGTCAGAGGTGGGCTATAAAATTCAGCTATCCTGGTAGGCACTCGTATTTAGAAGTGATCTTCAAAATAAGATGTATTTAGTATGGCCAAATTTGTACACAAATACGATTGAGATGATTTCAAATTAAACTCCTATAAGTGGTTCCTACACCTCCAGTGATTTCCCTGCAGTCTCCAGAAAGGCTTTAGGTGGCTTTTGGAGCACTGCAGTGAAAGGTGAGGGTGACTTCTCAATAGAAAAACCTCTGTGACAGCTGTAATATTTTCTAAAAATTCTGACAAAATTCAAAATAAATTTCCGGTTAAGTCACAGAAGAAATTAAAGAGCACTTGGACAAGATCCTCCGGCTTTTCTCCTGCTTCAAAATGACTTTCAATCTCAACAATATGTTTCCAAATGTCCTTAGTTGTCTGCATCACTGAATCCATCTGCCCACCCCAAGGCAGACCAGGTGCCTGTCTATCCCTCATATTCAGGCACCTTGCCCACACTGAACGGGGAAGATGTGCTTTGTTTAGCTGACAGGGTAGGGTCAAGTTATGGTGTGGATCCAGCTTCCAGTGCCGAGCTCCCCTACTGGAATGGTAATTGCCTTCTGCAATTACTAAGGTGCCTGGGAACCTCTGAAGAAAGCACAGACCTGACTGTCAGAGCAGTCCATGTGCCAGCTTAAGATGGGCAGGGAATAGCCCGCAAACTGCCAGCCCTTGTGGAATCTGGAGTAGAGAAACTCTACAGATACCATCCAGCTGTAGTGAGCAAAAGCATCATTGTCATTAAGAGCACACATGTAGGAAGCTGTAATAGGTGAGAAGATAAATAAGTAGTTAATAGATGATGAGCTGGAGTCCAGCAAAGTCAAGTCTGCTTTTACCTGTTGGAAGGGCACATGGGAGAGATGGGGCTGCAACAGTTTAGGGTTTTCTTCCTCTCTTTCATCTTCAGGATCAGTTCCTGGGTCTTTGTTTTTGTTTCTACCTTGCTGAAAGGTGCAGTCCACGCTACAGGTGTGTGTTGAGCTCAGAGTTTGTTTGGGAAGGAAGAGGCAGGTTATTGTCACCAACAAGCAATGGCATTGCAATGCCACAGCACGCCCAGCTGAGCAGTCAGTGTGCTCAAAGACACAGCTCCCTGCATTTAGACAGCCCATTACTTAAAACACTGACTCAAATCTTTAAAAGGATTTGGAAGGTGTGGGCTGAATGCTGTTGATTTCAAATACCTTTTACTAATATTTTGGTACGAGTATGAAAGTAGCAAGTTGACAATAACAAGCAACACTTACTTACCTTTCTGTGCACTAAGCAGCCTGAAATACCTCTTTGAGAAGTATTCACCCCTGCACATGGGGTAAATGCTCTAAACTTAGACACATTCCTCACCTAGAACATTTTTCAGTGGTTTATTTCCATTTCTTTGCAGTCTTCAGCACAGTGAATACAGTTTGAAATCTCTACCAAGAGACCAAAGCACCACTTGCCAAAACAACCTCTAAAGTTGAGTGTGTGTGTATGTGTGTGTGTACACACCTGTACACATGGTGACATTCATCCCCAGATCAGCTGCAGCAGTTCCTGACAGGCTTCATCTCCAGATGGGTGCAGAAACATGATGGCCCTTTCAACTCTGGAAGCAGGAGCCCAGCCTCTGGTATCAGCAGCCCTCCATCCTCATACTTGTAAGTGTTGTATTTGTGACTTACTATTCTCTAAATAAAATCCTGACTGAGGTGATTGGTACCCTCATGTCACAGAAACGATGAAGAAAAAGATTTTCTCCAGTTGGAGACAGCAATTCCTGTTCAGCTGCACTTCTCAGGGCCCGAGTCCAGCACACAGTAGTGGTTGTAATGCAGCCAGTCTAAAACATCTTGCATTACCAAATGTTAGTGTTAATCCGAGCTGCTCAGCAGCTTCTTCTCCCAAACCCTGCAATGTCTAACTACACTGAAACACTCGCAAGTGCCCACAGTAAAGAAAACCATTTTATCTATTTCTACCAAACAATAAGAAGAATATCTCACAGTGAGTTTTTAAAACACCACAAATTTAAGGACTGTGTCGAAATTTTATTGATGACACGATCTAGAAGAATGATTTTGATAATTTAGTGTTGAGATTATTTTCATACTTTCCTCTGATTGTTTTGAGAGTTAGAAGCCAAATCTCTTATGTTTACTTATATTTAGTGATGATTTATAATAATTCTAATGTTCGATGAATTTAATCATCATTCGCCAAATTTAATTCTTTTATCAGAATCTTATGCAATTTTTAATGATCCATAACATAATGTAAACCAACTTCAATAATTCTATTTGGTGTTCCAAGGTGACACAGATCCCAAGGGAACCTGGTGGGAACCACTCACGTCTTAATCCTCTCTGCCTGGCATCAGCCAAGAACTCACTTTAATTAGAAACAATTTTAGGTGGAGATTATAAACCTCTAGATCCAGGTATGGCACACCCCTCCCTGTGGGAATGGTGAAGGTGAGAGTGATCCTGGTTGGGGTTCCTGCATCCTCTGTGGAGGCTCCCACACCATCCTGCAGTGGTTACTTTGAGAGCTCGGGGGTTTTAAGTCAGATTT
>WUAM01003419.1:0-27480 GCA_024336885.1 Actenoides hombroni
TGGGCTAAATCAGTGACGGCACCTCCTGCAGAGCCCCTGATATAGTTTGCTGTCAAAATAATTGTACGTTTTTGTTTTGGTTTTTTTTCACAATTTTATTTCAGAGCATAAAATGAATAGGAAGGAGAGGGGGGTTTTAAAAAATCAATTGCAAACAGTGTTCTGATGTAAATGAACACTCTCTGGCAGCATTTGCAAATCTGCAGTAGAACCTTGTGCATCAGACTGCTAAGGAAAATTAACCAGGGATGTGGTTATAGTGGGAAGCCTGGGAAAAAAGGCCCCAGAGATAATAAGGGTTCTTAATTTTTCTTGGGTAAGGAGCATAGACTACTTTCATAGATCTTGAAAGAAGCCCTACACAATCTGTTCACCCATGCTGAATCCCAGACTGGGGAGAGAGAATTAAAAAAAATAAAAATAAAAACCAACATACACCAACAAGCAATTTAAACCCACAGCACTGCCATTTTGTTAAATAATAGGTTAAAAAACCCAACTCATCTGCAAGTCTGCCTTGGCCAATGCGGGCCATAAATCGGAAAGTAAGGCTGAAGGCTTAATGATTTTGGCATTGTCACTGTGCAAAACATGAGCCCAGGTTCAAACACCCCCTCAGTGAGAATTTAAATTTGTTTAAAAATTTAACAAGTTTTTAACTAAATTTAACATTTTAGAACTTTCCCTTCTCTGAACTGAGTTTGGCAACAGAATGCACCTAGGTTTTACATGTAAAGCAAACTCCAGTGTGTTAACCAATGGCTACTTTACATATATATCCATGTTCTGGGACCCTGAAAGCTGTTTCGACTGTGAATTGTGCTTTTTGCAGCTGCTTCAGGTTCCTTCTCCCAGGCTTATTACATCTCAGGTGCTGGGAGGCTCACTCAGTGGAGTTCCAGGCTGGAAGTCTGGGATAAATTTCCTCCTCCAACAGCCAGCTCTTGGTCATGTCACCCACTTCTATCCCACTGCCTCCAGAGGCTTTGCTCTGTGGGATTGAAGCATTTCCCGGGATGAGGTCTTGCAAAGGGGCATCTGAAGCCCCTTTCCCCATGAGGGGTAAATGGAAGATCTCTCCTGCAGCAGCACGTGATTCTGTGTGATTCTGTGACCACGGAGCATTGCTACAGCACTGGGGTCAGGACCAACTGCATGGTATGGAGGGTTGACCTTAGAACTTAACAGTTTAAATGATATCTTATTTCAGCATCATGATTTCAGAGCAAACAAATCTCATTAAGGCCCCGAAAAATTGTGCCTCCCTGTCTGTGTGTTAGAGGAGGCAATGAACAACAGCATTACAATGGCATACACATTCCGAACAGCACACGTCTCTACTACCCTCCATAACTAATCCACTTTAACACCCCCAAATTTAGGGGAAATAGCCCTTCTGTGCCTGCAGAAAATGAGTTCTTTTTTAGAGGTAAAGGCAAGTTTGTGAGCAAGCAGTTACTTTTTTTTATATGCTCACTAAAAATTACTTCACTCCTTTTAATAAGTGTATTGCAGAAAATGTGCCCCTCCTAAGGAGGGAATGGTCAGTCTGTTAACCATACCATGCATTGGTACCAGGGGGAGCTCAGTATGAAAATCTGTGGATCTGCTGGGTCTCCCTTGTAATTTGCTCTTTTGAAGGAGAAATTAAACGCCCCTGTGGAAAACTACTGAATGTAAGGGAAATGGCAGAAATTGACTAATAATCTTTACTTTCTCCATCATGACATCTTTTAGATTAGGATACCATTAATTCTGACAATGAAACAATTTATAATGAGAGCAGTTAGGCCAAAACAACCAAAGTTTTTTCAAGGAAGGTACTACTTACCAAACCAGTAAAGTTTTAGGAAGTGGGTATTTTATCTGCAATTTTCTTCAACAAGACCCCGAGGATACATTAGACTAATGCTTTCTTGAGAGGCATCAACAAAGTCAGTGAATTGGTGGATCATGACACTGTAAGGTGATTTTTAGCAGCTGTCCCAAGCATGCACTGCCAGCAGCTGATTTCCAGCCTGCAGCATAAAATCACACCAGTATAAACCTGGAGATGAGAAGGCAAAACATCCATGTGTGGGACCCTTCTCCAGTCTGACATTCTCATTCCTGCTAATGAAGCTTTCATTCCTCCATAGGTGATTCCCGGGCCCTTCACTGCACCACAAGAAGCAGAGGAGGATTGCGTTCTTGATGACTTTCCTCCACATGGCCCTGGTACATTGAACATCCTCTGGATCTTTAGGATGCTCATCATCATCATCTAAATCCCCATAGATGACTTCCAGTATTGCTAGCTCTCTCAGGTACTGGATACCTTCATCAGCAGTAGACCACTTTCCTGAGGAGGTAGCATTCATTAAATCTTCCTTAAATGGATATCTTGCTCTGACACTTGAGAGGAGCCGTCTCCAGAGACTGCAAGTTGCTGCCTCTCTTCCAATTCCTCTCTCAATCTCCAGAATGAGATGCTCCATTACCTTTCCAAGGATGGAGTTGAGGATGACTGGTCTGTAATTACCAGGGTCTTCCTTCTTGCCTTTTTTGAAGACTGGAATGACATTGACATTCCTCCAGTCCTCAGGCATCTCACCTGTTCTCCATGATATTTCAAAAATGATGGAGAGTGGTAGAGCAACAACATCAGCCAGCTCCCTTAGCACTCGTGGGTGCAGCCCATCGAGGCCCATGGATTTGTGTGTGTTTAGTTTATGCAAGTGATTTCTAACATCAAACTTACAGAAGTCGGTAGTTGATCGTGGCTGGTGCAGGCCTTTGTGACATCACAGCTCCATGAGGAGGTACATAATCTCGTCTGGTGCAGGCCTTTGTGCCATCACAGCTCCACGAGTAGGTAGGAGATGACGGCGGGTGCAGGCGTTTGTGATACCACAGCTCCGCAGTAGGTAGGTGATCACGGCGAGTGCAGGCATTTTTGACAGATAAGTTTCATCAGCAAGTGGCTGATCTCAGCTGATGCACGTCTTTGTGACATCACAGGGGTAGCAGGGGTAGCAGCTGTATCTACGAGTGTAGCAAGAGGAGGTGGGGTAGCAGTAGCGGTAGCTGTAGGAGGGGTAGCAGTCACGGTAACCGCACAGACCCCCATAGCTCCTGTAGTCGCAGGGACTCCCGCAGTCGTAGGTCCGGTAGCTGCAGACGGTCTGGTAGCGGCAGGGAGAGTAGCAGGAATCCTCACACTGGTTCTGGTAGCAGAAAGTCATCTTGGTGCGGTGGAGGGAGGCAAGCCTGAAACACAGCAGGGAAGAAAAGCCCGGGCAGTATCTCAGGGCCATCTGACCCGCGCTGGCAACGCACCGTGGCTTTCAGAGATCTTGGCCTGGGGCCTTATCAGCAGCTTCTCATTTCACAGCCCTTTGCCTCTTTGGCCGCTGACCAAACTGGCGTTCTCCGGAACATCAGCAAGCACTGCTGGGCTCAGCTGAAGGGAGGTTTTCTGAGGCACAGATGGGAGATGGCATCTCCTTCCCTTTGGCCACTGACACTCAGGCCTTCCCTTCAATGGGGAGAAGCACATACAGCCACTGAGAAGGTCTCCTGGTCAGAGGTCACTCAAACTGGGACTGAGAAGGTCTCCTGGTCAGAGGTCTCTCAAACTGGGAATGAGAAGGTCTCCTGGTCTGAGGTCACTCAAACTGGGACTGAGAAGGTCTCCTGGTCAGAAGTCACTCAAACTGGGACTGAGAAGGTCTCCTGGTCTGGAACGATGTAGATGGGCACTGAGAAGGTCTCCTGGTCAGAGGTCACTCAAACTGGGACTGAGAAGGTCTCCTGGTCAGAGGTCTCTCAAACTGGGGTTGATGTTTGGCTGGTTGACGTTTGGCTGGTTGTTGGTTGATGTTTGGCTGGTTGTTGTTTGTTTGGCTGGTTGATGGTTGGTTGGCTGGTTGATGTTTGTTTGGCTGGTCGATGTTTGGCTGGTTGATGGTTGGTTGGCTGGTTGACGTTTGGCTGGTTGATGGTTGGCTGGTTGACGGTTGATGTTTGGCTGGTTGATGTTTGGCTGGTTGACGTTTGGCTGGTTGTTGGTTGATGTTTGGCTGGTTGTTGTTTGTTTGGCTGGTTGAAGAGCCTTGTCCAACCTCACCTTGAATATCTCCAGGGATGGGGCCTCAGCCCCCTCCCTGGGCAGCCCATTCCACTGTTCTCCCACCCTCAGTGTAAAGCACTTCTTCCTGAGATCCCACCTCAGTCTCCTCTTCTCTCATTTCAACCCGTTACCCCTCGTCCTGTCACCCCAGGCCCTGTCACCAGCCACTCTCCATCCTTCCTGTAGGTCACTAGTCACTCCCCGGAGCCTTCTCTTCTCCAGGCTGAACAACCCCAGCTCCCCCAGCCTTGGCCTGGCACCCAAAGGGAGGGGACACGGTGTCAGGGTGGGGCCCTGGGGCGAGATGCCCAGATCCACCACTGGGACAGGCTGGCAAGTCGCCCTCCCCCTGTCTCTGATTTCCAGGTCCCCGCGGACGGGTGGCATTTATCTCCACGCAGAGTCCAAGCGCAGCACCGGGCGAGTCCCTCCCAAGTCCTCAGGGGACAGGGTGTGTGAGGCTTGGTGCTCCTCAGATGCTGCAAACCACTGCGGGCTGCGTGGCAGGAGGGGACTTGGCTTTTTTAGCATTTCTTTCGGAGTTAAGTGCTATAATCTTCCCTTACATGCCGTATGCGTTATGTTACTGTTTGCTTGTTCTCACCCTGAAAGGGTTTGGGCGCTGGGCGAAAGCCGTTGCTTTCCTCTGGTGTTTATCTTTGATTTATGTTGCACTGAATTGGGCAGCAAGTGCGTCTCTGTACTACAGGCATTACATAGTGGATTTCATTACTAGGAATACTTTTGGTTTTATCACAGGAAATTATACCGCTCCCCACTATGCTAATCTGACGGAGATTATGAAGTCTTCAACTTTTCAGTAAGTTTCTTCCAAACCCTTAATATGGGACCCCTCCCCTTAATATGGGAACCCCCCCTCTTAATATGGGAACCCCCCCTCTTAATATGGGACCCCTCCGCTTAATATGGGACCCCTCCCATTAATATGGGACCCCTCCCATTAATATGGGAACCACCTCTTAATATGGGACCTCTTTAAAAAATTTCAGCTGTGCAGAGCCAGTGGTATATCAACAGGTATGGTGGCCTACTACTTCTGTGTCAGAGGTTGGTGGAGGTCGGGAGGATGGTGGAGGTCAGGAGCGTGGTGGAGATCAAGAGGTTGGTGGAGGTCAAGAGGTTGGTGGAGATCAGGAGGTTGGTCAAGAGGGTAGTGGAGGTTGGGAGCGTGGTGGAGATCAAGAAGTTGGTGGAGGTCAAGAGGTTGGTCAAGAGGTTGGTGAAGATCAAGAGGTTGGTGGAGATCAGGAGGTTGGTGGAGATCAAGAGGGTGGTGGAGGTCAGGAGGTTGGTGGAGATCAAGAGGGTGGTGGAGGAAACTGGGGCGAACACATCTAAACTGGGGCAAAACGGGGCCAAACTGGGGCATACTGGGGTGAAATGGGGACAAACCAGGGCAAAACGGAGCCAAACGCGGCCAAACAGGGGCCAACCGGGGCCGAAACGCAGACAAACTGGGGCCAAACGCAAGCCAAACTGGGCAAAACTGGGCCGAGACGCGGGCAAACTGGGGCCTAACGGGGCCGAAATGCAGACAAACTGGGCGAAACGCAAGCCAAACCGGGCGAAACTGGGGCCAAACGCGGGCGACCCCCAAAAAAATGTTGTTGTTATTACTATAATACAGTTATAGATATTTATATGTCCTGGTCAAAAGTGGCATTCCTCAGGGCTCAGTATTGGGACAACTTATGTTTAACATCTTTATCAATGATCCTGATGAGGAGATAAAATGCACCCTCAGTAAGTTTGCAGATGACACCAAGTTGGGTGGGAGTGTTGATCTGCTTGAGGGTAGGAAGGCACTATAGAGGGACTTGGACAAACTGGATCTATGGGCCAAGGTTAGTTGTATGATCAATCCCCAATTTAGCAGAAATCAAACCCCCTTGCGTTCCAACTGATCCTCAGACAACAGAGGGGCTGGGGGCGGCTGGGCTTGATTCCTGATATATAGCAGATAATTAGCTACAATTTATCCAACTGGTTAGGTTTTTGGATTTGTTTGTTGTTTTTTTTTTTTTATCTTCAGTCCAAAAGTCAAGAGTCCCGTAAATCAACAAGTTCCTTCCAATGTGCCAAGAACCACCCCAAGGGGCTCCTCCGATTGATGACCTCCCGTTATGAGTTGTAGTAGTATGTCTGTTGGGTACCAACACCAGCTAGATCTGGGTCCTTGCTATACTCATCTGGTCCTTCATGAAATTCATGTTCTGTTAATCCATCTCCTTCCTGCAGCATCATTTCCTGCAACATACAACTCACATTCCAGATTATCTTTCTGCCAAAGTCAAATCTCCTTGAGGTACACATTGGGTCTCACCATCCTCCCACATTACCCACCAGGTATATCCAGGTCCTTGAGCAAAGACAATTCCACGACTGGGTTTGCCTTTTCCCAAGGTGGCCAGCATCCGAGGAGAACTCTGTCTGTTCTGCCTTCGATCCTGATCTGTGTGTTCCTGAATCCAGTACCAGAATCCAGCTTCTGAACACAGTTCCCATCTGCTGCTGGGCCCAGTCTGGGACTTTGCCAGTTCCTGCTCCACAGCATCAGTGGTGACGGTGAAGTAATTGCCATCGGGGGGGTTGGGTTCAATACTGGTTTTGTATATAGGTGTGTATAATACATTTTTATTATTATTTTTCATTTTCATTAAAGCTGTTCTAGTTTCCTGTCTCCCTGGGCATTCAGCTCAGCTCAACAGTATTATTACTCATCTTCCTCCCTATGGGAAACAATTGGTCACCAAGCTGCAGTGTCAGACACTGTTCAGGACTTGATATTCACAGATGGCAGCAGGGAAGGACACTGAGTTTTCAGTTCTTGGATGCATGTGAACTTCGTGTCGTTGTGCGGGAGCCTGCAGATAGTCAGGTGTGTGTGGGTTGCAGCTAGAAAAGGGTTGTGTCTCTCTGTAGATGTACCTTGTGTTAATAAGGCCCCTATCTTCTACTCCCCCTGTAATTTGAGTGTCTGCTTTGTTGACACTGTTGATGTTGGAAAATTTTGCTATCCAATTAACTGAAGGACAACTGATAAATATTTCTTGAGGATATTATGATTATTTGCCATCTAAATGTCAGAAAACAGGGATCATACAGTCCTTTAGTATTTCCTAATGAAATCTTAAATTGTGAATGGAGATGGAGTCGGACTCCTCCTTTGGAGATGTGTCTACATTCACTATTTCATTGGTCATCAGTAATTTCAAATTGTTGGATGGTAATGAATTAAGTTCACATATCACGCAAAATGCAGTGAGACTGTCACCATTGTCAGCATCACACACGATGCTGCAGTACCCATCGTGTCCCCACCCATTACGTTACGACTGAACCACAATGGAGCCATCTCTGTCCCTTAGAGCTCAGAGCGTGGGTCCCAGCAAAAGGAGGGAAAGTGTCAAACAACAGATGGAATCGCTGCCTTGTGGGAGAACAAGAAGGTTTCCTCTGTGAGAGTCACACTCTGGAAACTCAAGACACCTGGGGACGTCTCTGCAAAAGCCAAAGCAGGCTTCTCCTCTGCTAGCTTTAACTGACTTCCAATCTACTAAGAACTGTATTGAAGGTCTGGGTCTTTTTCTGAAGTGTTATACTTTATACACCTTTCTGTTTCATTAATTCACAACTTCTCATGGAGTCACTCTGTCCATGTTTTGGTTTCAGCCATGGAGCAGGCAGCAATGCGTCGAGCAGCTTCAGTATGTCATGCCCAGTGTAAAAACTGGGGAAAGAAGGAGCAATGGGGAGGGGGGGAAATGGAAGAAAATATCATAAAATATATTGTGGTATTGTGATCATATGGACAGGCTTGTTGTACTTTCTCATTGTAACAATTAATCTCAACTTCTGCGAAAATGGCATGTTAGCACAAATTTCCTACTCTAAAGCCTCTCCTAATCAAACAGCAAGGGAAGAAAGCTGCTGTCAGTGGGCCACTACAAGGTGTTCAGAAGCTTGAAGCCCACTGAATCATAGACAAGTGGATCTTGAGTGACAACATGTGGTGTCTCACCAAGGAGATAGTGGAGAATTTCCACCCAAATCTCCAAAATGGTCACAAAATCCCTCCCCAAGTTCCCCCAAATTCACCCAAATGTTCCCCGAATTACCCCGAATCGCCACAAAAATCTCAAAATTCCCCCAAAGGATCCTCAAATCCTCCAAATTCCCACAAATTGCCTCCCCAATTTACCTCAAATTCCCCCAAATTTCACCAAATTCACAATTTTCCCCCAATTCCTCCCCAATTTTCCCCAAATTACTCCAAATTCCACCAAATTCCTCCCAAATTCACAATTTGTGCTGTATGGTTCTATGGGATGGGTTTTTTTTTCTCCTGCCTGTTGGAGCTAAGCAGGATACACCTTTTAGGTGCAGGTATTACTGTTACAATTGGCCCTCTATAGCTGTGAAATCTGGGGCTGGAGGGAGAAGCCGACTCCTTGATCTCCTGACCTAAGGACTGCCTGCCAAAGTAGAGCACAGGAACATGAGTTCTCAGTGCTCCTAACTTCCCTTGCTCTCCCTCCTTCACACACTCCACAAACACCTCTGTATTGCCCTGGTAGCTTAAGATAGAACATATCCAAGAGACAAGTAAAGGCTGATAAAGACACCCTTGAAGTGTGTCCCACAATGATTAAAATAAACCAAACCAACATAGAATCATAGAATAGTTTGGGTCAGAAGGGACCTTTAAAGATTGTCTAGTTCAACCTCCCTGTAATGAGAAGGGACATCTTCAACTAGATCAGGTTGCTCAGCGCTCCAATGAACCTGACCATGAATATTTCCAGGGATGGGACATCTACCACCTCTCTGGATAACCTGCTCCAGGGTTACACGAGTACTGGGTTCAGTGGTGGGGGCCTCAGTATAAGAAAGACATCGAGGTGCTGAAGTGGGTCCAGTGAAGGGCAACAAAGCTGGTGAGGGGTCTGGAGAACCTCATGGCTTATGAGGAGCGGCTGAGGGAACTGGGGTTGTTTAGTCTGGAGAAGAGAAGGCTGAAGGGAGACCTTCTCGCTCTCTACAGCTGCCTGAAAAGAGGCTGTAGCGAGTGGGGGGGAAAATCTGAGAAAAAAATCAGAATGCCATCTATAGTTTACTGTAGTTGAGTTAAATTCCTTGTGATCTGAGGCATAAGCAAAAGCGGGAAAATGCAACAGGGAGGGACAAGCTCTTGCTATGCGTTGGCTACTAGAGATCCCTGTCATCACTTCCTTACACACATACATGCTATCATGGAGAAGGCATCTCTCTAACCTTTGTGCTTCCCACTATACTTGAAGGGACAGACATTAATTAACTGAAATGTTCCTGTGATGCCAGTAGCTATTGATGTTTCTGTAATTCCAAATTTCTTTCTTTTTTACTTGAGATTTTCAACCTAACTCTATCAAGTCCACTGCTAAACCATGACCCTAAATGGTGGATCTTCCACCAACGCGGGGAGCCGGGCTGTGCTGCACACCAGTAAGGGGAATGGGGAAATGCTCAGCTGAAGCCACACTGTACCTGATGTTAGAGAGACATAAACTCTCCAGAACATCCCCTTTCTGAGGCAAACACATCTCGATCAATGTTTCGGATACAACAGATTGCAGCTGGTGGAAGAGCAGGGATCGCACTTCCCCGCTGGCCTTTTCCAGGGTCAGCCGATAAATTTGTTAATGTAACATAGCAGGAAGGTCATCTCAGAGTCAAACCCAACACAATGCCTTAGGGGTTTTTTTCTACAAAGCTTACTTAGCATATCTAGGTGAATATACAACACCAAATCCTGAAGCCTCCTGTCTGCTCCATCAATACTGACAGAAGCTGCAGCAAGAAACCCAGATACTGCAAACTCAAAGCAGTGAAGACAGCAAAAACTCAGCCTCATTGTGCCTGCTGGTTCCTATGTGGATTTTCTTTCAATAGTAAAATAAGGTTCAGCTGCGGATGAGTGTGGCCATCCCCTGGGACAGGGGAAAGTCCCCAGTGTCCCCAGCAACGTGCAGCTTGATGCTTCTCATCCAACACCTGAGCCTTTGTCACTGGCCCAACCACGTGAAGCATCGTTTCCAGCTTGACACGGAAACTCCCCGTTGGCCCTTGCGCCACGAGCCGAGCGTATCGAGGCCGTGCGCTGGAGGTTGTCCCAGTGGCCCGAGATCCTCCTCCCGTGGTTGCCACAGGTAACCTGGATTTCTGCTCTGGACGTTCTAACATACAACAGAATTATTCCTGCAACTTGCCTTTAACCTTTTGTAAATATTCTATTTAAGATATTCCCTCTGCCCCTCTTATGAAAGCTCTGGATACTTTGCACCAACAGTATTTTAACAGCTTGTACCAAACTGAGAATCCTAACAGTGTTTCTCTTACATTTGTAGGATTTGGAAATTGTGTATTCTTATTTACATGGAATGGAAGCCTTGTCTAATCTGAGAGAGCATCAGCTAAGGTATGGCACTTTATAATTAAAACACATTTGTTTGGGTTTTTTTTCAGTGACAGCACAATATAAACTAAAAGCATTCTTCTTATAGCACAAAGCACAAAGCACTTTAGCTGTACCAGTAGCAAGATAAAACTTATAGATTCAAAGCCTTAAGATACATCAAATCTTTCTAAAGAGATGCAGTCATGTTGGTGATAAAATATATGTTCTGATTTATTGAAATTATGATTCTCGGAGTTCTTCTGTTAAATACAAGTAGGAAAAAAAGTAACAAAACCTTGCAATGTATTTCAGAAAAATGTGTAGGATTGCTTTGGTCCATGAGATTCATTAGTACCTGCTGCTACATTCATGCCGAGCCTCTAACAGAATTATACAATAGCACCAAGTGCCAGGGTCAAGACCATTTTACGTGTAAGAGGAAGAAATCATCTACATTAATTAGATTAATATCAGAAGAGCAGCTTTCCTGTACTACAGTCAGCCCATGCATACATAGTCGGTTAGAATGAACTTCTCTGCAGTTATGGACACAGGCGAATCCTTTCTGAATGGGCGGGTGAAAATCTCCCTCTGGTTTTGAATTCATGTAGTGTTTTGATAGTGCTCCTTTTTTGCATCTTCTCTGTAAAGAAAGTCAAGTGCTGATAAAAACAAACTTTTATGGTTGTGTGCAATTGCTGCTTTACTTGCCCTCCCCCATTTTTTAACATGATATAGTAGTAGAAAGTAGCAAAGTATTCCAGCTACTGCTCCATCCCTTTTCCATGATGAATAGAATAAGGTGCTCAGCAGAAAAGAGAAAGATGCTGTGTTTCTTAGAGTCACACAATGTTATTACAAGCTTGTTTGCAATTACAGATCTGTGTGGAAGTCTTTTGCTCACTTTCTTCTGACCCAAAACTCCCGCTGACATAGGTCATTCTTGGGGAAAAGCTACAAAATTCATTCCAAGTGGTTTTTATTTTTGTTTTCTTTTCTTTTTTTCCTTCTAGGTTAATGAAGGAATCTTTACCTGATCTTTTTGGAACTATTATTGTTTTGTGTTGTGTGCTGTAACTGTTTAACAAATCCTTTTATTATCTGGAAATAACAGAAATGTTGTTATTTGGGGGTTTGTGATGTCATTTGATCTTGCACAATTCCTATAGAAAGGTAGTCTGAGATGAACAGAAATAATCTCAGTGTGCATAAAGACAGATAAAATTCAAGAACTTAACAAGTCTGACAAATCTTTGGAATTTGGTTCCAGATTATCAAAATTACTTTATATTCCATAAAAGTCAAACCTACATCTCAAGACTTTTGGGTCTAGGAATCTTAAATGGTCAAAAAGTCAGATTCATCATTCTGTGCAGAGATTCCTGTCTTTCAAATATGTACAAGCATCATGAAGACAGGCTAAGGGAATTTGGATTGTGCAGTCTGGAGAGGGAGGGCCCCAGGGAAACCTTAAGGCAGCTGTCCATTATTTGAAGGAGAGCCAGAGAGGAAGTTTTAACAAAGTGCCAGGACTAGGGGTAATGGCTTCAAATTGGAAGAAAGTCCATTTAGATTAGACATTGGGAAGAAATTCTTCCCCATGTGGGTGGGAAGGCACTGAAACAAATTACCCAGAGAAGATGCAGCGGCTCCAAGGCAGGAAATGTTGAAAGGCAGATTCCTCTGAAGACAGAGTTCTGGGACACAGTGCCTTTTAAAATATGATATGTAGTGGCTAATGAAAGAATTTACAGGCAATTGTATGTCTCTTAATATCAGATCAAAAGAAGGCATCAGGGAAGAGAGCCTATGTTCTTTAGGTTCAGAAACACAGTTGGACGAAAGCCATTAGACTCTTGCTATTTAGAATCAGAAGAAATCCTCTCTGGAGAAGCTAAGGAAACATGAGCATATTTTCAGTCAGTCACTGGATATCCCACTTAAGCCTGATTTTATTTTTCCAAACTCGGTAATATGTAAGGGCAAACTTTGAGTATACGTTGTATTTCAATCTTGTCCTTGTGGCTGTTATCTTCTTTAGTCCCAATGGCCTCTCTTTTCGTCCATTGATCCTAGCTTCACTTTTTATGGCTGTGTAGTCACTAACGGACTGTGAAAACACTATACTATATATACCTCTGACCCCCAGCACTGGCCATTACCCACTGATTTACTGTATCTGGCAGATCAGAAGATAAGATTGTTTTCCCCTCTGCGTAACTCAATAGAGTAGCTTGGTGGGCACCTGGCATCTAGACAGTCATAGGGATCATAAGCTTGAGTTCATCTCTTGAGTAAGAATTTGGACATGAACTTAACGGCATCTGGTTTCTTTAAATTTTCTCCTAGTTTAAAGAAGAGGCTTGGACTTGTGATTAACTGACTCTGGGTTCACCCTCACTCTCTCCAAAGTCTTAATTCTAATACTAGAGTAGTATTTCCAAAAACTTAAAGAATGAGTTATTTATGAGGGACAAGGACCTGTCTAACTGGACTAGCTTTTCTGCATGCCTGGTTTTCAGCTGTGAAGCAGGAGAACTTTGTCCTCCATCCTCCACTCAGGGCAGAGATGGGGGTCATGCTCCTCAGGAAGAGGCTCTGTGTGTGCACCCAGTCACCCTGGGAAAGACCCCGTCCCCACCACTCCTGCCCATTACATGTGGGTCCTCTCAGGCCCCCTCCAAAAAATCAGAATCCCAGATTGGTTTGGGTGGGAAGGGACCTTTCAAGGTCATCTCCTCCAACCCCCCTGCAGGGAGCAGGGCCATTGGTGGGAGCTGTGTCTCTGGAGGAAAACACAGAGGTAGTCATGGTCAGTGCATGTGGGAGAGGGAGCAGGGTGATTTCCAGCCTTGCCAAAGGCCATGGTCCAGCTGCTGGACATATCACAGCAGCCTCCCAACCCATCAGTGTCATTCAAAGCCTGGGCTGCACTCTATTTGGCTGCTGGGATCATGGCCTTTGAGGTTTGAGAAGGTTCAGCCCCGCTAAGACCTCTGCCTGCAGGATGCCCAGGGAGGACACCAGACACCTTGATAGCAAGTTTGTGGGATTTAATCGCGGGCTATAAATGGGGCTGCTGGAACTTTAAAAGGCAGCAAGCTGTGGTTGGCTGGTAGCGAGATTTGGAGTAACATATGGCATTAAAAGGCGCACAGCTGGAGGTAGCATTTCCATCGCAGTGAAGTCAGAGCAGCTGACTCTCCAGCTTGCGGTGTAATTAGCAAACGGAGCACTCCTCCTTCCCTCCCTCCCGCCTGCCTCCCTCCCTCCCTCCCTCTCCGCCTCTCTCTCTCTCTCCCTCCCTCCCTCGCTGATTGTAATTTTCCTGTCCTCTTTCCTCCCTTAATGCTTTCCCTAAGTCTTGAATATGGGCTTCTGTGGACAGGAGACAGATGGAAGGCCATGGACAGGTTTCAGTCCACACTTGTGTCCCCTCTTCAACTCCAGCCCAAATACCTTTTCCTCTCATGCCTACAGCCAAAAGCATGCCCACCATGGGGGTCTCCTGTGCCCTGTGGCTTAGGAAGGGCTCTGCCATGCCACACAGCTGGTGCGCTGGCTCCCACTATTGTACTTCTCATTACTGGTCCCAGTACAGCTACTGGTCCGGAACTGGGCCCAGTAGAGCTACTGGTCCGGAACTGGTCCCAGTACAGCTACTGGTCCGGTACTGGTCCCAGTACAGCTACTGGTCCGGAACTGGTCCCAGTACAGCTACTGGTCCGGAACTGGTCCCAGTAGAGCTACTGGTCTGGTACTGGTACCAGTACAGCTACTGGTCCCAGTAGAGCTACTGGTCTGGAACTGGTCCCAGTACTGGTACTGGTCTGGTACTGGTCCCAGTAGAGCTACTACTTAAAGGGGGGTCATCTTGGAGGGGGGGAGGGGGGGGGAACCTCCAGCTTGGCAGTTACCAGCGACTTTTTTCTTTTTCTTTTCCATTCCTTTTATTCCTTTTGCTGTCTCTCCACCCACAGACATCTGCTCGGGAAGCACAGCTCCATGGCAGCGCTCGCAAGCGCTCCTCAGCTCGCTCCCTGCACGGGGTCCATCTGCGCTGGCCGCAGGGGAAGCTGCTGCTCGGGGCAAGTGAAAGGAATCGCTGCGGCCTTCAGCTTTTTATGGATTATTTTTTTTTCTCCTCAGTGCTGATAACACAATAATTTAGTCCACCTGATCTTCCCTGTTGAATTTCAGCTTATTGGCATTATAATTAATTTTGACACGTAACACCACCCCTCCAACTTTTCACTCCCAAATCTATTAATGTGTAATGATGAAAAGTACCCCCTGTGCGTGATATTGTTTGGGAGGTACAGACCTCACATCCTTGCTGTCTGAGAGTGTTAGTGCATTAATTTCTGCTAGCTCTAGCTCGCCGACGACTCGCAACCATCCTGTGTGTGTCTGTGTGTGTCTGTGTGTGTGTGTCTGTGTGTGTCTGTGTGTCTGTGTGTGTGTGTGTGTGTGTGTGTGTGTGTAGGGGGGAGTCAGCACTCCCAGGGGGTCCCCGTGAGGGGCCGTGGGGACCCTGTCCCTCACTGGAGATGGCTGCGGGGTCCCCCGGGGCGGTTTCCCCTCCTCCGCCCGGGTCAGGGCTCTTCGCTTTACCCGCCCCAGCCACGGGCGCCCGGCAAAGACCGGAGGGACGCCAAACCCCCCCCCCCTTAGTGGCACCAGTGGGACCTCTGGGACCACTGACACCAGTATCACCAGTGACACCAGTATCACCAGTGAGACCATTGACACCATTGGGACCAGTGGGACCAGTATCACCAGTGAGACCAGTGGCACCAGTGACTCTACTGGGACCAGTATCACCAGTGGCACCACTGGGACCAGTATCACCAGTGGCACCAGTGGCACCACTGGGACCAGTGACACCACTGGGACCAGTATCACCACTGGGACCAGTGACACCAGTATCACCAGTGGCACCAGGTGGGATCCCCGTCCCTGGTGGTGGGATCCCTGTCCCTGGTGGTGGGATCCCTGTCCCAGGTGGGATCCCTGTCCCTGGTGGTGGGATCCCTGTCCCTGGTGGTGGGATCCCCGTCCCTGGTGGTGGGATCCCTGTCCCAGGTGGTGGGATCCCTGTCCCTGGTGGTGGGATCCCTGTCCCTGGTGGTGGGATCCCCGTCCCTGGTGGTGGGATCCTTGTCCCTGGTGGTGGGATCCCTGTCCCTGGTGGTGGGAACCTTGTCCCAGGTGGGCCCCATGTTGGTGTCCCTCGCCATGCAGGGAGCTGTAGTCGCGGGGCACGGGGCTTCCTGTGAGCCATGTTTGTGCCGACGGCATGCCGCCAGTTGTAGTCGTGGGTCACGGGGCTACCTCGGCGCCATGTTGGTTCCCCTCGGCATATCGGGCGCTGTAGTCCCGGGGCACTGGGCTTCCTGTGCACCACGTTGGTGTCCCTCGGCATGCCGGAAGCTCTAGATCCGAGGCACGGGCTTCCTGTGTGCCATGTTCGTGCGCACGGCATGCCATGATGGCGATGGGGTCCCCTATGAAGGGATAAAGCCAGAAAAGATGCTTAACTGATCATTTACACCCCAAAAAAAGATACTTTAAAATAACAGTTGAGACTTAGCATCACAGACCAAAATGCCTTCTACATGTGTGGTGCTCCTTAAAGCCTCCATAGGCTTTTTGCTAAGTTAGACATAGAATAAGACATAGAATAAACCAGGTTGGAAGAGACCTTCAAGATCATCGCGTCCAACCCATCAACCAATCCAACCCACCTAAACAACTAAATAGGGTAACTTCTGTATCTCAGCTGTACCGTTTAATTGCACTTAGACCAATTTTCCTCATACACAGTGTCTTATAAAAAGCAAATGTAAAAAGGATCCTGTCCATTTTATTTCCACATGTCTGTTTTAGCAATTCTTGGTTGATACATAAGAATTTCTGCTTGCTTGCTACTGACCCTTATGAACTCCAGCTGAGGTTATGCAAGTCCAGTTCCTCCTGGCTTGGTCATGATCACAATGTGCCATGTGAACTCAGTGAATGATTCTGATGGCCAAAACAGTTCTCCTTGCAAAGGAGGAAAACAAAAAAGATAAAAATCAAAGTTGAAAAGCCAGAGAACAGATGAGGAAGAAGAACATGGCTTTATCTATGGTTCAGCTAGAAGTAATGGGCTTCATTTAAACCTCAACATTAAAAACGCTTAAGAGGTAACTTAGGAAGGAGAATGATGCAGCATTTCCCCCAGAAAGACTCCAGAGAAGCACCAAAACTCAGCTGCTTAGAGTCAATTCAGGAGTAAAAGACAGAAGAAAAAAAGCTACAACAGAGCAGACAAACAACTAGTCTGTGAAAACATCCCCAGCTAGAGCTGATTTCAACGTTTCAACTTGTCTCAGCTCTTATGGCATCAGTTTTCTCTCTGCTGTGTGTTCTCCATAGGCCTTTCCACTATATAACAGAAAAAGGCAGTGAATGATGCTGGCTACAGAGTGCTGGGCAACAGCACTTTCTGGGTTAGCAGACACTGTTCCTGTGTGGGGGAACAAATGCAAAGTCATACCTTCAAAGGGCAGGCAGAGGATCCCCATAAATTGATCTGACGCTGATGCACTTTGACTGGCATGATGGGACCTCCCAAGCAAGTGATTATGGGGCTATTAGATGAATGCTTGTTGGACATGCGTTTTATCACACATTAATTTTTAACAATCTTGGAAACTTTCTGTTTCCACCCACTTTTCGTTCATTTTTTCATTCGTTTGTTCATTTGTTCGTTTTATTCGTTCATTTACTCCTTAATTTCCTGTATTTTTCCATTTGTTCATTCGTTTGTTCATTTGTTCGTTTTATTCGTTCATTTACTCCTTAGATATATAAACTCATTTGTCTACTTTCTTTTGCTGTTGAAGAGTTTTAGGGAAGTGATTTGAGAGAGTTAAGCATAATTATTGTTCAAATTTTGGTCTGCCTCCTGAGACAATCCTGTTTGGCCAAATTCTTATGATGATTTTTCTGATATTTCTGTTTGAGGGGAGAATTTACTGTTGTGTTTTTGTTTCCTGGCTTCTCCAGGCTCCTTATTCAGTTAATGTAGAGAGAGAAGCTTTTCCAGAAGGAAAATTCAAAGAACCTAAATTATAGGAGGGGAAAGGCGGGGGGAAAATCCCTCCGGCGGGGGTGGGGAGGAACTGCTGGGACCGACTAGTACATGTAAGTGTGAAAGGGGGGAGAAAAACAAAGAGAAGGGTGGTACGGGCGACCGAGAAGTGAAGGAGACCGTGAGCGAGGGGCAGAGGGCCAGCCAGGGTGTTCATCTGGCAGGATGCCCTTGTGGGACAAACACCTCGCCAAGTAGAAGGCGGGGCGGGCCAGGGGGGAGGGAACGGCCCACCCACAGGGGAGGCAGACGGGTGGGCAACATGTTGAGGGCCCTCGGCATGCCGGGAGCTGTAGTCCCGGGACACGGGGCTTCCTGTGCACCATGTTTGTGCCCACAGCATGCCGGGAGCTGTAGTCGTGGGGCACGGGGCTTCCTGTGCACCATGTTCGTGCCCACGGCATGCTGGGAGCTGTAGTCGCAGGGCACTGGGCTTCCTGTGAACCATGTTTGTGCCCTCGGCATGCTGGGAGCTGTGGTCCCGGGTCACGGGGCTTCCTGGGCTCCATGTTGGTGTCCTTCGGCATCCTTACACTGTGGTGTTAAGATAGAGCATCTAGTGCTAGGTGTTTTTAGAGATGCTAGTCTCCTGCAATAACAGTACTGAGTAATAAGAATCATTTGATGTTTGCTTTGAGATACTGAAATTTAATTAAAACAGAAGGGTAAAAGGATCGATTGCACTGATGTGGTTACTGCTATGTCTGTTCATTTTATTTAAGAATCTTTCTGTGTTTCAGGCATACTTTTGGTGAGTAATACTGTGGTTGTGAAATACTACATTTCCATTCAATCTCTTTGTAGACATCTTAAGGATGTCAGAGTATTCTTGTCTTTGCCTTAGATGTTTCAAACTAGCTGTTTGAAGTTCATACCTATAAGTGGTAATATCAATACAAGTAGACACTGATATTAATGCACTGGCACCACAGTGCCTTTGTACAAATTCTTTCTGCAGATTTGCTCACCTTCATAATCTGTGCAGAGCTAAAACATAATTTTCAGCTTCTGTGGCAGGGGATGTGTCAAAACCCCAGTGTTTGGCAGAGTAAATCGAAGCAAGCACAGGAAGCTGGTTTGGGTTCCTCATCACTGTCCCTTGTAGCTCCTGATGGTCCTTAGGCAACCTTGGGGACAATAGAGCTGGTTTGGGTTCCTCACCACCATCCCTTGTATCTCCTGATGGCCCCTGGGGACAGTAGAGCTGGTTTGGGTTCCTTGTCACCATCCCATTTACCTCCAGATGGCCCTTGGGGACAATAAAGCTGGTTTGGGTTCCTCAGCAGTGTCCCTTGTACCTCCAGATGGTCCTTGGGCAACCTTGGGGACAATAGAGCTGGTTTTCTTTCCACATTCCTACTAACACTATTTTGATTTTAGGGATTCAAGTTGAGGTGGATGGATAAGTAATGTTTGGGGTTTTTTTCCCCAGAAATGTTTATTTGTATCTGAAAATAAATTGCTGTTATTTTTGTGCTTCCTGTGCCTTTGCTTTCCATGAACATTGGTGTGATAGTTTTGTATTGACACAAGAGTTGGCATAACACAAACATCAAAAGGAGTTGTGTCTGTGACTCCTTTCATGGGACTGAGGAATAATTTATATTTATTGGCAATATTGGGGCTTATTTTTCGTGGTCCTGGTCATAATTTCAGAGCATGAACAAGATCAAACATTTTCTAGAAATATTTTTTACTGTCTCCAGTTCATAGGCATACATGACCTTAATCTCTTCATACCATTCTTTTTATGAATGTGCATATATAAGAAGAAATAAGGTTAAATTATTTTTGCTGCCAGCTGCTGCTTGATTTACCTCAAGATGGAATTAATTCAATAATTGCTGATTTTTAATTTTTTTTTATTTCTTTACTTTAGATACTAAGGGTCCTGGGTCAGTGGTGCCCTGGCAGTGCTGGGGGAACAGTTGGACCCGATGAGCTGAAAGGGCTCTTCCTACCAAAAGGACTCTATGATTCTATGATGCAGGGTGGGCTGGAGCACAGTCCCATGGGCACCCGGGAAGGGGAACGCTGCCGATTGCTCCACTCCACTCCTGTAAATGCAGCATCCTGGGAGGGGGCTGCAGCCCATTCCCACCAGACCGACATCTCAGGGCACAGCCCACGCGCATGGTGACGCGAGCGAGAAAACCTCGGACAGCATTCTGCACTGCAGCACAACATTGAAACCTTTGGAGTATGTCACTGAGCTGGAAGAATGTATACATTGTGTGGAGGGGGCGCATTTTCTCTTAACCTATGAGTCTTCCAGTTCATTTTGTAAGAATAGGAAAACCCCAATATAGAGTGGTAGAAAGATTCTGACTGGTTTAAGTTAATGCAAGGTAATGGAAGGTAAGATTAAGTATGATTTATAGTCCTGGTCTGCTAGATGAATTCTATGAAATCTGCCTTAATAACAGATTTTGATACATTTTATCTTTCTTTTTTTTGGTCTTTACAAAGGAAAATGTCAATTTAGAGTTTCTCTTGTCCTGTTCATTTTCTCACAAAATGGCTGGCCTTAAGCTGTGTGCATGGGATAATATCTTTGATTTAGTAAAATCCTGAAGGATATAACATTGTGTAATATTTTTTTTTTTTAGTACATCATTTTACCGGTAATATAATCACAGCATCTGTCATCTGAAGGTGACACGGAGCTGTGTGTTGATTGTCCACCTTTTGGACCGGTCTACGAGCCATATCACCATTACAAATTGTAAAGCCAATGTTTTCTACAGCTTAAGAACACAAGGTACTCTGTTTTTCCATGCTCATCACCAATCTCTTTGTTTGCATCTTAATCCCGTTGGGAAGCAAAGAAGAAAAGCTAAGGGAAGAGTGGAATCCAGATAATTCTCACCACCTTCTGGGAAAATCCTGGTGACTTTGGAGCCCTTACCCCAAATCCACAAAAGATCATTTTAAGACACAGAAGTACTAAGAAAATTAAAGAGGATATATAATGGAAGGAATGCTGTTAATTTTAATATGCATGTGTTAATTATTTGAAGGACAGGGAGTTCCTGTAGTGTAAAATTAAGATCGTTGTTCTGTCATTCTCATCTGAAGTAAAAATGCTTTTAACTGTATTCACAGGGAACTTACCCTATTGCGTATTGCTTAGATCTCTCAAAAATCAGTTACAAGTACATTCCTATATTGATCTGATTTAATCCAGGAGTGCACAGAAAAACCCCTGGGATGTCATCACTGTAAAATCTGTCATGAGGCTTTTATAAATAGCTTTTTTGATCTTTAGGAAGAATGAATTTTTTCTGAAAAAGCACGTACAAAGTGAATTAGTGAAAACAAGACAGAGTTTACATATTATATTTTTCAGTTGTCTTCAACTACAGTAAAATTATTCTCCAGTGATTATTTTAATTTCTTCATACCTTCCCATTCATTTAACGAACCAATCCAGTTCTGTATTCATCTAAAACCATCTCTATAAAACTAAATCTATACATTTCATTTTCACTCTCTTCTTAGTCTACTAAACACTTTACCTCATCATCGCCCAAACACACTCTTTAAAACCAAACCAAAACCAACCCTCAACCCTGAGCTGGTCCTTTTCTATTTGCTAGATAATCCTGTTTGATTTAATTCCGTGGTTTTTTTCCCCCTCGTTCTTTTAGCTCTGCTTTCTGCTCAGGAATAATGACAGCAACGTGCTGCTCTTCCTCCACGGAGCTGATTCCTCTCCCTCCCTTCCCTTGTCGTTTCCAACCCTGATACTTTTATTGGGTTTCTTTCCCACCTCCCCTCTCCTCCCTTTGAGCTGTAGGCGCCGGGCACGTGGCTTCCTGTGCACCATGTTTGTGCGCTAGGCATGCCGGGAGGTGTAGTCCGGGGGAACGGGGCTTCCTGTGCGCCATGTTGGTGTCCATCGGCAAGCCGGGAGCTGTAGTCGCTGGGCACGTGTCTTCCTGTGCACCATGTTTGTGCGCTTGGCATGGCGGGAGCTGTAGTCCCGGGGCACGGGGCTTCCTCTGAGCCATGTTTGTGCCCTCGGCATGCCGGGAGGTGTAGTTGGGGGGCACGGGGCTTACATGCAGGAAAATTCCACAACAAGTAAAAATGTGCCCTGTTCTGGATACACATTAGCCCCATTGAGCCAAAATGTTCCCAGATTTGGGTGAAACTTGGCTCAGAGAGCCAAAATGTGCTCAGATTTGGGTGGAACTTGGCACAAAGAGCCAACATGTGCTCAAATTTGGGTCACAATTGCCACAAAGGGTTCAGACATGCAGGAAAATTCCACAACAAGTAAAAATGTGCCCTGTTCTGGATACACATTAGCCCCATTGAGCCAAAATGTTAACATCCTACTGTGTTTCATAACACTGGTGAGAAAGGTAGGATTCTCAGAGAGTATTGTGAGAAGCAGAGAAAATCCCTCTGCTAGCAGCTTTTTAGCATCCACAGTGGAACACCACATAGAAAGAATACTAGGGCAGGCCGGATCCAATATTGTGTCAATTAGGTGTGGGCGTAGAATCCGGACTCCGAGATGACAGCTGGTGTCCGAGGAAGACTGGGAGGAATTGTGCCGCAGATTTTCCAAGGCCTAGAAGGGCGATCTGGGTAGTGCGCTGCTGGGAGGCTTAGGGCTGGAGGTGTTGGAGGGGTGAGCACCCATGGGTGCTGCCTGGGGTGGGTTTGGGGATGGAGATGTGGAGGGGATGAGCACCCATGGGTGCTGCTGGGGTGGGTTTGGGGATGGAGATGTGGAGGGGATGAACACCCATGGGTGCTGCTGGGGTGGGTTTGAGGATGGAGATGTGGAAGGCAGGAGCACCCATAGGTGCTGCTGGGGTGGGTTTGGGGATGGAGATGTGGAGGGCAGGAACACCCATGGGTGCTCTTCTCTTCTTTCTTCTTCTCTTCTTTCTTCTTCTCTTCTTTCTTCTTCTTTTCTTTCTTCTTCTTTTCTTTCTTCTTCTTTTCTTTCTTCTTCTTTTCTTTCTTCTTCTTTTTCTCTCTGTTTCTCTTTCAGAGAGGTCCATGCAATGTTTTGTATCTCAGAGGTACTTTGCAGTCCTCACTGAACACCTGCTGCAAAGCAGGGATTGTTGTGTTATTGAGGGCAAGAGGGTTTGATGTTGCCAGAAGCTTGGCAGGCTTCTCAGCTTCTTTTTTTAAATGTGCCTTGTCCTGACCTATTTGATTTCACCTTTATATTTACCCAGTTCATCTCTGCGGGGTAGCAAACTTCAGTGAGAACGAAGTAATGTCAGTGATTATTACCAGTAAAGAAATCCCAAGTTTCACCAATTGCTCTTTGGTGAGGATCTGCCATTCTCTACCAGCTGCACAACTGGATTTGGCACAGCCCAGGCCTACCCGCGGTGGGTCAGCAGCTGTGGCAGGATTACAAATGCCAATAAGCTATGTTTTGGTCAGGCTCATAAGACTAAAATAAAAGAAGTTTTAGAGATTTTAGCTTTACCTGTTTTACACACAAGACAATTTTTACTGACAGTGTGTCAGAATTATAATGCACTTCTCAAATTTCTATTCCTTTAGGAACTGGTTTTGAAATGGCCTAAGAGAAGTATTAGTACACTGTGGTTTTGTTAGTTAAGCCTCTCTATATCTTCATATTAAAACTCTTCTCCCACTTCTAGAAAATGCTGGATGTATTCACAGCTTTTAAAACACTTTGTAAGAAACTTTGAAGCTATTTTACATGACAGCAGAACTGGCCGTGAGACTATTTAGCATCACTGATTCTTTACAAATACCTTTCATCCTTCCTTTAAATCTTACATCATTTAGATATTCCAGTTCAAGGATGGTGCAGCTATTTTATCAAAACACATTCTTTGTCTGGGGTGTTTTGTTGACAGGAAATTTAAGCCTTCACCATCTCCTCTTACAAAGACTTTGCTAAGCTTTGAAATCATTATTCAGTGAAGTGAAGTGGTAAATCTGTCCTCACCCATGGTTTCCACATCCAGGGCATTGCTGGGTGAGAAAGGGCCTCCGAGGGACGCGGTGCTGGGCGAGCACGAGGCAGCTGCTCCCTCCCCACCCTGTGCCAGGGCACATCTCCTGAGCTGTGAGAGGGTCCGAGGTCTGACCCCAGACCCACCTCACCCCTCTTCTGTTGTCCAGCTTCTGGTCTTCAAAGAGCCTGGAGAAAAAATGCGGTTTCAACCCAGCAGAGGAGAGGCCGAGAGGGAGATCTGGCAGCACGGGACTTTCCCAGTGGTATTGGGGTCTTCTAAACTGATCAGGTATATGCATTCAGATATTAGCTACTTGTTTGCACTTGTTTGATAACATAAAAAATTTGGATTTTTTTGTTTTAGTTATATACAGAGGTTTAACCTTTAAAAGGAACTGGTCTTCAAATAATGATGTAAAGGATTTGAAACGAGGCCGTTGTGTGGCAAAGTTACTTTCAATCTCTGTGCAATCTAATTACATTACAAAGTTATTTTAATACTGATTGCAAAATGTTATTTCTGTAATATGCTTATTTATCATTTAGCGAGCCCCGGGACTACAGCTCCCGGCATTCCAAGGGACACCAACATGGCACACAGGAAGCCCCGTGCCCACGGAGTACAGCTCACGGCATGCCGAGAGACACCAACATGGGGAACAGGAAGCCCCGTGCCTGGGGACTACAGCTCCCGGCATGCCGAGGGACACCAACATGGCGCACAGGAAGCCCCATGCCACGGGACTACAACTCCCGGCATGCCGAGGGACACCACCATGGCGCCAAGGAAGCCCCGTGTCCCGGGACTAAAAATCCCTCCCACCTCCTAAAAGCTGGGGTGAAGTTCTCTCCAGCTGTCATTGGGAACAAGAAATTGTCAGTATTAATCTTATTTATGTAAAGACAATTCTTAATTAATATTGATGTACAATATAAGGCAAGGATCAGAGCTGTCTAATTGCACTTCCATATGTAACCTGCGCCCCGTCCCAGACCTTATTCTTTACTGGTTGCCTCTTTGGGCACTTGATATTTATCTACCACGATCTCTGCTGCATTTTGTCCCTCCTGTTCACAGAAATGATTGCATGTTGTTTATCCTTGTGTGTACATGCCTGTGTGTGTATTTCATGCAACAAATGTGTAACTTGATGGTAGATGCCTTGAAATCATAGACCAGAGTTCTATTTCAGGGTTTGTTTTGATTGCTGAAGTGCATTTTTTGAAACCTTTCATTTCACTGAATGTTTTGTTAGAAGTTGTGATATTTTTCGAAGAGTTCAATTTAAATAGTTCTTAAATCATTTCATCCACATTCTCTGAATTAAATGTTATATAAAATTCCAGTAAATTCTGTCATACATATGCTTTCCCGGGTCAAAAACTGGTTAGATGGACGAGTCCAAAGAGTTGTGGTCAATGGAGTTAAAGCCAGTCAGCTGCCAGTCACGAGTGGTGTCTCCCAGGGCTCAGTGCTGGGTCCACTTCTGTTTAATATCTTCATCAATGATTTAGATGAGTGGATAGAGTGCACCCTTGGTAAATTTGCAGATGACACCAAGCTAGGTGGAAGTGTCAATCTGCTCGAGGGTAGGGAAGCTCTACAAAGGGATCTAGATAGGTTGGATTAATGTCGCCTGCCCCGCTGCGTGAGGAGAGGGGGAAAGGCCGAGTCCTCCGTGGGGTGGTTGTCCCAGGGTGGAACGCGCTGCCCGCGCCCTGCCAGCCCCGGGGCCCGGCCGTGGGGGCTGGAGGCAGCGCCCCGGGGACCACCGCGTGGGGTTCGGTGCCTGCCCAGCAGCCTGCGGGGAGGACGCGGGGAGGAGGAGGAGGAGGAGGAGGAGGAGGAGGAGGAGAGGGAGGGAGGTTTTGCTTCAGGTTCCTGGGAAGATGACAGAGAAACCCTAATTCCAGTCCCCCTGCTGTGGGCAGGGATACCTCTCACTGAATTGGATTGCTTGAAGCCTCATCCAGCCTGTCCTTGGACACTTTAGAGATGTGGCATCCACAGCTTCTCTGGGCATCCTATTCTAGTTCCTCACGACCCTCACACAGAATCATTTATTCCTAATATTTAATCTAAATCTACCCTCTTTCAGTTTAAAACCATTATCCCTCGTCCTCCCCATCTTTTGCATAGACGTCCTTTAAGTACTGAAAGGCTGCTGTAAGGTCTCTGGACCAGCTTTGCCAGGTAGCCAGAAAACTCTCTGTGATTCTGCTCTGTGCTTTTAGACTCTAAATGTTAATTTTTCCCTAGTTATTTGGGGGTTTCTGCCACCTTCTCACCAGTTACTGCTGCTTTTTTTGGCAAGAAATTCTGTGTAATTCTGCTATATGTTGTTAGGCTCCCTTAGAGTAAATACTTCTCCCCAGTTATGTGGTGCTTTATGGCATGTTCTCACCAGTTGCTTTTTTTGGCAATCCCTGCATCAATCAGGAAGGTTGTCAGCTCTGCCCCGCGACGAGCCCGGATACCCTGTTTCCTCCACTCTCAGGACTCTGAGAGCTCCTCTGCTCCCTGCCGGGAGCTCCCCATCTCCTTTTGACCCCCCTCAATTGGGATCCTCCTGGTCGGGGAAGCCTCGAGAGCCGTTATTTCCAAGGCGTCTCTTCCCGGCGGCTCCGACACCACAAAAAAACCCCCAAGCCCAGGTCGGGGCAGAAATACCTGCGGCTCTGAAACGCCCCCACCTCCAGAGGGGTCCAAAGCCCTCGGAGCCGAACTAAGGGATACATTTCTCAAAGAGAACAAATATTGCTTTTTATTAACTGAGCCAAACATTTCTGAATGCCAAAGAAAAAAAAAAAAACCACGTACTTGCAAGTATTTGTGTATAACCAGAGAAAGACTTAAGGGCAGGAGCGAAGTCGTAGTCCCAAGAATACACAGACATACCACAGTCCTTGGTTAAAGGATGAACAGCAGACCCAAAGAATCATTTAGTTTGGAAGTAACTTCTGAAACCATCTGGTCCAACCCCTCCACCAGAAATGATATCCCTTTGGTTATTATATCACTGCAAGTGCACAGACATGTGTTTTGTCATGGAATAAACATAATTATACTACCTTTTTTTTCCATTGTAGCATTACACCATATCCACAGCACACAATAACAATAAACCACATAGGAACAAAGAACCATTGTCACAGAAAAAAAAAACCATGGGGGTTCATATTGGTGTTGTAATTTGCAGTGGTATAATTATGCCAGTATATTACTCAATGGATAAAAGCCTTCACAGTGGTTTCTCCCTAGAAGGATAAACACAGGCATTTGGATATAAACTTCAATCCAAACTGGAAAACATGGTCACAGAAGGAAAAGCAGATACATGCTGGTCTCTCTTGTGGCCATGTATACAAACATTATTTAGGGACAATTTCAATAAATAATAAAACAATTTAAAAAACAATCCACAACCTGAAATTTGGGATCATTTCACTCTGATTATTTAAATTAGATTCTTCCCTAAAATTCCATATACATTACCATTTATGCAGCTTAAGGATTTGTAGACTTGTTTTTTCCTTGAGCTTGCGTCCCGGGGCCAGGGGCTTCCTGGCCGCCATGTTGGGGGCCCTCGGCATGCCGGGGGCTGTAGTCCCGGGGCACGGGGCTTCCTGGGAGCCATGTTTGTGCCCTCGACATGCTGGGAGCTGTAGTCCGGGGGCACGGGGCTTCCTGGGCGCCATGTTGGTGACCCTCGGCATGCTGGGAGGTGTAGTCGCAGGGCACTGGGCTTCCTGGGAGCCATGTTTGTGCCCTCGACATGCTGGGAGCCGTAGTCCGGGGGCCCGGGGCT
>WUAM01003455.1:0-271561 GCA_024336885.1 Actenoides hombroni
GTCCCTCACCACGAGGTGCACGGCGGGCAGCTCCCCCAGCATGGGGTCCGGGGCCAGCAGGGGGGACAGGAAGGGGTTGCGGGCCAGGGGCAGGGGGATCAGCACGAAGCGGGCGGGGGGGCCCCGGCTCCGCAGCAGGCGGGTACCGCAGGGACTCGGAGGGGGTCCCCGGGGGGGGCTCCTCCTGCTCCCCGCCCCCCTCCTCATCTTCACCCTCCTCTTCCTCCCACCGGGGCCCCCCCGCCTCCGAGAGGCTTTTGCGGGGCGAGTCTATCACTGAAGCCCTTGGGACAAGTCCCAGTGTTGGCAGAGCAGGGACATGGTCATTTTGCAGTGTTGTAGTTAGTGTCACTCTCAGCTGCACAGCAGTTCCTGTTCCTTGCCCTCGAATAATTGGTGCAGTAGATCCAGCATGGTTCCCATTGGGAACAGCTCTTCAGCTGCTCTGAGTGGAGCTCTAATAGGAATGGTTTTTGCTCTCCTTTTTAGTCTCCTTCCCTGGAGGCTTTCCAGCCCTGTCTGACCTGCACTAGATGCTGTGGTTGATCTTGCACAGGACAACATGATAAGGCCAGCAAGAAGACACAGATTAATAGTGACACCAGGAACACTTCAAATTCCACTCTGCTGACAAAGCCTGATGATCTATACCCATCTTCTGTTGTTTATTTGCTCATTCCCTGTTTTTTCTCTAGAGATTTCACTACCTAATGTTTTTACCCATTCAAATGTCACTGACAGCAAAGGCAGAGGGTTCATAATAACCTCCCTGGGGCCAGGGTAGCAAAAGATATTCATGTTGCATCTTATTTGACAACCAGACCTCAGATCCCGGAGAGCAGGTATTTATTTATAAAAGACCAGTGCATACCTACAAGATTCTCATATGCAGAGATGTGGCTCATATGATTATTCTTGTGAAGCAGGGATTCCCAGTAATTACTTCTCAAAAGTTAGAGATTATGAATCAACAGTAATGCAAGCAGAGGATGATCACACGTTTTGCAATTATCTAAATCCATGGAAGGTCAGTCATTTTAAGTTTGCTTGTTCAGATGGAGTCACTGTTATTGTCCTGTATATGCCTAGAGGGAAAAGCGTGGGGCAGAATACGGGGGGGGGGAAGAGACGGGGGGTGGAGATGCGATGTTAGTCGGGAGGAAGGTGAGGGGAGTTGTGGGGCTGGGATCTGTGGGGCAGACCCATAGCGGCCTCCCCTGCCCCATAGGGTCCAGTTCTGCCCCATAGGTCCCGTCCCTGCCCCATAGATCCCAACCCAGACCCATAGATCTTGCCCCAATTGCTCTTCAAGTCAGCCCAACCATGTTCTCCAGACCCACAGAGGGGTCTCTGCGGGACGCAGATGCACCCACCCTTCACATCAGCAAAAAATCCAGGAGTAGTTGCAACAACATTTTTGCCCTTGATGATAATAAGAGCAATTCAAAAATGTACAGAAATGGTGTCACAGCTCTGGTAGCTGCAAAACTGGTTCTTCTGGAGGTGGCTGGCAGGAGATGCAGAGGGCTTGCAGTGGGCTGCCCCGGGCACAAGCCATGTGTGTGGAGGAGGTGGGAATGGTGCAGCTGGCTCCCCACCCCCCAGATTCCTGCCAGCCCTAGAGGGGCTGATAGGGATGGGCTTTGGTCTCTGAAGTATTGGAGAAGTTCAGCATCTTTTCTTCCTGACCACAGGCTTTGGGCTCAGATCCCATTGTCTTTGCAGTTAGGGTTGTGCAGTCCTGTGTCTCCAGCATGTGCCATCTCACACAGCTCCTGAACCAGGATGATTCTGCACAATCCCACTGGCAGCGTGCTGAGCCATCACTGTGGAGAGTGGATTTTCACCCACTGGAGGGGAGAGTGCCAGAGCAGAGACCAATCTCCCATTCAGCAGGGCTGCTCGACATTTCTTTGGCAGAAGAAGACCTTATAGGAAACCTATAGTTAGATTTCCTCTTTGCCCTTCAAAAGGGTCTAAGCTTGGGAGCTTAATACTTGGGTGTGGTTATCTCCCCCATCGCTGCTTGTACAGCAGTACAGCTGTTTGCAAAAGCAAGGGTGGAGGTAAGTTACCACCTTAATAACCCCGGTGCAGAAGTAGTGTTATGTGAGGGTGCAACTGTCTTAATTCTCCCTCCCCACAGAGACTCCCATTCATTCTTGCAGCTGAGGTTTGCTCACCACCAAGCCGTGCACACTGATCATCCCCTTGGGGAGCTGCATAGCAAGGGGTCAGGAAACTTAAGCATCAAGCCCCAGATAATCACCTAGCTAAAAAAAAGAAAAGAAGTCCAAAATATTTGGTAAACTCTTTTAGGGATTTTTTTTTTTATTTTATTTTTTTTTTAAGGAATACTTTTATTGAAATGACCTGTGGATGAGTGTGGGCTGCATGGATAATGTTTATTATTTTTCCTTGAAATTCTGCTCTGTTCCCAGCATTGTATTGACTTGTTGAACCTTGTGCAGTTTGTACTGGCCCATTTCTCAAGCCTGTCAAGGTCCGTCTGGATGGCGTGTCTTCCCTGAAATGAGCCCACCGCACCACACAACTTGGTGTCATTGGCAAACTTGCTGAGGGCGCACTCAATGCCATTGTCCATGTCACTGACAATGATGTTAAACAACACTGAATCCAGAACAGACCCCTGAGGAACTCTGCCTGCCACAGGTCTCCACCTGGACATCAACACGTCCAACCTTTGCGGGCAACCTTCTTCACTCCAATCTGCCAAAGAGAAATCCTTGTACATCACTTTCCTCCTCCTCCTCATCTGCCTCTTCTTTTGTCACATTTGCTCCTGAACACAGTACATGTTAGACAGTATAATAAATTTACTGATGCATTAAGTTCTTATGAATTATAAAACAGCTAACAGAAACACACAATTAGAAAGCTGCCATTCTCAGATGTAATTTCTCTTAGATTTATACTCATGCATTCACACTTTGGCATCAGAATGACTTTACAACTGAAGCCTGTAAGACATGGCTGGGTAGAAAGGAGGGAAAAGGCTGAAAAGCAAGGCAAAATAAGGGAAGCTGTAGTCACATCATCAGTGGAGGAATACTGGAAGGTCTTCTTTGAGCTAAAGCAGGCTGGAAGCTGCATTTTGGGATGGTGAGGGGGAAAGGAATACTGTACTGGAGTCTGCTGTCTGTTCTCAGGGTTATCTTCTCATTTTATTGAATGATTCTTGGGGGTGAGGTGAAGCTCCCCCTGAGCCAGTCTTGCAACCCAGAAGTCAAATCATGTCCTGGGAGTTTCATGGTGCATAAACCTCAGGCAAGAATACTGTGAAATATTTTTACTATGCACGTAGTTATATCAGCTACCAATTTCATCAAGTGACCCTACTGTTCAAGACTATGTTACTACAAATAAACAGCAACAGAAGCAAGCATAGAATTTCAAGCTATTTGAAAATCAAATGTGTTTGATGCACATTCCTCCTTGAATTAATTAAGAATACCAAAACCTCAAAAATATTCCATAAGCATTCTGATAGATATACTCAGTTAAAGTTCATTAAGTCTAATGTCCTGTTGTGTTCGGTATGTTTCTCTTACTTTCGTGAAGATATTCCCTCAATTTTGGGGGAAAATTCCCTCCATTTGTGGGGTAAATTCTCTCTATTTTGGGGGTGAATTCTCTCTATTTTGGGGGAAAATTCTCTCTATTTTGGGGTTAAATTCTCTCTATTTTGGGGGTAAATTCTCTCTATTTGTGGGGTAAATTCTCTCTATTTGTGGGGTAAATTCTCTCAATTTTGGGGGGAAATTCTCTCAATTTTGGGGGGAAATTCTCAATCCCCTTTTCCCCTTTCTCCTCTTTCCCCCCTCAATCACCTTTTCCCCTCTCTCTTCGTTCCCCCCTCTATCCCCTTTTCCCTCTCTCTTCTTTTCCCCTCAATCCCTTTTTCTCTCTCTTCCCCTCAATCCCCTTTTCCCTCTCTCTTCTTCTCCCCTCAATCCCTTTTTCTCTCTCTTCTTTCCCCCCTCAATCCCCTTTTCCCCTCTCTCTTCTTTCCCCCCCTCCTTCCCCTTTTCCCCTCTCTCTTCTTTCCCCCCCTCCTTCCAGCAGCTTTGAAGAGGCCTCTCTGTGCCACTGATGGCCGATAGGATCTGCTGCTTTCTCAGACACAGGGAAAGCCTGGGCTGCACTGAAAGGTTCTTTCCTTCTTGTGGCTCCCTGGAGGCCAATTAGGGCACGTTAGTCTCTTAATTTCCCTGTCTACTTTCTCATCTATTGGGGGCTTCTATTTTCTCCTCACAGCTGGAGCAGCAGCTCTGGGCATGGTAACAAAGCTGCACTTGCCCTGTTTACATGCAGAATCTTACTGAGCTTTTTAGAAAAATCATATCCTACTCCCAAGATTGAAAAGCAGAAGTAAAAAGTCAATTATTGTGCTATGACATTTGGCAAACCTCAAAGCTATGGCATCAACTTCAGTAGCTTATTTAACCTTGGTTTCACACAGCAAGCCTTTCTGTGTCCAGATGTACTCTGTGTATCTGAATTGCATTGCTGTAGGTTCCTATTATCCCTTCAAGCCAGGCTTTTTTCTTCTGAGCCTTTCAGGATCAGTAAAGACACATGTTGGCAGAGGAAGGCAACACAGGAGCACTTTAATTAAGATGATGTCTTCACTCTTGCCTCACTCTATACAAAATAGACATCTATCTGTCAGTGCTTGCATTATTTGCACTGAGGATTATTTCCCCTGGTTCAGACTAAACCCTCTTTTACCATTGATGTTACGATGAGGCCAAAAATTTTCATTTATATAAGTTAATTAGTGCATCTTTGAATTCTGTTATACTCCATCTTTTCTGCATTTTTATTTTTGTTCTGAGTAGGCTAAATAAAAGCATCATAAACGATGGTTATGACAACTCCCCATTCTCAGATCCATCTCTTCTAGACTGGCTTTCCAGCACCAGTACAGGACAAAAATAGTGTGCAAAATGCTATTTCAGACTCTCCCTGCAAATGTCTTCTGTTCCTTCTCCCAGACCTGATGCAAGAGGCTTAGCAGAAGTTACTAGAAGGCAACTTTCCTGACTGGAAGGAGGGGCAGTCATGGTTTGGGAGCCAAGAACTGGCTTTTATTCTCATCCCTGTCACAGTTTTCTATAGAATTACAAGCAAGTGAATCCCCCCAGAGCAATAGAAACTTCTGTTCGCTCGTGACAGTCTCTGCAAACTCGGCGGATGGGCTGTCACGAGGAGCTCTGCCGCAACGAGCAGCTTTGGCTCCCGAGGATCGGGGCTGCTTTGCAAAATGCTGCTTGGGTACAAGGTGTCCTGGAGCTGTGCCACGTCATTTTGCTATGTAATTGAAGAAGATGGCTCTGTAGAGGTGCACGGTCCCCTGCGGAGAGCTGGACCATGTTCTCCTCTCTGCTGTGAGGGGAGAGGATGAGCCGAGGAACCCAAGAAAAGTCTCTCAGAATGTGCAAGCGAGTTAAAACCTTCCTGCACCCAATAGTGTCTCCAACAGCACACGAGAAGTCCCCACCACCATGACAAAAGAAATCCAACAGAAAGCCTCTGCTAGCGAGGATCAAAACTCCTCAAGAAGTGCTGGTAACCTCAGAATCAAAGTATTTTGTGTGCACTATTCCTCAGGCTAAGTGAACAGGGGACAATAACAGTCATTGCAGGAGAGCCAGCAGTGACTAAAGACACTGCACTAAGTCAGCATTATCTCATCTTTACACCACATTCTCAGATTATTCCATTCTCTCCCTTGGGTATATCTTTACTTAAAAATCAATCAATCAATGCAGCCATCATGCAAAGTTTCTGAACTCCAGGGAGGTCAATAGTGTTTGTGTTTGGCAGCAGGATGGCTCTGGGCATAGTGGGGTTGCAAATTGTGAGGAGCCCTATTGACCTTTTTTTTTTCTTTTAATGGACTCATTTTTGGAACAAACACACATTCATTATGCCTCCTGCTTCCTGGAGGAAATATTGGTCGGATCCCTTCGGACCTCTCCGGCTCCTTTCGGATCCCTTCGGCTCCGGCTGGACCAGCTCGACCCCCTTTGGATCCCTTCGGGACTCTTCGGATCCCTTCGGAACTCTTCGGCTCCGGCTGGACCAGCTCGACCCCATTCGGATCCCTTCGGGACTCTTCGGATCCCTTCGGAACTCTTCGGCTCCGGCTGGACCCGCTCGGCCCCATTCGGATCCCTTCGGCTCCAGCTGGACCCGCTCGACCCATTCGGAACTCTTCGGCTTCTTTCGGGTCCCCTGAGCAGGAAGGGAGGCAGCTCTGGGGACAGAGCACAGGAGCAGTTGTCTCTGCAGTGTAAATGTCACTGCCCATTGCCTCTCTCTGTCCCTGTGTGCCCAGCCCTCCACAGCACCGTGATGAAAACCTCTTGGCATTATCAAGAGAAATCCTTTTCTTTCAGTCTGCTTTCTGGTTTGTGACTGCGTGGCTTCTGATTTTATATCCACATATATACTTTATTACATTTTTTTTCTGCATCACCATTAATTGTAGCTATGTTAAGTCATAGGTGAGGATGGTCAACAGGCTGTGTTCTCTTTCCTCCATCCAAGAAAAGGACACCTTTCTTGGAAAGAATTGCACCTTCAATATACAGCTTAAACTTTGCAGCATTTCGGTTATATATGGAAGTTATTGCAAAGATTTTCATCCCCAACTTTGTCAGATGTTACCCAGGATTTATTAATTCTGAGATCATCTTGCAGTTTGTACATTTATAGCTGACAGTGCTGAATCTGTTGTATATGTCACTTTAATAAATGACACAATTTGATTGATGTTTTGTTTTCTGTAAACCTGTCATGTTCTAGACATCTATACTGGCCAGCTGCCAAAATGCAAATTAACAACTACCAAAAAATTACTGAACAATTTCTCCTTCCATTGTAATTTTGCATTGTCACTATTGAACAATATTAAATTTTCACTTGTCCATTAAATTTCAGGTCATTATTTTAACAAAAGATCATTTTTTATGTAGTCCTTCCCACACTCTCTTCTCCTTCAGGATTTTTTTTCTACATTAACTGTAAGTGAAAACATATTCTTTCCATCCCATCTCAACCCATCCATGACAACCCAACCCATCCCAACCCATCCATCCCATCCCAACCCATCCATGACAACCCAATCCATCCCAACCCATCCATCCCATCTCAACCCATCCCAACCCATTTCATTCCAACCCATCCATGCCATCTCAACCCATCCATTCCCATCCCAACCCATCCAACCCATCCATCCCAACCCAGCCCATCCCTTCCCATGCCAATACATCTCAACCCATACCATCCCAACCCATCCATCCCATCTCAATCTATGAGCATCGAGCGTCCCCGACGTCCGCGTCCTTGCATCCATCTGTCTGTGTGTCCATCTGCTGAGACCAGCAGCGCTTTGGGACGGGGGTCAGGCTGCACCCAGTGCAGAAAGCAGGGTGGAAGCTGAGCAGCCTCATCCTTCGGATCTAAGAGAGGATTTGGGAGACATTTCCCCCCCTTTCCATCCTCCAGCAGCAGCTCTTTCCTCCTCGGGGAGCCACGGGGTCCAGCATCACGGGGAGGCCGCGATGCCAGCCCTGGTTGCGTGCAGAGGTCAGCATATACAGTAGGAAGATCAATTTCCATGCTCCCTTTAGTCTTAGTGCACAGGTGTCGCCTTGCGCCTAGGAACTTCTGTCCCAGATTTAGGCAAAAGTGAGTAAACAATGGTGTTGTAGGTCAGCTGTTGGTTAATACTGGTATTCCTACCAACTGCACCATGTATGGGTTGTACATGCCCCTCAAAGCATGGCTGTACATATTGTGTAATAGTTTCATATGGTTTAATAGTTTCTGTTCCTGTGTGATTGCTTTACCCTTTGTTACTGCATGCCAGTGTGCCTTCGAGACAGAAATTTAGCATCTGCAACAGCTTTAATATTCTTCTGGGGTTTTTGTTTTTGTTGGATTTTTTTCTATTGAGTTGATTTAATATATGGTGATATCACAGTAATGCAAAAACGTAAACATTCTGCTTTTTAAAGAACCTTAAGAACCTGTGACAGAATTAAACTGTAACTACAAGGTAAAGATTGAACACTTATTGTCTAGTTGTTTCCAGTATGAGGAACTGCAGCTTTTCACTCATTTCTACATGGTGGGGGGATGGGGATGGAGATGAGGGGGGGATGGAGGTGGGGTGGGGTGGTGGGAGAGGGATGAGGATGAGGTGGGGGTGGGGAGGGGATGAGGATGGGATGGGGATGAGGATGGGATGAGGATGAGGATGGAGGTGGGATGAGGATGGAGGTGGGATGAGGATGAAGATGGAGATGGCATGAGGTGGTGGGATGGGGATGGAAATGGGATGAGGATGAGGATGAGGATGAGGGGGTGGGACGGGGAGGAAGAGGATGTGGGGATGGAGGAAAATATTGAGTAGAGCAAGGAGGTTTCAAACTCAGTGCAGTGTGCTGTATTCTGCACGGATAGCACCAGTTCATACGCTACAGAAATATTCCCACATTGTTTTTAAGATATTCCTTGCCTTGACCTGATTGCCACAATTACCATAGTTGGGTTGCAGAGGTGACAATGGAGTGCACAAAAGATGCTGAGAGTATTCTCTGTAGAGACAGTAATGTCTGTGGAGAACACTGGAATGTTGTACCTGATGTGACCTATGTTTTATTTGAATTATATAAAACCCAACCAGACACAGCATCTCCTATCACCCATTCAGTGTTACATGTCTCAAAAGGTATTTCCAAGAGGAAAAAAACAAAAAAACCCAAAGTTAAAGCTAGCACAAATGTTTCCTCCAACAAATCTGACTCACAGAAATTCAAGTGGTGTTTTCCAAAGATTATTACCAAGGAAAAAATCTTTGTAGAAGGAAATGTATCTCAAGCAGCAATAGGTGTTCCCCAGGGCTCAGGACTAGAGACAGTTCTGTTCATTATGACCTAGACAAACAGGAGAAAGGTATATTATTCTTGCTAATTAAATAGTGCATTTTCCATATCTTTTCATCCTGAGGTCTGTTTGGTGCTCCCTGATTCTGGAAAGCTTTTGCTGTCTGATCTGTTTCATTCCTGTTCACATAGAGGTGCTGGTTTAACCCTGCACATTCACAGAATCACAGAATCACATTCCCGCCATTGCTGAATCTTCTGCACTGCATATCAAGCACAGCACTCCCTCCTTCTTCAAACCCTCTTCCAGATCACCCATCCCACCTTCATGGGGCTCCATGGGGCTCTATAGGGTCCTGAGAGGATCTATGGGGGCTCTATAGGATCCTTTGGGGCTCTATAGGGGCTGTATAGGGACTCTATAGGGGCTCTATGGGGTTCTATAGGGTCCTGAGGGGATCTATGGGGGCTCTATAGGATCCTATGGGGCTCTATAGGGGCTGTATAGGGACTCTATAGGGGCTCGATGGGGCTCTATAGGGTCCGGGGGGGATCTAGTGGGGCTCTATAGGGTCGCATTGAGCTCTATAGGGGCTGTGTGGTTTACTCCTTGAAACAAGATGAAAACAAAAGCCAGCACAGCCCTGTACAGGCACCTGCCCATGCAGGGGGACTCTCCGGTCCCCGAGCATCTCCGATGGGTGAAGAACCGCTGCTGTTAGTGCTGGTGTTTTCTTTTAAAGCGTCAGCCCTCGGTGCTTTGCTGCCAAGGGGGTTTCTACATGTGCCTGGCCTGGGTATAACCCGTGTACCTGTAGGAGCCAATTAATATTTGCTGAGCTGCTCTCTGGGGGTCGGATTTGCTCTCTGCTGCGCCTGTTTTCTCTCTGACAAAAACTTCTGTGGATTTCTTTTTGAGGTGATGAAGTAATGAACAGCAAACATACCACAAAGGCACGTTACTAAACCAGCTTAATAAAGATCATACAAGCAAAGTTCAGTTTAATCTTTGTAATTTGTGGTCTACATGCCACCTGATAACAAAGCACCAAAGCAAGTCAAAACAGAATTTCACCTAATGAAACCATAGGGAGTTTCTTTTGGGATATCTTTTGGGATATCTTATGACTATATCCTACTCCCCTACCATGGTGACCCTGGGGACAGCGACGGTGTCCCCAGCCCCTCAGCAGCCACCTGCTAATGGCGACATTGGGGACAGTGTCCCCAGACCCCCCAGAAGCCACCTACTACGAGGGGTGGTGACCCTGGGGACAGCGATGGTGACCCTGGGGACAGCGACGGTGTCCCCAGCCCCTCAGCAGCCACCTGCTAATGGCGACATTGGGGATAGTGTCCCCAGCCCCCCCAGAAGCCACCTGCTACCAGGGGTGATGACCCTGGGGACAGCCATGGTGTAAAAACAAAACAAAATCGAAGATAAGGAAAGGAAAACAACAGAGCAGTAGGAATTACTGCTTTTGTATTTGCATCCAGTGGATGATAGGTAGAGAAAAAGGAAAACAATGTTGAAATGACAGGCTTTTATTTACGCCTTGTAGAAAACCAGAATCTGTTCTAGACTGTATGAAACAGGTATTTATAATGAGTCCATGGAGAGGTATAGATAGAGGTTCTTATGAGTCCACACAGCTGCTTTTATCATCAGCTTTAACAGGAAGTAAACGTATTCAGGTGGTTCTGCTGGTCCCGGGGCTGCCCCATAAGTGACTTAGGGGTCTGGAGATCTACGGGGCTGCCCCACAAGTGGCACTGGGGGTCCCAGGAGTTCTTTGGCTGCCCCACAAGTGACGCTGGGGGTCGCACAAGTCCGTGGGCTGCCCCACAAGTGAGGTTGGGGGTCTCAGAGTTGGTTCTGGGGGAGCTCTTGGTGGTTCTGGTGGTCCCAGGGCTGCCCCACAAGTGGAGTTGAGGGACTGGGGATCTATGGGGCTGCCCCACGACAGTAATAAAGGTGAAGCCAAATAGTACTACTGCTGGCTTTCTTGTTAACAGAGTAGCTGTCTTACTGACTTGCAGTATCTTGAAAAATCTTATGTAGCCTGAAACCTACATATTATACATGCTGGAAAGCACATTCCCAATGCAAATGTCATGTTAAAGACATTGTAGAATTAATGTATGCAGCCTGTAGGAAGGTTTTATTATAAACACTATACATAAATACAGATAAAACTCCATGTGTATTTATTTTATATACAGAAAACCTAATTGCAGGGGTAGGATGTAATCCCCCAGCCAAGGGGTGGTGCCTGGCTACATAGGCTGAAAATATGCTGCAGAATCATGCACAGCATCCCTGAGTGCTGGCTGTCTTACTGCCTGTACTGCTTAAATACCAGCACCTGACTGGTATTTAAGCAGTCAGCTTTAAGCATATTAAGGAACATCAAAGTAAGCATATTAAGCAACACCAAACCTGACTGGTTTGGCCCGTGCCAGTTAGTGCTCTCTGAGATGCTGCCCAGTCAGTTTGTGAGGCAGCCACAGGCAACAAACGCGGCGCCCGGGCAGCCCCGTGGCCCGGGACTACAGCTCCCGGCATGGCAAGGAGCACCAACATGGCACACAGGAAGGCCCGTGCCCCGGGACTACAGCTCCCGGCATGCCGAGGGACACCAACATGGTGCACAGGAAGCCCCGTGCCCCGGGATTACTGCTCCCGGCATGCCGAGGGCCACCAACATGGTCCACAGGAAGCCCCATGCCCCAGGATTACTGCTCCCGCCAGGCCCAGTTCCGAAAAACGACGCAAAGCACGGTGCGGGGACGAGTCGGGAAGACAGGGCTGTCTTGGGCATCACTAACCTGTCGCCTTTGCCTTCCAGCCCTGTCTCCGTGGGGCGCCCGGGCGCAGCTCCCTGCTGGCGGAGCCCTACCGCTCTCCAGGTAAGAGTTAGTCGGGGCACAGGGCGCCTTCTCCCTCGCTGCTGCCGCGCGCGATAGCCCTGAGGGAAGACCGGGCTGGGTGGGCTGTCCGGACCAAGCAAACCCTTCCGTGTTTTCCTGCCCTCAGCCAAGGCAGTGCCCCAGGGACCCGCCCCCCGGGCCAGGACACCTCCAGTGACAAGGAGGTGACCCTGGTGGGACCCACTGGTGACAACGCCCCAGTGATGGAGACCCCCCCCATGATGGGACCTCCTGGCGACAGGGACACCCGGTGACAGGGACACCCAGTGACCAGGACACCCTGTGACAGGGACACCCGGTGACAGGGACACTCAGTGACTGGGACACCGGGTGACAGGGACGCCCGGTGACCGGGACATCCAGGGGCAGAGGCACCCAGTGGCAGGGGAACAAAGACTATACAAAGGAGTTAAAAAAACTTAAAGGAAAACTTAAGAAAACCTAAAGAAAAACTTAAGAAAACCTAAAGAATTATGAAACTCGACTCAATTCCCCCCTTTTCTACAATCTAGCATTAATATGTTAATTACCCCATACTTTTCTAATGATTTTCGAAAATATGTTCCACTCTCCATCTTTTGCCGCAGTTTATGCTTTTTCCATACTTCATAGCTTTCACCAGTTTGACTACACATCCACAAAAAACATCTTAGCATAATACAATTGTTGTGTTTTTTGCAATGCGCAAAGCTAAACTGTTAAGTTTTATGACCCCTTCCTTATACGATTAGCTTCCAAGCCATAGCATGACTACTACTGATGATGCTTTTATCACTGAATTGCCGGGTGGGGAGGTTAGACACCCTGCTATTCAAACATCCTTCTAACAGCCATGCCACCGCTGCTGAAGATCCCCATTTCGGCACAGAGACGAGCAAGCCCTGACAGCCCAGAAGCGCCAACACTTCCCCGCAGAGGCAGGGCACTAAGCGCCCTTGTGTGTGTGTATATATATATATATACACACCTTTTCATGGGCATGTATATACATATAAATATACATACATGTGATTTGAATTTGCATGGCCAAGCATTAAATTGCAGGCTATCTCTCTTGAGATAAAACTTTATTTATTTATTTATTTATTTATTTATTACATTTTTTAGCTCAGGAAGATACAGACTTCACATGGCTGTTGAACTGAAGGGATGTAGCAGCAGTGTCAGGTCCATGTCATGCATACATCATGGGACTTAAAGTGTCATTGTTTTTCAGTCTAAATATCAAATAATAACTTTGTTTTCCATAAAATCATATATTTTAGCAGGTTTGTACAATTTTGTAGAAGTAAGTTTAGCCTGAGATAGTGTACCTTGGGAATGATATAATGTGAACACTTTAGGTCTTCCTTTTCCTAGACAGATCTATTCTGTTCGAAAGCTGCTTCTGACATGGATTTTGAGTTCAAACTGTGGATTCCTAAGCACCTGGTGTTTGCTGCATAACATTTTCTGAAGGGATCTTTACTTATCATCACAACTTGAGGCAAGGGATCCATCCAGAAGGATATTCACAGGCTTGAGAAGTGTGGCAGTGGCAACTGCATGAGGTTCAACAAGCCAAAGTGCAAGGTCCTGCTTCTTGGTCAGGCCGATCCCAGACACAGGTCCAGGCTGGGTGCAGGGTGGGTTGAGAGTAGCTCTAAAGAAAAAGACTTGGGGGTGCTGATTGAGGAGAAGCTGCCTTCCAGTACCTGCAGGGATCCTGCAGGAAGGCTGGAAAGGGACTTTTCTGAAGTGTCTCTAGCAATAATTACATGTATACTGTTTCATGGTAATTAATGATTTTGAAATTTGGGGTTCTTTTTGGAAGTGCAGTTGCCTGAGGTTGCTGTCACAGATCTGTATTTAATGAATTAATGAAAATTACTCAGATTCCACTTGGACTGTTGGAAAATTGAACTGAAAATTTAGTTTAGTATGGGCCATGTTATAGGCCATTTTACAGGCTGCTTAGGGTCCTTAATGCCTTTTGTCTCTGATTCTTGCAGAATTATTCTGGTGAGACAGTACAATTATATATTATTCTGGGCACAGCACCCAGCACATTGTTCTTGCTTGCTACTTTATTATTAGAGAGACGTCACGTAGCATAGACCAAAAAATAGAAGTGTTCATTAAAAGTCCTAGGTACTGAATATTGCTCTTTCTTATACAAGTAGCTTCACTAGCAGGAACAAAGAATAACTATACACACACACATATATATATATATAAGAAGAAAACATACAGGACAAAGCAGTTTTTTCTTATTTAATGTCTTTGGGTCCAGGAGTCAAAGGTTCTCTTCCTTAGGAGATATAGTATACAGGGAGAGGAAAAAAAATATACTTTTTCCTTGGAATTTTAGCATAAGCATACAGTAAGTCAAAATGGCAGGGTCCATAAATGTCAGAGAGAATTTTATTGGCAGAAAGAGTTAAACATAAAGATACTCAGGTGCAGTTTTCCTGCCAGTGTCTGGGCCCATGGTATTTCAGACATATGAGCAGTCTGACTGTATCTGTCGGATCATGAACTGGTCTCTTCATGATTTAATCTAAACACTGAATAGCTGGGATGTACTCGCAAAGCATTTTCAGCGCGAAGAGTTACATATACGCAACTTTTAACAAGGGAGAACTGGATGTCTGTCGGCAACAAGCTAGAAGCTGCAAAGCATATTCAGCCCGATGAGTTACAGTTACGCAGCTTTTAACAAGGGAGAACTGGATGTCTGTAGGCAACAAGATAGAAGCTGCAAAGCATTTTCAAGGTGAAGAGTTACAGATACGTAAATTTTACCTAGGGAGAACATGAGGTTTCTGATCAAAGTTGAAATAGTTCACAACAGCCGGTACTTACATTCAGTAAGAATACTGATGTCCTGCGATGAAACCTAGAAAGCGTTCATATCAGAAGGGAAAGCTTACTGTAGGAAACAAGATTGCATCGGATAAGCATATCAGGGCGATGAGTTCCTACAAATTCACTTCTAACTCTGCAGAAGTTGATGTTTCTGAGGAATAGGAAAAGAGTTCATAGAAGAAGGAATGCTTACTGCAGAAAACAAGATTGCATCTGATAAACATTTTCAGTGTGAAGAGTTGCAAAAAAACGACTTATATATCCTTTGGAGCAGCAGCTGGAAACAGAGAGGCCACGTGGGCTGCTTCTCAGCTTGAGCGTGCTATCTGAATTCTGCTTTACAAGAGGGAAGATACAAAGCATGTCTAAAATCTGACAAATGGTGCAGAAGACTTCCCAAAACAACTACATGGGGAGGAGATATTAATAGTCACCCACCCTCATTTTTTGGTTGTCTCTGTACTCACCGAGAGGGCTGGAAAGGTTTTCTCATGGTGCAGCATTGCATAGACAGTTGTTAGGATCAAGAGGACATTCAAGCATCATTAAGAAAATGTCCATTATATGGTTCATACCAGCCTGCAGAGTGGGCATTCTTTGGCATAACCACTAGGAAACATCCACATGAGTTTTCCACGTTGCAGAAATCTGTTGCGTGATGCATCCTTTCTTCTGAAACAATCCAGGAGACAGTTTGGTGGGGTTTTCCCTTGCCCACCATTGTCTTTAGTGCCATTCATAATCGTGTGACTAAGCAAGCCAGTCATCTTTACTCAAGAAAAAAGCAAATCAGTATGCAGATTTGGTCTCCCACTGAGCAGTGTGGCTGGTAGTTTATACCTGTCCAGGCACTGCAGATTTATCTGGATCGTGATTATGCTGGTGAAGCGGGATTTAGTCCTCTGTTTTCTCATTCTTTAAGCTGTCTTTCTTGTAGAATCCCAGTTAATAAATTTACAGAATTCTCATTTTACTTCCTGGGTATAAAAAATTGGATGTTAGATTGCAGTTAGGATTTAATTGAGCAAAGTGTTTGTTTTAAAAATAAACTAACATTTGAAATGCTACACCAAAAAAATTCCAAGATTAATCCAAGACTTTAGTCAGTGAACCTAGTGCATGCTTTTGTCTTAATTACACCCTGACAGTAGCCATGCTATGTACAGCTCAGGACAAATGCACCTTCAGAAGGCTTAGGGTTGGAATTTTTCCAGACATCGTCTCTGCACCCCAGGAAAAAAAAGAGTCTCCCTTTGAAATCTCACTTGCCCTATTTCCTCTCAGAGGGAAGTTTTTCTCAGAAGTTTGATAAAACTCCTTTGGTGTTTTTAGAGCTTTAGTGCTTTGAAATGTTGAGGGGAAAGATCTTCATGGGCTCATGAACAACAACCAACACCAAAACCAGTGAGGTTGCAACCAACTCATGCCCTAAGGGGAGGTTTAGGTTGGAGATGAGGAACAGTTTCTACCCACCCTGAGGGGTGTCAAGGCTTGGCCCACGCTGCCCAAGGCAAGGAGGGGTTTCAGAGCCATGGATATGTGGTGACCTGGCAGTGCTGGGTTAATGGTTGGACCCCCAATGACCTTAAAGGCCTCTTCCAACCAAAATGATTCCAAAAATCACTAACTCCCTCTGTCTCAAGATTATGTTTATAAAAAAAAAAAAAAAAAAAAAGGAATCCAAGTTTATCTTTTTGGCCCGTTTTCAGACCCATCTTGTCAGTCTCTGACTTGCTCTAGCAATAGTGTTCCTTTTAAAACTATGGTACTGGATGTCACTTCAGTCACAGAACCCAGAGTGGTGGAAGTTGGAAAGGACCTCTGGATATAAATCTCATCCAATCCCACTGCTCCATCAGGGTCACCCAGGATTGCATTGTCCAGGCAGGTTTGGAGCACTAAGAACAGGGGTCTTGTTTTAGGGAGTTCTGGAGAAGTGGTTTGTCCTGTGGAGTTGCTTTTTTAACCAAATTAGTTAAGACCACCACATTGTCCACATCTATTATATTAAAATTATTTCCAATATTAAACTCCTTGCCATCTTGTAGTACCTTAAACTCATAGCCATGCCCTTTGCTACAACCTGTAGTGTAAGGAGAAAATTCTCAGTGAATGGTTTCCTTTGTAAACAGGGGGGGTTATGACACAGAAGGAGACCTATTTCCATCGCCGACCAATGAGGAGCCGCCGTCCCGGCGCGGGCCCAACGGGCGGCGGCGCGCGCTCCGCCGGCCCCGCCCCCCCCCCGGGCGCGCGGTAACTGACAGCGCTTCCCGCCCATTCCAACGGCCGCCGGCGGCGCCTCGCCGGGACCCGCCCCCCTGGCGGGACTGGACGGAGCCGGGGGGAAGCCGTCGACCAATCGCCGCCCGCCTCGGCGCTGAGCGGCGGGAGCGCCGACCAATGGCGGCGCGCGTGGGGCGGGGCGCGGGTTCCCTCTTGCTGTCTCTGATGGCTAAAATCTAATACTCAGGTTCAGGTTTCACAGCAGTGAAGAGGTAGCAGCCTCTTCAGTACGCATGACTACCACCATAAAAGTTAAATATAAGTTAAAATCAATATCAAGAATTACTCTTGGAAGCAAATGAAACACTGGAAGCAAATTAAGTTTATAGAGTTCTAATTTAACGTTCACCATGCAATAAGCTCTGCAGAAAGTACATTAGGGCCCAGCCTGGAGGTGACAAAGATATAGCCTATTTTAGTGAAGTCGAGGCAAAATTGAACAAAAAAGAACCACCCAGTGTTCTAATTAAGTTGGAAAAAAAGTGCTGGAGAGTTTGGGGATGCTGGATTTATGGTTTCTGTGCAGTTCTGTTTTCTGCTCATTGTGCAGTCATCTGTACTGCAGAAATCTACCCCTCTTGCCATTGTATTTACACAACCACACAGCAGAATTGGCTCGAGGGCTTCCTTGTTCATATTTTCACTGCTTTGCTATGGGTTCTGCTGAGCTGGTTCTGCTTTGGCTGCTAATGGACACGTTTGTTAAGACAGCAGAATGAGATCTTCTTTTTCATACATAGTTCAGTCCACTTGCCCAGTCATTTGTTTAGATTTCAATAGAAAAATCACAAACAAACTAGAATTGCCATGCTACAAAATTAAATGCCTTGGAATTCTGTTTCTCCATGAAAAGACCTGAAATGAGTTTTAAATCAGTGTGAGCTTGGTACAACATGGCAATTTGATGTCTGTTCCTTAAAAGTGGCAACTGCATGTAATTGTTTGTCTTCTGAATTTGATCAGATAATTTTGCAGCAGCTTAGTGAAGTGCCACTTGCCAGGTACATTCAACCTGAAGGGATCAAGCAGTCAGTGCATCACACAGCAAAGGATTGCTTCAGAACAGAGAGAGGACTTGTGTCAAGCTTGGAGGAGTATTGATTGAAGCCAGAGGAGGAGTCAGTGCTTCCTTCAGTGTTTCTAATCTGCCTAAATGACCTGCACAAAGAAACCAGCTGCAGACTTCTTATGTCTGCTCTTACCTGTAAGTGCAGAGCAGGCTGCAGAAGGAAATCAAAGGGATTTTCTTCCTAAAATGGTGATATCCTTGACTCCATTGTCCAGGTGCTGTGTTTTGTACTTCCTGTTTCCAGCAAGCTTTACACTTTCAACTACATAAGTACTACAGAGAGTGCCCCTGACCTGTTGCTTGATTGACTACTTGACCTGCAACTTTCATAAAAATAATAATCTCTCTCATAGAAATAGCTACTGCTCTCTCCCTAGAGCTATGCAGACTTACCAGTAAAAAACTGTATACTGTATTCTGGACTAGTAGCTAGCCTTAAACAGTGGTCCAACCTGTCACCACAGACCTCATGACTAAACCATGGAACCAAGTGCCATGTCCAATCCCCTCTTGAGCACCTCCAGGGATGGTGACTCTACCACCTCCCTGGGCAGCACATTCCAATGGCCAATTACTCTCTCAGTGAAGAACTTTCTCTTCACCTTGAGCCTAAACTTCCCTTGGTGCAGCTTGAGACTATGAGACCCTTAGAACTCCCTGCCAGTCTGCACAGCTAACACAAGCCATACATTAAGAATTAACATCATGCTTCTCATCGAAATTTGAGGATGTGTTGTTCCAGAAGTCTCAGCAGCATTTGTCTGGAAGCACTGATAACAGAAAGGTGTCTGTGGAAGCACACTGATGTTAGGAATGATAGAATTCAACACTGCAGAAGGATGGTAGTAGGATCATAGTTCTACTGCAGTAATTTTTAATGAACTGATACAAAGATGCTTCAATTTAGCACCTCTACGTTCTGGGAAAATTCTTCTACTTAAATGGACCTGCTAGCAGGTACCAGGATTAATGTAGGGGGGAAAATACTGTAGGGAAATAACTAATGTCCAGGCACTTTAAAACTCCACTGGCAATTGAGGAAATAACCTGTTACATAGGTCATGGAATGTTTTTTTCCATTACTTTGTACCCATTGCTCCAAGTAAGGCTTCCCCTCTATTAAATGTTATTTTTTACAGTCACAGGAGAGAAGCTTCTGTGCCTTGTGACGGGGACTGAACATCCTTTGAGTCTAATTGCAAGTGATTGGGGTTCCATTTTTTCCTTACATGCCTTTGTTGAAATTGCACTCGTTTGACAGCTGTTGCAGAGGAATCTAGTTTCAGGTTCCCCATAAAATTATGTGTTTTATAGGGTTGGATATCAGATACAAAAACAAGGATGTTGTATAAAATGCATCAGATGTGATCACTGAAGAAACCCTGCCGTGTTGCAAATAATTTGTGATCCTTCAAAGAAAACTAGAAGGGCTGTAAGCATACTGTGTAGTGACAAATATCAATTTGGATGTGCTCCTAAATTGATGAAGAAAGCTATTTCTTACTTTTATTAACAACAAGGTCAGATCAGTGGCCTTTTTAGCTACTTGTTTGTAGTAGGCAGTGGAAAAGACCTTCTGCCTGTTTTTTATTGTGGAGAAGAGCCTGTAATGTAAGCCCTCTGTGGGTGCTTCAGGTGACATTCACAGCAACCTTGTCCTTTGTGCTGCTCCAGATACTGGTGAGGCCAGGATTAGTGGTGCTGACTGAACATCTGGCAAGGGTTGTGTTTTCAAACCAAACCTTTATGGTCGTGTATTTCTCTCTGAAATCTAAGACTAAAGGTAGTCTAAGCATTGTGTGCCTCGACAATGAAATGCAGCCAAGAAAGTTGGTTGCCAGTTGCTCTCAAGTCTCACTTGAACAGGAGAAATTTCCCCGAGGCTGAGAGGGAAATTTTGCCCTCTGCAGGTTCTTGCATGGTGACCAGCAACAGTTTCAGGCTCTTCTTTATGAAGAAAGAGAGAGAAATTCAGATTGTGATGCTGTGCAGTGAAGCACCCTTCTGATTTTAGCCAGGACAAGAGACTACTCTGAGTTCTCTCCTTACAAACAGCATTGTCATCCAAAAATTGACTTCAACATCATTAAGTTCATCTTGTGCAGGATCTATAAGGTCTATCACCAGCTCCAACGGAGCTGCAAGTCAGATGAATAGAGCTTTAAGTCATCAGTCTTACTTATTTCTTATAGTTATTGCAAACAAGAAAAGACCAAATAAAATTTAAAATAAAAATAAAATGAATGAGTAGATATATAAATAAATAATAAATAAATAAAAATTAGTAGGTGGTACTTCAGGCCTTCTCTTTGGTCTTAGTATTATTTTTTAGCCAAAAGGAGAATATTCGGACTGAAAATCATTAGTCTAGAAAACAAAAAAACTGTGCCTAATCTGCTAACATAATCCTGATAAGAGGTAATTGAAATCCTGTTGCTTTTTTGACACAGACAGTATGTTAGGGTTGAGATCCTCAAATAGGAGATACTGTGTTGATGTTTCACCAGATTACGAAAACATGAAGTCAGCTGATTGAATCCCTTTAAAAAATTCTGTGCTTCTTAAGAAGTAGAACATATGTCAAATACAAAGATTCAGTATAAAAAAGTACTCATCTTGAGTTCGCAGCGACGGACGGAGCGAAAAGGAGGAAAATAAGCAAAAAAAACCCAACAAACCCAACCCAAACAAACCCAACCCAAAATCACCCCCAAACCCCCAAGCAAAATAAAATCATCCACCAATTTACAGGCCTGGGAAGCTGCAGCATCCTCCGGACGAGGAGAAACGGGGAAGGGGGGAGGGGGGGGGGGAGGGGCGGGTGGGGGGGGGGGGCGGGGGGGGACGAGCGGCGAGTGGGAGGGAGGGGGAGGGGAGCGGGCGGGGGGGGAGTCGCAGTGAACCAGTTTTATGCTCTCTCTCTTCAGGCTGAGGACCAGCTTTCGCTCCTGAGCTGTGCCGTGGTCTCCAGTAGCTCCAAACCAAGCAGTTAAGCCCCGTGGCACGTCCTGTCTCGTCAGCTGAAGATGAGGACTGTTCTGATGGTTGCGGAGAAGCCTTCTCTGGCTCAGTCCATCGCCAAGATCCTCTCACGGGGTAGGAGAGAAAGCTTGTTGGTTCTGTCCTGCTTTTTCTGGCAATGAGTGACAGGGTTGAAGTGCAATGTATTTATTATTTTCCTCTTGAAATCTCTATTTTATTCCCAGATGATCCTCTCAAGAGGATAATTACTCTGCTTATTAAATTGCCATGTGAATTGTTATAAACAAATCCCAATGTGTTTACATTGGGCTACTCTTGACCATACACTATCTTTATCCATTTCTAGATAAGCATGAACAAAAATTTAGTTGTGTGCCCAACCATCAGCACTTATTTGAAACCAAAATGAATATGGATTCTCAGGGCACTTCTCTGTGTGCTGGGTATTTAATCATGCGTATGGGACTAAACAGACAGTTGCAAGAATGCAATTGTTATTTTTAAGCCTCAAATGTTTACTTTCAAACCACAAGGGTGTAAAAAAAGTTATTTCTGTTTGATTAGACACATTAATGTTTAATTATTTCACCCTAAAATGGCACTATACTGGCCTGAAGTCTATTCTATCCAAACCCCAAGATATTTTTCTTATTAGATGCATGCACATACATTTCTTTTAAGAGAGCTTCAAATATATAGGTTCCTAAGGGTGATGCATAAAACTTTGCTGCTGTCTTGGAAAATACCTCTCTTGATCAAGTTGTTCAGAATTAAATATACCAAGGCAGGAATAGGGAAACCCAGCAGTGAATGGATGAGGATGCTTCCAGGAAGCACTGATATTTATTTTGGCTCCAGTTCTTTAAATATCTGAGTGTGTGCTTATCTTCTAAATACTTTAAGTAGTCCTGTTGAGTTCAGTGGGAGAACTTGCATATTTTAAGGATACACCTCTGTAAATATTTGTAGAGCTGAGGATTCAAGGTTAGTACAGGGTCTAGAACTTCTTCCTAAGATCCACTCTGAACCTGCTCTCCCTCAGCTTCAAACCAGGTGGTTAGTTGCTCTTTCAAAGAAGCAGAATGCATCCAGCAGAGAAAAAATGCCTTCATACCTCAAGAGCTGACAGAGGGCTTGGATTCTTCCTGCAGAATCATCCTTTTCAGTACTAACAGTGAAGAGGGAAGTTTGTTCACATTGTCACTGTCACCCTGCTGCATGGCAGAGCTGTGGATGGAAAATGCTCTCAGTGTTCTCAGAAGAGTCAGATTTAATGCATCAGTATGAACACATTTATGTTTATGAACAGTCACAAAGACAATTACAGCCGAGCATGTCATTCTAGTAAAGCCAGCCCTGAATAAATCAAGTGTCCCAGATACAGCACTGATTACATCCAGAGCAGATAAAATGGGCAGGATGGTCTGGTCCAACTGGCAAGAGATGAGCTAAAGCAGGGTCCTCTCTCACTCTGACCAGCTTGCTGTAATGGAGAGGGGTATGTTGCCTTTTCTTGCAGATGCCAAGACATAAAATAGGTTACGTGATTCATCTTATTAGGAAAAAAGGTAAATTACTTGCTTTTATATGCTATTTTATATAGCGGCCTTCTACTGGAGTTTGTGAAATCCTTGAATAGTCACTTTAATAGAAGTAGGAAGACTTCCTTGGAAATTAAGAGATCAACATGTTTAAGCAATTCCCTAATGAAAAAGAATACTTCCCTACATAAATTAATTTTCTAATAGCAGTGCCCACTCCATTTTACCTTTGGACAGTTAATCACATCAACAATTGAAATCACTCTTCGAATAGATAACCCTAAATACAATAGAACAGATGCCATCTGGAATAATCTTTTGCTAGTTGCTGTCAACTTTTATTTTTTCCTAAAGATAAGTTTATCTAAAACTGGTCACTTACTGTTATGGTAAACATAGAGAACTCTTTCTTCTGTACATGAATGTTCAGATAAAATAACTAAACAATTTTACTTATGGGATTGTTACTCTTGAGAGGTTTCCCTCTTTCCTAATGTTTCTGGGTGTTTGAAATATATATATATATGTATTTATATATTTGTATTTCAAACCTCCTCGAGAGCATGCTGGAGGCACAGTGTGCTGTCCAGTATCTCTGTGCTATGATCATCTTTAGTCTAGAGGTTGAGAAAGGAATAGGAGGAAAGATGTGTTTAGTTAGAAGGTCCTCAGAAATGGTTATTTGAAGTGGTTAAGAAAGCTGACAACAGAATTGCTGTTGGGACTTCTCTTCAAGCTTCTTGGCCAAGGCTGTGCTGGCTGAGGGTAGTACTCGATGTCAAGCAGGTACAGAGAAAAGGGATAAAAACCTGACTGTTAAAGTAGTGATTTGCATTGAAGAATTTGAAAGCTGTAGTCCTTTTCTTTCCTTCTAACCTCCTTTCCCCCGGGAATAAAAGAAGGAAGCTCCTTGCCAGTGAACATTGCTGTTATCATCATGGTATGACTAGAAGACAACAAAAATGAATGAATAACAACATAAATGCGAATTTAAAGTAAATTTCTGAGATATCCTCAATAATTACTACTAGTAACAGACAAAATGACTTGGGTATTTTCAAACAATGTCATGTCATTGATGTCCTATTTTCTGCAGCACTGGACCCAAAGGTGACATTATGTTTGTCCTGGCATCAGGTTCTAAAAGCTCTTGCTCAATTACTCATACCCCTCTGGAAAGCATAGCTTGAATCAAATTCTTGACTGGTATTACTTAAAATGTTCTTGTTTATGGCAGAATTGAAGACAGCATTGTAGCAACTTCCCAAATTGGTATCTCCCAATTTGGAGCAGATGCTGTATGAAAAGGTATTGTTTAAGCAGAGTTCTTTTTTAGCATGCTGAAATTACTAATGATTCCTTTCCTGGTCCTAGAAAAAGTGGCATTTCCCACATAAATCCAGTCTCGGCCACCCAGCCATGGCCTTTCCATGACAGGCACCCAGGGTTTGGGGGTGGCTTTTTCTTGAGAGGCTGTCTGCTCTCTGCAGCCTCGTGGCAGGGGAACAATGTCAGATCATTGCATGCCTTGCAGATTCAGGGGTCAAGTCTCCGGTCCCTCTACAAGCGCTCTGCTGGCCGACTCACCTTCACTATGGACCCAGTCCGTGACCTGCTTATCTGGGCTGTGGTCCGAACTTCCTGGGTTTCCCCTTCATACTTTTACCCCTCATCCTATCCCAGGGCACCACTGACAAGAGCCTGGCCCCTTCTCCTTGACCCCCACCCTGCAGATGTTTGTAAACATTCACAAGATTCCAGCTCAGGCTGCTCTTCTCCAGGCTAAAAAGCCCCAGGGCTCTCAGCCTTTCCTCACCAGAGATGTTCCAGCCCCTTCACCACCTTTGTAGCCTCCCTTGGACCCTCTCCAGTATTTCCCTGTCCTTCTTGAAGGGAGAAGAGCAGGTATTGCAGCACTTCCATTTTTAGCTAAGGTTTTGCTTCAGAGGCTATAATAATAATGAAAGAAATTCTCTTACTCCCATACCCTTGTTTGGCAGGTTGAAGTAAAACAAAAAAAATAAAAGAAAAATAAATGGGTGGCTAAATTCTAAACATAGAAATGGTTATAAAAGAAATTTAATTCCTAAAGATGAACTTTTAGTGAAAGGCAACCTTGTTATTGACTCTAACCTCCAAGGAAGTAATTAAATCCTGCAGACATCATATTGAGAAAGGGTTTATTTGTTTGTGGATTATACATCTTAATCTAGAGTTTAACTGAATTAAATGAACCCTTTTGTGGAGAACTGACACGTTCTCCCCACAGCAGGTAGCACTGACATGCCAGCTTCTTGTTTGTGTGGTCACATCAACTTTCTCATTTCATAGCTGATGCTTGTTTGAGTCAGAAAGACGATTACCATTCAGTTTCTTTTGATTTTTACAGGGGACAGAGCTATGAAATGTGTATACCAGGTGGGCTTGAGAGTCATTAGTGTCTCTTCTTTCTGTGTACACAGTCACACAAATCTTTAATGGCGAGACATGCCATTCTAGCAGAGTTATCTGTAGGAGTCCATGCACTGGTAAATTTTGGTTTATGATGTGTAATTGTTTCACCTATAATGTTAAGGCTAAAGATATAACCAGTTGCTTTCTTTTCACACTCCAACAAAGTGTCTGAGTTCAGTACTTTCTATATTAGACATCCAATCTGGCTATTTTTCTAAATCAAAGGTTAATACCAGACTAGAAGTAGAATGCCAGATGAATAACAATGTTCTCAAGTTATAAAGCTGAGAAAAAATGGGTATGCTTATCTCCTTTCAAGGGTAACTTTCACCTCTTGCCCAAAGTGTGATATATGAACCATACCTGCAAGCATCATGTTCTGGCAGACAAAAGCAAGCATATAGGACAAATGGGAAGGAACAATACAGAAAGGGGATCACTAATGAAAGATCACATCCATGCTAAACCAGAGATTAGTTGGGGGAGAGTTGTGTGTGGGCAGGGAATGATATGTCTATTTGGTGCTAGTAGAACTTATCTCTTTTATAAAGTGACTTTTAGAAGAGGAATATACTGACAAAATTAATCCTGGATATAATTCCACTGAAATCAGAAGAGTTATAAAAGGCAAGTTTGGCCCAGTATCTTAGAGTAAGGGTTAATCTTATGTAAAGGACAATTTTAACTTTCTTCTGTATTCTCTGCATAGTATTAGTTATTTTCTTCTGCTATTGCCTTTATCTTTCATAGAATATGACAGACTTTCTATTTTACCCTCACTATGTTTGCCTCCTACCCCACACAAAACCTTTTAGCTACATGAAGTTATAGTGGCACCTCATCAGGGTAAGCCTGAATAACTACCAAGAGAACTTAAAATCCTGGGTTCTGATGAGAACATGTTAGCATCAGGCATTCTGGCCTTCTCTCATCCCCTTGCTGATCTTTCCTTCCATTTTCATTAACACTGCTATCCCTTCAGAACAGAGCAAGGAGGCCAGACAAAGCCAGACAAAATGGACTGTCACCTTTCCATACTTCCATTAATTCTTTAAGGGAGAAATGAACCAACTGAGAGGTATCTCCAGCTGGATGTTTTTTACCCCATGCCAATTTCACTGCAATCTCCTAGCATTTTTGTTGTTGTTTCAGTTCATCTCCCTGCAGTTCAGGAATTCTACTGCATTCTTACTATCCATGGAGGTCTATGAGGGCTGATTTTCCAGTGGTGCTCAGTTTTTTGTCCTCTTGTCTGGGCGAGTGAGGTGCTTAACATACTGGTCCACAGGATCATTTTTTCTTAGTTGTTCTGTCATTTAAGTTTGATATGGAAACACTATGTTGTGAGACATGTCTGTGCTATTAGATGCAATATTTACTGGCAAGTCATAACTGACCTAGTCTACGTTGGAACAAACCTTTTCTTTTGAAGTCAGGTATATTGTGAGTTTTTGATGGAAACAGAGCACTGATATCTCATAATAAATATAAGAGTTTATTGTGAGATATTTTATTACAGCATTAAAAGTCCTGCTTCACTGAGAACTGTACCACAAGGAAATGCAGACTCATCCAAGAAATCACATGCAGACAAGCTGGTTTTCCCCAGCATGAAGAACAGTAAGATGTTTTTTGTTGTTTTTTTTGGTTTTTTTTGTAACAGTGCTTAAAACATTTTTTCATCCCATAAAGGGCTTCAACCCAAAAGTTGATGGTGCTAGTACATTCTTAATACTTGTTTGTCTGAAATGGGCTAGCCTTATGCTACTGTTTAAGACAGCTTGTTATCTTTCATGGAGTGTGTATCAGTCTTCAGGCCCTGTCCTGTCATCATATTGTCTTTTTTAACATAACATTTTTATTGCAGTGATATTCTTGCACAGAATGGTGACAGGATATGAATTAAAATAATTTTCTAATGCAGAGCTATTAGTGTTAATTGGATTTACATCATTATTATGTTGTCCAACAGTTTGGTGACCTTTCTGCTTTTAAGTTTTCTTTTCAGGAATGTTAATACTGTGTATTAAAAGTAATACTTTAGAAAAATTCAGACATAGTACACCAAAACAAATGTTAAAACAAACATCCACCCCACATAAGTTCAATAGAATTTGATGTTTTACTGTGTAATAGATGATCAAAAATATATTACTAGTTTCAAAAGTGCTTCCCAGAAGATCTCAGAAGACCCCAGAAGGACCTCAGATTTTGGGGGACCCCCCCCACCCGCTTTTTCCCCCCCCAGACCTGGTGCCCCCCCACGTCTTGATGGGGACCCACCACCCTTAGAAGGTCCTAGGAGACCCCAGAAGGTCCCGGAGTGACCCCAGAAGGTCCTAGATGACCCCAGAAGATCTCAGAAGACCCCAGAAGGACCTCAGATTTTGGGGGACCCCCCCCCCCCCCGTTTCCCTCCCCAGCGTCCCCCCCACTCCCCACCGCACCAGGGATCTGAAATCTACTTTCAGCTGTAGCTGGCTCTCAAATCAGGGATTTTAAGTGTCTTCTCTACATCATTTCAACTCTACTATAAGAATATAGTAAGTTGTGGACTGGACTCTCCACTAAATATATTGCTGGGGACTGACTTTCCACATGCACATGTTTGAGTGTGAAAGAAATCAGTTGAACTAGTCTGGAAGTAATAAATAAAAGCAATCAATCATAGCCAGGAAAGGGCATTACGACGGAAAGAACCACCACAGGAAGAGCGAAGAGGTGTTTGTATTAGAGGAAAACCCCAACAAGTTTTTCAGACTTCAGATGCAGAATTGAAGAGACGTTGTTCCAAATTTCCTTCTATCTTCCCAGCCTCTCCCTCTGCTCTTTCTTCCCTTTACCTTTTAGGGCTCTATGCCAGTCCCTTTTTTTTTTTTTTTTTTTTTCAGATTTCTCTCTTCACTGTCAGTTACTTCCTTCCTATATTCAGTTTTTCTGCCATACCTTGGAAGAGTTATACATTTTCCTTCCATAGCACCTGTTGTGGAGAAGGAGAAGGAGAAGGAGAAGGAGAAGGAGAAGGGAAGAGAAAGAAAGAGAAAAAGAGAGAGAAGGAGAAAGAGAAAGAAGAGAAAGAAGAGAAAGAGGAGAAAGAGAATAAGAGAAAAAGAGAGATCCATTTGGCTATGTGTTTGTGTTCTACTTTCTATTAATCTGATCCCGCAGTGCAAAAGCAGGAGAAATGTTATGGTTGGTCATGTTTTCTTGATCCCCTGGAATTAGTCTTTTCAAGTGATCTCTGAAACGTGCTAATTGGGGCCGCGCCGGTCCGGCAGCCCCGCCTGCGCTCCCGTGCCCCGTAGGGGCGTCCGCCAGGGGCGAGGGCGGCGGCGGCCCCCCGGGACCATGCTCTGAGCGCCCGGGGCGGCCAGCAAGCAAAGTTGCGGTGGAAGATGAACAACGCCGGTAAGTGCGGGGTCCGCCGGGAGGGCTCTCCGCCTCCGGACATCTTTTCCCCGGGGCCGGCAGACGCCGGGCGGGCTTCCTTCCTCCGGTACCGGCACCGGCACCCTCCTTCCCTCGGGCCGGCAGTAGCAGAGTTAGTTAGCAGTGGTAAAATCTGGTCCTGTTCTCTGTTACTGGAGAAGCCATAAAAATAAAATTATAAAGGGTATTGTTGGCTCATTTGCTGTTATTTTGCCTTTAGGATTAACTTATAGACTACTGAAACTGGAAACTTAATGGTGGCTGATTCTCCCTCTGTTACTGGATGCTGCCTTTTGAATCAATCTCTATATCTTCGAGATAATTATTTTGAAGAGATATGATGGTGTGTAAGTGTTCTCTCCTTTCCCACATTCTGTTTCTTGGATTATTAGAACTAGTTATAACTAGAGGTGTAAATTTTTCTCTTATGCTTGCTAGTAATTTAATGCTGTGCTAAACATTGGGCTAACTTGGCAAATAATTATAATCTAGTGAAGCATTGGACAGATAGGATTTTTTTAGCAGAAAAGGAGAAGTCTTGTTTCTTGCTTTTCAGCACTCTAGCAAACATCATTCCAGTTGTTCAGGATCATTTCTGTGTAGTGAATATAAAGTTGCATTTAAATTTCACAAAACCATCGTTTCTATACAAGAAACGAAACAGTCTTGTTTGGAGATTCCACCGAACATTTGTTTCAGTATTACTTAAATAAATGTAAACTGCAAAACCAATGGAAATGAAAACAGGCATGGGAGAGCACTGGACTTGAAGAGCCCTGGTCTTTGAGGGATAGCACTAGAACACTATGTATGAATCAGGAAAAGGAATAGAAGTTGATTAAAAAAAACCCAAACAAACAGAACAACAGAGAAAATACTACAAAACAAATCCCAGATGCCTTCAAAATGCTTTGTTGCACACTTGAAATTACTATTTTGATGATGTTTCTGACATCTTGAAAATTATTCAAGTTAATGAAAATGGTGTGGTATTATAGAAAGAATTGTAACTTGCTGCTTCTAAGGTATTTTTTTAACTCCTTTCTCTTGTTTTAGTTTTACTTGAATGAAAGAAGAACCACACTTGTTTGTTTTGTTTTGTTTTTTTAATACTATATAGCTGTGGATGTTGTTGCAGATTGTTGAGTCCCAATTTAATTTTGCAATACATGTTTCATACAAATAATGAATTGGTAATGTGGGTTGGTTTTTTTTCTTTGTTCAGAAAGATGTTCAGTTTTGAGAGATAGAACAAACTCACATTAAAAAGCACTTATATCTAAGAAGAAAGACTATTATACTTTTTTATACATACTATAAATATTATGAGACTGTAAGAATTAGAAATATATTTATAGTCCTGTCTGTGTCTGGGATCCATGCACAATACTTACCTTGTAGCACTTTTAGAAAATACTGTTTCATTTAATCATGCAAAAAATACTGCTGATGGAAAAGTCACATTTGGAAGCTTTAGGCAGGAATGGAAACTTCCCCCCTCGCCCCCTTTATGTTGGGCAAATGCCGCTTCTCTTATTTTTACTTCACAGCTCAATAGAAAGCCCTTGTTCAGTGTGGCTACAGTGATAGCAATCTCAGAAAAGGCTTATTAAAAATTAACTGCAGCAGCAGAAGTATCTTTGTGTATCTGTATCTGTGCTGAAATGTCATACCCCTTACACTACATCCACTGGTAGGCTGATAAACTGGATTGAAAACTATATGTATTAGTGCTACAGTCTCACCCCGCGCCCCCCTTCCTTGGTACACTCGACTGAATGGGAGCAGAGCTTTCAAGTAAAGCTCTGAGAACCCAGACATGCTGACAGTCACCCACCCCATCTCAACGGCCTTTTGTGTTCTGGGGCTTATTCAAACCCCGAACTCAAAATAAAACTTGGGAAGGAGGAACAGAAGCAGACAAGGGGAAGGAAAAGTTTCTGCAATAAACCCAAACTCCCTCGCTTCTCTGAAGCCTGTGTGGAGGAGTCTGCTTGAGAGATCTCAGAGAGAAATTTAGAGCAGCAGTCTACTTTTAGAAGTCTGAACTGCCATCCTAAGGCAGTCTTCTCTTCTGACTGTAAAAGTAACCTGGAGACACTTCCCTCTCCAAAATGAATTTAGCCATGTAAATACCCTTCCCTCTCCCTCTGACATAAAACTAGGTCATAGCAATGTAAATTAAAATGATACATTTCACCACCACTGAAGGCTGCAGTGGAGGAACATTTATTTAGATTATAATAAAGAGCATGCCATCTTTACTGCCTTCTCACCATAAATATGTTTGTGAGGAGGAAAAGAACACTTTCTGTTAGAATAAAAGGATGGCTACTCAGAAGATTTTAAATTAAGTTAGTATGTCAGTCTTTCCATAAATTAACTCTGAAAATATCGCTGGCAAATTAGTATTTAGTGACATTTGCATTGCCCAGCCTGAGCTTTAAATTGCTTGATGCCACCCTGATACCCCATTGCTAAGAAATTCAAGATAATGCAGAACCTATATTGATGAATGCCCACATTCATACCCTAAGTATAACAGAACATGTAATCAGATAAATTTTCCTATGATTTATAAAGAATAGAGTAATAAAACTCATTACACTGCTTTCAAAGGACTAGTCAGACTAACCTTCCAAACTGAGGTCTTGACTGTTTTTGAATAGTTTTGTTTGTTTCTCCTGGAAATGTTTGCATTTAGACGTACAATACAAGCTCCATTTGTACAATTAAAGATTATTAAATACACACAATTTTTACTACAAATGGATTCGGATACATCTAAAATGATGAAGCTGTGACTGTGGAAAAGATGTTTAATACTCAATTTCCCTTGTTTTCTCCTGCCCTTCAATGCTGGTGTCTGTGTTCAAAATTGGCCATTTTTCTACCTGATGCTCTTTTCATAATGTTTCTAGGCATCAATGAAAGGATCAATAACAGTTGTAAATAAGCAGATACAGCCAAAGCAAACTTACCATTTTATGCCAGAATTCAGTAGATTGTAAATATCTTAGGGCAAGCTTTGAGGGCAGCTGAGAAGCATCACATATTCTAGCAATGATATATAAAAAGAGAGAATATATAAGATACTCCTGCCATGCACTTGTTTTACACTCCATGTGTTTCTTCTACTGGGCCATGCTGTCCATTTGCAGTGAATTGTCAAGGCCACAGCAAGAATCAATGTCTCACCCAGGGGAAAATTACACTTCATTGGGCACTCCTTGAAGACAGTGAATCCCATTCTCCCGGAAGGCTGATCTACGAAATCTTGCACACAGGCACAGTGTGCCACAGCCTGAACACCAGATTCTGCGTGGCCCTGAAACTTAGTCTGTGCAAGGCAAAGACTACACTGTGTCTTCTTTGCCCAACCTTACCCATTCCCACACTCTGAGCTATTGTTCATTCACTCACTCACTTGTCTTTTCTTTGCACTACTTCCTAAATTGTGGACTTCTTAAACAACTTCCCATTAATAGTTTCATTTTCTGTAAATGAACGCTGGAGGAAATATTAAGAATTTCCCTTGGATTAAGTAGGAAAGGATGTAAGCAATCAAAACAAAATAAATTTGGGTTTAGGTGAGGTTTCAATCAATGTTTTCTGGAACTTCTGTAGAGCTCATGAGTCTCTGTATCCTGAAGTCTGTTCTGACACATACTAGCAAAGAAAACATTGCATCAGGAATATCTTCTGACAGAAGAACCTGTTAAAGCTGTGTCTATCTTCTTTTACAGGTCGTATGAAAACGGTCCCTGAGATAATTAGATCTGAGTCTTGGTTTCTGGCCAGCCAAGAGGCCAGGGATGCAAACCTGACCCCGCTCTGGACTGGTCCCCAACTGGGAGCTCAGTGCCAGAACCCTGCCCACGTTTCACCTGCTAAGAGAGGAACCAGCCCTTCAACTTCAGAATTGCTAATGAGCTCATTTCTTTCATCATTAATTTTGTTTTTTTCCTGCTGTATGTTTCTTTCCTTTTGCACATTTATAGAAATTCACATTGCATGTTGTTTCTGGGTGCTCAGAGTGAGAGAGGACACTGCTGGTATCCTCTGCCTCTTTCATTTTCAGGGCTTTTTTTTCCTGCTGTTTTCAAGCAATCTATCAGGAAGTTGCACTGCCTTATTATTCTTTTATGCTATGTTTTTTTCTTTTTATAGGGAAACTGTTGTCGGTCTAATGATGGGGTTAACGAGTGAGGAGGTGTTTTGAGTGGGTGTGAATTAGGGGCACTGCTAAAATAGAACCTATTTTAACAGTTCTGTGTTTAATATAGTCTGAAGCTGTGTAGGTTGTTGTGTTTTTTCAGGTAAAATACATGTTCTAACTGGCAGAGCACAGAGAATACCTAGACATCGAGCAGACAGGACTAGTGCTTCCATTCCTCTTCTACCTCTGTCATTCTCCCAACAAGTCCAACCCAGCAGGAATGCCAATGCTTTGATTGGAAATCGATAACCGGCAGGGCATCCAGTCGTCTTCCCAGTGCTTCCAGAGTGCGACTGATGTGGCAGCCTTCCTGGGCGCCTTGGCCTCCCTGGGCAACCTGAACATACCCTACAAAATAGAAGCTGTTAAAAGTAAGTGCGGGTGTTTGGCCGGGGAGGAGAGACAACCAAAAGTTCCCAGCAGTGTCCCTGGTTGGTTATCTGTCAGCAGCTGTGCTTGAGCACAGCCTGGTTTTAATAACCTTACACCCTTTTTTTTTTCTCTTCTTAAAAGTAAGAAGAGATGGAAAAGAAAGGGGGGTGAGAGGGGTACAATATGAGGGGAAAATTCAGCCAGGTGAGAAGAGCTGACAGAGGTGTTCAGGTCTGCATGGGTGACAGGATAAGGAACAAAGAGGAATGAGAGGAAAGGCAAAGGAAGGAATGAATGGAGTGACATTATATCCATCTTGGTTTGGGGTTTTTTTTGTTATCCTTCACTAAAAAGCCAGTAAGATCCTGTGGTAATAGTGAAAATGTGACAAAGGCTTGAGAAGAAAGTCATAAGCAAGGCCTCGTAAACACATCCCAGCCCCATCCTCTCCTTCCCAGCGGTAGTCGCTGTCCGTTCTGTCTGAGCATGCAGAGCAGATGGGTAAACACAGTTGCATCTACCCTCGGCGAGTGCTTGAGGCTGAGCCCTGCTGTTGCCTTACGTGCTGCTTCTCGCTTCGGCTGACAGCCTCCTGTCGCGTGCTCAAGATGGTGACCTGAGGTTGAAATTAGCAGGGGCCCTGGGAGCTGCAGGGGAGTCGTGTCCTCTGACTAAGCCAACAAATCTTCCACTGTGAGAGGGAGGGTATGGGAAGGAAGTGAACTCAACCATGAGATGCTTTTGGATGAAGACAAAGTCAAAACAGGGAGAGAACTAGAGACATCAATTACCTTCAATTTTTACCTTTGTAATGAGAGATGTAGTACTAAATACTTTCTCCCTTGTTCGACCAGGTTACTGCTAATGTGGCTATAAAATTCTTCTCCCCTTTACTAAGCTTTTCTAACTCCAGTGACCAATATTATCGTGTTCAATCTTTCCACTGGTCTTCCATTTGGTATGCTTGGGATTTTTGTTTATGGGGAGAGGGAGTGCAGGAGGGACAATACAAATTGGAGGATTGTGCTAGTCCAGAATTGCTGAGGATTTGTAGAAACACTACAAATAGAAACACTACACTATAGTGTAGTGAGAGCTTGCTGGTTTTCTTTCTGTATGGCTTCAAACATCAAAATCAGATCATCAAAACTGATGTAGTGATACTTACAGAGAAGAGCTTTTCTTACAGTTTAAAGGAAAAATGCAGAATTTGGCTGTTGAGTTAGATATTAACAATAGGCACATATCACTGAGTGAATGCTTCTAATACAAAATAAACCAGCAGTAATATGTCCTTACTTTGAAGTTACATAAAAGCTGAGAAAGGTTTAATTATATTAAGAAAAGAAAGATTAAACCTGATGCTTTAAATTACTCTGGGAGAAATTCTGACAAATGTCATCTGATCAGAACAGTATAAAATGCCCTTTCCTGTGACAGACTCAAGAATGCCATTTGACTACATTCAATTCATTCTCTTAGAAGAAAAGCACATTGTGGGAGGTGGGGGGGGGAGGTGCCCCCCCGCCGGCCGGGCCGGTGGGGCGGGCTGGCTCCGCCCCCCCGCATTCCTATTGGCCGAAGCCACAGCGAGCGGCGGGCGGGGATTGGCGGGCGGCGCGGAGCGTGTGACGGCCGCGGGCTCTGATTGGCGGAGAGGGCGGTGGGAGGGGCAGCGGAAGAGGAAGTCGGAAGCGGGACGCGAAGGGAGGGGACAGGAGGGGACCCCCCCCTACTCCCGGGGTGATAGAGGCTGGGGGGGGGGGGGATCAGGGTAATGCTTTTTCTAGACCAGTTTAAAGACTTTTAAACTGTGCTGCCCTTCTCCAGGTGAATTATATTGATTTACTGGGGAACACTTGTGTGTTTGTGTGCAGTGCCATACACAAATTTGACACAAGCAATGCCGTTGATTTTCAGTGGGGCTGCAGAATCCAGAAGCATAGTGAAGTGAGTAAAAGCCACACAGGGTTCAGTGATAGCAGCTCTTAATGGCAAAGGATCTGTAGCTGTTGCACGGTGGCGATGTGTGGAAATGCATGGGGGAAATAAATGAAAAAGGTCTATTGTAGCAGCATTTTATCTTCTGTGTGGATTCTGATATAAAGACTGTTGCTCATAAAAGAAGAAAGATGATCATTTCTGTAAGCTTTGAATGCCCTCATTGCTAGCAGTAAGGGCCTCTTTTCTGCTTTGTTGGGAACCTTGGAAGTATACTTTCATTTTCTTGAGTGTCTGTTTCTTAATTTAACCACAAGCCAGGGTATTTGCATTGTTACAGTGTGGCTTTAGGTAAGAAGTACCATAACAGGTGCCTTAATCACTGGGCTAAGCTCATTTCATTTGGAATGCAGTGAAATAAGACTTGGCAAAAGCATTTCCCCCAAATCAACAAGTCAGTCAGAACTAGAATTAAAAATAAATTAAAAAAATCAGCCAAATCATAACCAGTGAGATCTGCCTGTACATTGTGGATTGTACAATGAGTATAATGGGCAAACAAAGTCACTGGGAACTTATTTTCTTAAGAAACATATAAGCTTTGAGTCAAAAGCGGTTAAAAGAAAGCTTAGGCTAAAGATCTAGCATATCATGAGGCTCTGGAAGGACTTGCTCTGGCCCTCAGCAACAACTGTGCCAACAGCCTCCTTGGTGGAGCCCAGTGTTCATGCTTGGCTGAGTGTTGGGGCATGCAGGAGGCATGGCGGAGAAGATGGAGAGCAGTGTTGGCTGGCTCAGAGACCAAGGCAATGCTGCTTCTCTGCAGAAAAGCAGAGAATCTTTTGACATTGCTAGAGAAAGACACCGTAGTCATCAACCAGACAAGCTGGAGAGAACTGTCTCATGTCACAACTCTATTTTTTCACTTCTGTTGTTTTTTTTTCTTCATCCCCCAGAAATTAATATTGTCCTTTAGGATCTCCAACAAATTTGGCCTTTTGAAAAAAGACTTTAGAGAGAAGAATATAATCCTCTCCGTTTAAAGCTTTGAGAGCAACATTGGGTTGTATGTGAAGTTTTGCTGTCAGTTCTTAAGTGCAATTTGCTTACCTGGTACCTGCTTCCCCACTTCTTTTTTTTTAAGGTGCAGCTATTGTCTCTGCACCCTCCTCACAGGCCGAACATCTAAGCTACTGGGCTGTTGTGGCTGAACCTGAATACAAGTAAATATCAGTAAACTGTTTTTCAAGTGATATGCAGACACTGGCTTTTGAGGGCATGCTTTTTGATCTCACTTAAGCAAGTAAAAGGCAAGAGAAGCACCTGAATCAGTGGTGGAATTACCTCGATGAAGAGAGAAAAATCAAGATTTGAACCAGATCCAGACATGATTTTAAGAGATAGGGTGCCCATGGATAATTAATAAGGCAGCATTGTGGTTCCAAGATAATGGACAATGAGTACATCCCTATCCCCTCCCAGTGCCTCCCGCTCCTGTCCCAGTGCCTCCCAGTCCTAGCCCAGTTCCTCCCAATCCCCTCCCAGTACTTCCCAGTCCTAGCCCAGTGCCTCCCAATCTCCTCCCAGTGTTTCCCAGTCCTAGCCCAGTGCCTCCCAGTCCCCTCCCAGTGACTCCCACTCCCCTCCCAGTGCCTCCCAGTCCCCTCCCAGTGCTTTCCAGTCCTAGCCCAGTGCATCCTAGTCTCTTCCCAGTGCCTCCCACTCCTGTCCGTTTGCTTTGGGTTTTGTAGGTGTTGTGTTGGTGTTTTGTTTGGGGTTAGTTTGGGATTTTTTTTGGCACTGCATATGTGTGCTTGCTAGATGTAACTTTTTTTCTTGTTACTTGAGTTGACATCTCTTGTCTGCCTTGTGCAGTTGTACATTATTTTGAAAATACTATATGTGGTCCTATATACCATATGCCTCTTGTCTTACTGTGATTTCTATTCATATTTCATTTGTGAGGGTTTTCTGAAGTTTTACATTGTATTCCTCTTTTTCTTAGGCCTATGTAAAGGAGGAAGGATGGAACAAAACACAAACTACTTAAAAAGTGGAAGGAAAAGGAGACCATCGTTTCAAAAACTGCTGTTGCCCTCAACCATTACACAGCAACCATGAACATGCAAGAACCCATAATCTTTAACTTAATTAATTTCTTAGGCTCTGTTACTTTCTGAGGGCAAGTTCTACCTGTGGTCAATACAGTACCTCACACATGGTTTTTATTCTTTGTTTCCTTACTTACCGGACTCATCAACGTCTGGATTATTCTGAGAACATTTCAAGCAAAACAAATACACAACATCAGCTAATATTTAGGCATCCATCCGCAGGTTGCTAAGTACCCCACTGATTTGCATCTGAAATGATACTGAATAATACTGAATATTGCATGAGTCAAGATACTGACCTAGGCTTAGTGAGGAAAGCTTTTTTACTTCTCCATAAGCTTTCCTATCACAGCTCTATCCCTGAAAACTCTTGTGTTCAGCAGCAGAATTCACCACAGAAGCCACACAAGACTTTCATCCTCTGGTCTTGCTCTCTAGTACAGAATTAAATAACCTGACAGATGCCCCACATTTTGCCATCTGCTTTTGGTCCCATAGGACAGGGATGACTAGGTGATGTGGGACACCATGGCCATGTCTCCTTTCCCTTGGCTGGACCTCTCCCAGAGGTTTTGGATATCAGACGGCTATTTAGGCTTTCACTCTAGGATGGCTGGATGTATCATCCTTTCTTAACAGAGCTGTGCTGGTGTCTTCTGGTGAGGCTGGTCCATGTCACTCACGGACTAACTTTGCAAGCCATGGGGTACTGTTTTCTCTAGATATGAGGGCTCCTTTGCTAGCACCTACTTGCTTCTATTTAAAAAGTAAATATGGGGTCATAATGGAATATGGTGAAAGAGGAGTTACAACTGACTTGCTGCTCAGTAAAAAGAAATGAGGCAAAATTAATGTCACAGATTTGGGACTTATTAGAAAAGCAAAACAAAAGAACAAACGTATGATCTCTAAGTTCAATACAGAATTGAAGATTAGAATGCTTAGAACATTTGCTGGAGAGAGTCCAACGCAGGGCCATGTGGCCGGATACGCCCTGTGCCGCCCAGTTCATCTGAGGGACCCGAGTGTCCCCCCAACACCCCCTGCCCCCAGTCGGGTCCAGTGAATCCCGGTGCCCCCCCCCCATCCCGGTACCCCCATAACTTCCCAGTTCACCCTAGTTTATCCCAGTGCGTCCCAGTTGCACCGTCATCTCTGCCAGCACACCCCCCTGCTCGCTCCCACCCCACCCCCCCACTCCCCCCCCCCCCCCCCCCTCCACCCCCCCCCCTCACACCAACCCCCCCCCCACCAGCACCTTCTTAGCCTCCCCCGGCCCCCCCCCAGCCCCACCGTGTCTCTCTGGCACTGGGGAGCCCCGAACCGGACCCAGTACCCCAGAGGTGGCCTCGGTGGGGCCGGAGAACCTCCCTTGGACCTGCTGCCCATGCTCTTGGCCGCTCCCGTTGGCCTCTTGGCCACATTGCTGGCCCATGGTGACCATGGAGCTGCTCCCAGTAGGTCCCCCCTCCTCCTGCCCTTGCAGCTCTTGTAGAGCATTTCAGAAATCTGTGGGTTTGTGATCTCGGGCAGAGGTGGAATTAGCATCCCCAGTAGGCAATTCATTGACCATACTAAGCAAACAATTTCTCTTTAGCATCATCACAGCACCACAAGAGGTGTGTGGCATTCTTCAACTCAAGGCTTTGTATTATATTCATTACTTTGGGTCTTAGTACTGAAAAGAAACTACTAAAAGGCAAGAGCTGACTTCCAGATATCTTCAGGTGTTCAAGAAATTATTTTTATTATATCTCAACCTGCTACCAGCGCTATTAAATGTTTATTTTGTTTTACGTTCTATCTCACCAACTGCTTGCACTTTATTGACAGGACAACCACTTGGCTCCAGAGCCCTTTTATTAGGCTACAGGAGAGGTTTGGAAAAAATGCATTTTTGGCCTAAAAAGCACGAACGTCTGAGCATAGCTTCCCCAGGAAAGCTGCTAGCCACGAAATCTTACATTCTATCTTACCAACTGCTTGCACTTTACTGACAGGACAACCAACTTGGCTCCTGAGCCCTTTAATTATGCTACAGGAGAGGTTGTTTGGAAAAAATGCAAAAGTAAGCACAGAGCCTACAAAAAAAAACAACAACAAACAAAACCAAAAGAAAAAAAGGAAATTGCCACCAAAGAGGAGTATACCCTACAATTCAAGATGATGTAGAACAACAAATTAGAATTGTGAGAAATCTGGGTTTGCACCAAAAATGAAAGAACACATGGAAATGAGGATTTTGATAAAAAAGGAGAAGATTACAGCTTAATAAAGCTCTTGAAAATTGGGATAATAGGGCCCTGAAACTAAAATCCCTTACCTTAGTTTCCGGTACCTGGCTCCCAGGACGGGGGCGTGCCGCGCGGAGCCCGAGGCACGGGGGGCATAGGGGGGGCCCGGATATGGGGGTCCCGGACCCCCAGGCAGGGGGGGAATATGGGGGTCCCAGACCCCCGGGTGCCCAAGGAGTGGGGGAATATGGAGGTCCCAGATATGGGGGTCCCGGACCCCCAGGCAGGGGTGGAATATGGGGTTCCCAGACCCCCAGGTGCCCAAGGAGTGGGGGAATATGGAGGTCCCAGATATGGGGGTCCCAGACCCCCAGGTTTAGTAATGGAAAAGTAGGGAAGGCATTCTAAGAAGAGTGGACATGCAGACAGCATGTATTATAGTAAACTGAACTGTAGGACCAAAGCTTGCGCAATTGTTCATTAGGGCAGGGAGGGGAGATGATGGAAAACTTACTATATTTTATAGAAAGGTTCTTATCCTGTATCATTATTATTACAATCTCACCAAATAAGCTACACTTTTAAGTTCATCTACCAGAAAAAAAGAGAGATAAGAAAGAGGAAAGCATCCTCCTTACTATCAGAATGAGCAGCATAAAGAGGCTGCCTTCTTCAAAGAGCTGGTAAGCTGCCTTAATGCTGCAGAATCATCAGTCCGTCCCCAGAGCTTTTGCTTACAGCCTGGGTAGTAGCATTTGAGGTGTAGCTGAGCAGCGCTGTTACTCTGTTGAGCTGCCTCCAAAGATGGGGGGGGAATAAGATCAGAACAGACACTGCATGTCTCAACAGATCTGAAAGCCCCTGGAGCTCCCTGACCTGCAACACGTGGCTGGGGGGAAACCACCAGACTGCTCAGGCCTTTTTACATCATTAGGCATGCATGAGCTAATGTGATATTTTGGGCTGGGTAGACGTTGCTGTGCGTGACCAGTGCTTCAGAGCTTGGCTGCAGCTCTGAGTACAAACATAACGCCATCCCAGGCAGAGAAGTTGTTGAAATGAGGGTTTGTTAGTGCAATCTTTTGCTCTTGTATTGTCTCCTTTTATTAAACCAGACACTCCTGAACGCTCTGTGGCACGGCCTCTTGTGCAGAAGGAGACAGCGGGGGGTAAATGCTGAGAGTTAGTACTGCCATGATTCTTAGATTGTTCCTAAGATATTGTTATTTATGTAAAATTGCTGTAGACTATTTCAGAAAAAAACACCAAAACCAAAACAAAACAGCGGTAAGTATTTGCCAAGAGAGGTCTGAGCTTTGAAAGGAGATGAAGGTACTCTTTGCATTTCTATGCATTTATTTGCATAAAGACACAGAAACTGTCAGGGGGAACAACGACTTTCAGCCTATTTCTAGTCAAGATGCTAAGTCACTTGTGAATCTGCTTTAACTGTAATAAACTTTAATGTGTTCTGGACTACGTGTGGAGTATGAGATACATTCCTTTCAAAGCACTTATGACTTTGGTTTATTTTTATTTCTGTTTGTGTTTTGTTTTTGTTGTTTGTTTGCTTGCTTGCTTTTGTTGTTTGGGTTTTTTTTTTTTTGTCACTTTGTTGTTTTGTTTTGCTGTTTGTTTGTATATTTTCTTTTCATACATTTGATAATAGATACATAATACTCCCAGAGAGTATTTTTTAGCCTTCAGGTCAATGTTTATGCTTTGTTTGTTTTGTTAATGAAAATCACAACCCTCCAAACAAGCTTATTCACAAAACTATTTTTTTTACTTCACAGCTAGATGATTTGAAGAAAAAACACAATACAGGAGCTGTGGAATCCATAATCATGACTGTGGCATGTGATACTAGTGCTAACTTAAAGTTACAAAGGCTTCCTCCTCCTCCCCAGTATTACTTGGTTAGCTTCTGCTCTAAAAAAGCTAATTTATCTTTACAGACCTGCCACACATGAAGACAATAACTGAGAAAAAACCTAACTTACAGTACTTCTCCTAACAGATTAAATGAGGGGGAAGGGACAGGAATAATAAATAAGCAGCTTTGTTAATACCACTGTTGCTTCAGCAGCTTGAGAAAGAAGGGGGTACTGATGATTGCAGTCATCAATAACAGAGAGACCTCCTTAATGTCTTGTCTCTGCAGTCAATTCCAGGGTGAATGCATCCAAACATATACAACTTCCCACACTGCTGCCATTTCTCTGCCTTAAGATCCCTCTGGTAACTCCCTGTGGATAACTGTTTACCTGTAATCTTCCGCCCTGGAATCGGCCTCGCCGGCCCCGCCGGGGCTGTTACGGGACCTGCTGGCCCGGGGGGCTCGGCTCGGGGTGGAGACCCCCGAAAGCGGCCGCTTGGAACGGCAGCTGGCCCGGGCTACCTGGCTGGAGGAGGTGACGGCCACCCTCCGCTCGCCGCGGGCTCGCGTCCCCCTCCCCGTGATGAGGGGGTTGATTCGGGCCGGCAGGACGGTGGCTCCCAGCCCGGCCGTCGAGGTGGCCATGGGCGAGCTGCAGGAGCTGCTGACCATCCCTATTTCCCCTCCGCTGCCTCAGTTTCCCCATTCCCAGGCTGTTTCCCCTCCTTTTTTATCCCCTGCCTCAGTTTCCCCATTTCCAGCCTGGTTTTCCTGGTTTTTTCCCACTATTTCCCTTCCCCTGCCTCAGTTTCCCCATTGCCAGGCTGGTTTTCTTCCCTATTTCATTTTCCCTGCCTCAGTTTCCCCATTTCCAGGCTGTTTTTCTTCCCTACATCCCCTCCCCTGCCTTCGTTTCCCCAGGGTCCGGCTGGTTTCCTTTCCCCAAACATTTTCTTTATTTGCAAGTTTAGAAAAACCGATCTAGATTTTATAGGACTAATTAATCGGGCTGGATGGATAGGGTTCATCTTTTGTTTTTTTTGTTTTAAACTCATGTTATATCCTTAAGTGTTATACGTAATATACAAGAGATACATAGCATGGCATTATACAATAGAGAATAGCATTGTTGTTAAATTATTTTGTAGTTCCAAAGTAGTCTTATGAAAACTCATCATTAGCATAGCACTTGGTTCCCGAGAAACTGCTTGAACAAAGCTTGTAAAAACTGCTTAATTTTCAATCTGGTTTGGATTTTGATGGTGTACATGTCTCGCTTTCATCTTTGTGCCTTTACATTATCTCATGCACAAGGGAAGAGCCCCCTACATCTGTTCTCTTACCCCATATTTACACAGCAAGGGATAAACATGGAAGAGTTGCTGAATCTGCAGCATATCTGCCTTTCTTCCTCATCCCTCTGCTAGTTCTGCCTGGCACATGCGTGCTTCTGCTTCCTGCATCTCCTCTCCCTCCTGCATCTCCTTTCGGCCTCGCACTACCTCTAAGACTTCACACCCTCTCGGACTCCCACTACCTCTCGGCCTCCCACTACATCTTGGCCTCCCACTACCTCTCAGCCTCCACACCCACTTGGCCTCCTACACCCTCTCGGCCTGCCATTATCTCTCAGCCTCAACAACCTTTCAGCCTCCCACTACCTCTCGGCCACCCACACCCTCTCGGCCTCCCACTACTTCTCAGCCTCCCACTAGTTCTCGACCTTCCACTAGCTCTCGGCTTCCCACTACCTCTCAGCCTATTTTTGGGATGTCCTTTTCCATTACATTCCCAGTCAGAGTTCTGAAGGGAATCCAGCTGCAAGATCCAGCCTGTGTTCTTCATTCATCCCCCATTTGTTCCTTTATTAAGAGCTTTTGAGGGGCAGAGTTTATTATTTTCTTTTTTTGTTGTTGTTTTTTTTTTCTTCCTTACCATGTTTAGGAGGAACCAATCAGCACAGAACATGTGCCTGTAGGTAAGAGTGAGTGGAAGTTTTCCTGAGCTGTCTTTTCAGTAGCTTCTGGTTTTTACGTGTTGGGCCGCCGTGGGTGGGCCTGGGGCCCCCAGGGCACCTATACGTGCCCCGGGGGGTGGTCCTGGGACCCCCAGGGCACCTATACAGTCCCCGGGGGGTGGTCCTGGGACCCCCAGGGCACCTATACGGCCCCTAGGGGGTGGTCCCGGGACCCCCAGGGCACCTATACGGCCCCCAGGGGGTGGTCCTGGGACCCCCAGGGCACCTATACAGTCCCCGGGGGGTGGGCCTGGGACACCCAGGGCCCCAATACAGCACCCAAGGCGACATAAGCAGCCCTTTTTTGAGTCTATGTGGCACAGTGGTAGCACTCTGTCTGGTTGCTTTGGGGTTCATTTCAATTGCAGTTCTGAAGAACACGGGGAAAAATGAAACAAACATAATGATAACAAAAGCGAAACAGCTTTAAAATATTTATAGATACAATTTATAAAAAATTCCACCTTTCTAGGCTCTTTTATTATTTGGGGGGAGCTGAGGTGAGAGGGAGGAATTAAAATCATATGTCAGCCTTAGTCTCTAGTCCTTAGCCTTCCAGGGAGGGGGTCACCGCCCCCCAAGTCTGCTCCTGGGGGGCGGCTGTTTGGGCACCAGGGAGTTCGGGTGGGACACAGAACACGGGACCCCCAAGCTGTGCCCGGGGACCCCCAGCACCTGGGACCCCCAAGCTGTGCCCCAGGACCCCCAGCACCTGGGACCCTCAAGCTCTGCCCTGGAATCCCCAGCAACTGGGACCCTGAGGCTCTGCCCCAGGACCCCCAGCACCTGGGACCCCGAAGCTCTGCCCTGGGATCCCCAGCACCCGGGACCAATGTGGAAGATTTCTTTATCAACATTTATATTAAAATATATTAGTTAATTTCTGATTGTCTTAATTTTGATTAGAAATGCTAATTCAAATAAATTCAAACTGATAAAGCATTTTTCAAAACTTGAACTTGAAAAGAAATCCACAACCATTTCTGAATAGGGTAAGGGAGAATTGATGAGATCATTCTTAAAGCATGTTGAAGATGAAAAGCTGAACATCACACTGCCAAGTTATTTGCACTGTTCTTAAAAAAAAGTGCAGTACAACGATCACCTGTTGTAATTGCTTAGAACAAATTGGGCGTGTGTGTTCTACTAAGAAGCCTGAACTTATTTTTTAGTTGTTTGCCTAAAAATACTGAATAAGTCTGTCTAAAAATACTAAACAAGGCTGAAAGCTTTGCTGATAACATTGTATTATTCCAAGGAATGACCACATACAAGAATTACAGTATATCAGGGGGTGCAGGAAAGGGCTTTTAAATCACCTAGCAATCCACAACCTATTTTGGGCAGTTCCCACAGAGACATTACAGCAGTCTGCAGCGAGGGCAAAACGATAGGGGGAGGACGAATGGCGTGGGGGGAGGGACAACCCGTGGGAAAGACCAAGGGGGTTGGGGGACGGACAACGGTTGGGAAGGACCAATGGGGTTGGGGGAGGGACAACCATTGGGAAGGACCAACAGTTGGGGGAGGACCAATGGAGTTGGGGGAGGGACAACCCTTGGGAGGGACCAATGGGGTTAGGGAGGGCCAACCGCTGGGAAAGACCCCTGCTTGGAGGAGAACCAACGGGGTTGGGGGGGGGGCCCAAAAAGGATGATACACTTGTAGGGGAAATTTTATTTTAAAAAAAACCCTATGTACAAGAATCTAGACATCTTTTAAAATAAACAAAATTATAGAAATTAAAGGCTATTAAATGCCACTGAAGATTTATAATTTACAGTGAGATTACTATGTATTATGTTCTTATATTGTTCTTACAATATAAATTGTAATTCTTATTCAAACTCATTTCTAGACAAAAAGCGTGTTCCCTTACAAACTGCAGGATTCATTAATTCAAAACAAAACAAAAAACACTATGTACTTCATTACTGCATAGAGGCTCTCTCAGTAATGCAGGAAGGGAGATTAATCCTAAAGAAGTAGGACCACATTCCAAATACAAAGCCCATGTACTGAATTTGAACTCCATCTCTGTCATACCTTTCTGCATCCTCTCTGGCCTTGTGTCCTTACACACAGACTTAGATGTCCTTTAATCCATGTGCTCTGTGTCACAGGGAGGGGGCATGGCTGTGCTGCTGGGTAGTCCTCCATCTGTGCCATGGCTACATTCAACCTGTTTGCAGAGCCCGGACAGACTGGGGACACGCTGGGGGGCACCTGGGGACAAACGGGGACACAGTGGGTGACACAGCGGGGATCCAGGACAGACTGGGGACATGCTGGGTGGCACCTGGGGACAGATGGGGACACGGTGGGTGACACAGGGGGATCCAGGATAGACTGGGTGGCACCTGGGGACAGACGGGGACACGATGGGTGACACAGGGGGGATCCAGGACACACTGGGTGGCACCTGGGGACAGATGGGGACACGGTGGGTGACATGCGGACACCCACCCCGCTGGGGGGGTCCCCGCGCCCCAACTTGGCGCCGGGCCTCGTCCAGCAGCTCGGCGATCAGCTCGCTCTCGGCCAGCGGCATCACCGGGCTCTCCGTCAGACCGGGGGGGATTTAAGGGGGGGTCTGAGGCGTTAGGGGAACCCCTCCCCTCCCAGGGGAACCCCAGCCCCTTGCCGCCGCCCCCCCCGATGGATTTGAGGGGGGGGTCTCACCCTGGAGCAGGCACTGGCGGACGTGCTGGGCCTCGTAGCGCAGCCCGGTGCTGATGTAAACCAATCCTACTTCTAACAACACCCTTCCCACAATATTTAGAGGCTCTTACCAACATTCACGTATTTCTGATCATCTATCACCCCCTTTAGTTTATTAGAAACACATGGATGCACCTCATAAGGTAAGTGTAGCAGATTACTAGTGTTTAGAAGGAGCAAGAAGCAATTTCTTTACATCAGAAGACTATTAAACTACTTAAAGACATCAATTCAAGTGAGTGAAGCATTTAGCCATATTATCTTTCACTGGCCATTGAGTAATGGGGGCTTGTGGTTGTTCAGCTCGCCGTTGTGGTTGAAGCTGTTGCGGCGGTCGGCGCGGGCGACGGGCGGCTCGCCGGTGTTGATGTGCTGGTGGCGCGTCAGGTCGCCGTTGCGGCTGAAGCTCTTGCCGCACTCGGCGCAGCCGAAGGGCCGCTCGCCGACGTGGATCTTCTGGTGGAGGATGAAGGTCTGCTTGGAGCAGAAGCTCTTGCCGCGGACGGTGCAGTCGAAGGGCTTCTCGCCGGGGTGGATGCGCTGGTGTGGCATCAGGTCTATTTAAAGCATGATGGCAGCTTTCTCCTTTTAAAATGCAGTTTGTTCTGTGCTCTGCATGGTTAAAATCTGGGTCATCTGCAACCCAAGGAATCCAGCTAATGAAAACACTTCCAGGCAGGAGCCTGGAAATCTGGTAGCAAAGGAACTGGTGGGGAGGTGTGTGATGGAGCTGAAAAGCCATCACGTGAAAGGGTAGGTATGGCAACACGTGTGCAAAGAAATGGGGGGAAAATATCTCTCAAACAGGTTGTGGAAGAGAATAATCAGTACAGAATGTAAAATCCAGCTGAGGAGTCACTAACACCACTACCAACTAATCTGCTCTGAGGAGACTTATTTACAGATAACTGTCTCACACCAATAAGGTGATGCAGGGTGGCCAAAAACTATGCCCACGTTCCACGTTGAGATTTAGAGTTGCACAGATAAGGGTTCTCTGCTTATTCTGGCCTCTTTAACTTTTCAGCATTGACAAAACAAAATGTTCTCATTGTGCTGATCCTAAGTGGAACAAAATTGTCTTCCCTTGTAGATTCATTAGGTAACTACATTAGAGGACATCAGAACAGAATAGTGACTTCCTTCAACATCTTTCCTACAGGTATCTTAGTTGTGTCTTTTCCATTAGCCTGGAAAAGGGTTTTTGTACTGTGTTGTCTCTGCTTGCATTGCTGGAAGGCATGAAACAAGAGTTATTTTCCACTCACAGCCTGGTTCAGTGAAAACCAGTATCTCTATTGCCTGAGCTAAGGTGTACTAATTCACAGATAACAAGTAGTTGTCCCCAGAGTAAAGGATAAACAGTTTTATTTTAGTACTCCTATCATTTCCCTACTTATGCTGCACTGTATCTTCTAATAAATGGAAAACCAATTATTGTATGCATATAAGACACTATGCTAATTTGACTTTTGCCAGATCTCCTCTTTGCATAAGTTTATTTCTGATTGATTGCCCCAGTTAAATATTGTAAATGCATAAATGAGATGCCAGAAAAAAAGTTTGACAGAAAGAAAAAGTGCACCTCTTTGGTACATACAAAAAAAGTTGCATGTGAATAAATGCATATTTTCTGAAAGACGCAGGCTACACCCTGGGCTGGCAGCACACCCCCAACCCCGCCCCCCCCCGCCCTCTCCTGTTCCCCTACTCTGCATACGTCGGTGTGGGGGCTTCCCTCCTCATTTGCGGGGGTGTTCCCCCTTAATTTGGGGGGTTCCCCCCTAATTTGGGGTCCCCCCACGCTTGGGAGACCCCTCCCCAATTTAGGATCCCCTCCCTTAAATACTGGGGCGGGGGGGGCTCCTCCAAACCTCCCCCCCCCTTTTTTCCTCCACTTTCCTACATCAATTTGGGGCCTTTGCATGCTTCAGAAAGCAGATGTCTGTAGTTCAGCAACTTGCAGCTCTTTGTTTCTTTTTTTGCCCCCTCAGTAGAAAGTGACAACAAGCTGAAGTATTATTCCAATAATCCTCTTGTTTATTGTTGTTTATAAAATGGCTTCGGGCTAAATGTTCATTAGACTTTTTTTTCTGTCTGAACTAATCTATATCATGACTTTATGGATGTCCTAAATAAAATGACCCATTTAAAACTTTGGAAGACTATGTGGAAAGGCACGAGATGCTGTGCAGCAAACAATCCATATTAAAAAAATCACAAGTGTGCTTTTACAGTGCAGGCTGCCTGCCCTCACTTTCTTCACTTGAAACAGAGCCACAAAAGGGTTCATTTAACACACAGATAAAAAAACAAGCCAACTGAATCCATGTCCCATCTACCAAGATCTGTGATCTTTCACAGTCTATGACAGGTCAGGTCCAGGTCCCAAAATTACCAATTCTTTTCAAGATCAAGTGTCCCCTCAAAGCCTTTAAGATCGAACATCTCAGTGACACACCAACCATACCCCGCATAGTTAAATGAATAAATATAATGTTTCTTGTGGTCTCATTTACCACTTTTCTGTTAAACTGATTGTTATCTGTGTCTTTGAGCAAATGTTCAGACATCCTACAGGTTCTTAATATGGGACTGGTTGTTATTTTCACTAATATTTTCACTTAAAGTACAAGTTTGAGTAGATTGTCTCAAGTAATGGTTTTGAATTGCATGGAAGTTACAAAGCTCAGGTTAGGAATCTTCATCTTAATTTTCAAGACTTGCTGAAACTACAGCCTTTGTCAGAATTACTCAGAACACCTTTGCCCCCGAAGGCTGTGAAGCTAAGATGAAAGTGCTCATATGAAAGTTCACGTTTGACAAAGATTGCCAACTTTTTGTTAGATATGAGGTTTTGTTTCTATACTTTCTCTTTTTATTCAGTTTGGACAAGGGGTGAAATTTTAAATACATGTTTTATATTTCCTAAGATTTATTTTTTCTTGCTTTTCTACAAATCTTACTTTCAACTTTCATTATTTATCCAAATATTTTTATTCCCCTAAAATCACTATACAGAATTAAGATTTCCAGCAGTCATAAGTTATGCAAAAGTATCACCAAATATGCCTTGGACTGGATTTATTTTATCTGGGGTTTTTTTAATACATTTAAATAGATAGTTAAGTCCCAAACCCATATGCCCTGTGTGGGGGTTTTTGTTGCATGTTTTGGTTTTATTTATGGTGGGAAGGGGAGAATGGAGTTGAGGATTGAAAAATCCTACTTTCCAATTTAGTGCATAGCTTTCCTCATTTATTTTTTTTTTTTGCCATCTGAGTGATAAGGTCATTAGTTGCTTTTCTTTGTTTGGTTTCTTTGAGAGAAAGATACATTTCTTCTAATACAAAAACTAGGGGAAATCAGAGACACCAAATGCAAATGCAGATTTACTCTGGAGGAACCATTGCCACATGCTGTAGATTGGATCCCTCCCTACCTCAAACCATGAAGCTTCTGGCCGTGCTGACTCCAGGCTAGTGGAAGGAAAGACTATTGAATGGTTCTGCAGAGAGCATGCCTGGGTGGTCTGGTGTCATTTCCTCCATCCCCCTACCACTGTTGCCCCCACCTCAGGAGTGTCCCCAAAGCGGGGGGGGTGTGTGTGTGTGGGTGTGTGTGTGTGTCCCCAAACCAGGGGGGGTTTGTCCCCCCCGGCCGGGACGTGTCCTCCACCGCGTCCCCGCTGTTCCCCGTTACCTGCAGAGCTGGAAGAAGACCTTACTGGTGGTGTCCCACGACCAGGGCTTCCTGGACGACGTCTGCCCCGACATCGTGCACCTCGACGCCCAGAAGCTCTTCTACTATCGGGGCAACTACAGGATTTTAAAGTGGTTTGCCCTTCATTATTCTGGGGGTCATGTGGGAGGTGATTATTCAAAACTCAGTTTCCAATGACTAAATTAATGAAAAAGTTAATTGAATTGAAATTATTTTCTAGTTTATAGTAACAAAAAGGAGTTCTACTTACTTCGATGTTGTCTGGAGTTTCAATCCTCAGATGCTGAAAAATTGATATATTAAGTCAGCCTTTAAAAGATCATCTTCTTTAAGACTATTAATAGCATATAATGTAAATATTAATAACCTATGGGGCAGAGCGCGAGGGGTCGCGTGCGCACTCGCGGGGAGGGGGGGGAGGGGGGGAGGATGGTGGGGGCTGGTGGGGGGGGGGAACGGAAGGAATCTGGGGGAGCAACAGCAGGAAGTTTGGGGACAACAGTGGGAATCTGGGGGTACAGTGACAGGAATCTGGGGGGCAACAGCAGGAATCTGGGGGTACAACAGGTGGGAAGGGGGGCGTGAAGGGCAAGAGGGTGGGGGGACGCGGGGGGGTCGGGGGGCGCCGAGGGATAGGAAATGGCCCCGAGAGGAGAGCTGAAATTATGACTTCATTTTAGTGCTGCAGCAACGGGACAACTTGTCATAGACTGAGTCTCTCTTGGGGCTGGTAGAGCAGAAACAGAATAAAGGGATGTTCCCTTCCCCGAAGATCTCACAGTAGCAGAGCTGAACATAATCATAGTTTTCCAAGCTTGGCATCCTCAGGAAAAAGCCTGAATTGTGAAATCTGGCAACTCTGAAGCCTGTGGGGGGAGAAAACATAGGAGAAAGGGCCCCATGTCCCTTAGATCCGAGTCAAAGAAACAGTAATAACATGAATGAAAAAGCTGTAGGTGAAAGAAGTTACCCTCAATCTAAAAATAGTTTTCTGTCCTACTCCCACTCCCCAGAAAGCATAAATCAAAGTGCTCTTTTCTCAGGGAGGCAGCAGCTTACAATGGATGAACATGAACCAAGTGGTTCCTTACTATAAAGCTTTACCAATTAACTCAAGTAGTATCTTGCTGTATTAACAAACCCAGATAATGAAATGAGCTCAAAACTTAAACTTTATATATGACAATCCGCCGCAGGCCCCCCCACTCCCCCCCCGTCCCCTCCCCTGCCCCCCCCGCCCCTGCCCAGTGCATCCCAGTCCGTCCCCGGCCCATCCCAGTCCATCCCAGTCCGTCCCAGTCCCATCCCAGTCCGTCCCAGTCCATCCCAGTCCCATCCCAGTCCGTCCCAGTCCCATCCCAGTCCATCCCAGTCCCACCCCAGTCCATCCCAGCCCCACCCCTGCGCATCCCCTGCCATCCGCGTCGCTCCCACTGCCTCCCCATCACACCCCACCCCTAATGAAAATATTAAATAGTACAGGTCCCAGTACAGGACTTGACTGGCTAGGATGACTCATCATTCTCTGGAAACCTTGAAGTAATGTTCAAGTGGAAAGTATATGAGTATGTCTGAAGCCTGACAATAATTGCTTACCACTGCCTGCATTGTAGAAAAATCTTGATGTTGCGAGTGGCAGTATAAAATAACAGACCCTATTCAGCCTACCTGTTTCAACTTTATCAGATGGAGGCGAAAAAAACATTTATTTAAGACCAGAGCATCTTATCCAAAAGGTAATTTGTACTCCAGAGGGGATTTAAGAAGTCTATTGAGATTTTTTATTTTACTTCTGAAAAGACCAATGCATGATGAATACCTGTATTTGCAGAATTGGCATAATATGGTTAAAAGTTACACACTGCAAAATTTGTACCAGTTTAATCCTTATCTGTTACAGATATATTTGGTATGACTGAGCTAATGAATTAAGATTTTTGTGTCTTAAAATACATGGTTAGCAGTAGATTTCTGTAAAAAATAGGCACTTATGGCTGAAGGAATTGTTCAGTGCAGGGCTCAGCAGCATATCTTGAGAAGCTACACTAGGAAGCTACAGTCTGCAGCTTTCTGAAGTGCCACTCCAGACTGCATTTGCTGGACATCCCCATCCCACAGGGATGTGCTTTCTGGCCCCAAGTTTTCACTGCTGCAGGACAAAAGGCAGGGAAGGGTGGCTGCTCCTCACCATCTGTGCCAATGAGGGTGGCAGGGTTGCAAGCTTCTGATGCATCCTGAGCTATGTGTACAGATGAATTAGTCTGTTTTCTGTGCAATAGTTCCCTTGCATTCTTACCCACTGAAGCTGCTGTCAATTCCTACCCAACCTGTGACTTCCCAAAGATTCAAATGCCCAGTCAGCACCCATTCAGCTTATGACAGAAGGTGCTCTACACCTCTCCTGTAATGGTCCAAAGAGTTAGGAGATATTCTGGATTAAGCCCTTCTAAAACACCTAAACAGATGGGTTTTTTTCCCCACAAAACTCATTACTAAGTGAAGAAGTAATTCAGTCATCTAAATTTAACTCAAGCTAGTAAATCTAATGCCCCCCCCCCAGTGACGTCACTACTCCACATCCCCCCCCCCCGGTGACATCCTCCCCCTGTGACGTCACCACCCCCGTGACATCACCACGGCACCCCCTTCAATGCCGTCACCACCCTGTGATGTCAACATCCGTGACATCATCGCCACCCCCAGTGACGTCACCACCCCATGACATCCCCCCAGTGACATCATCATGGCACCCCTTCGATGACGTCACCACCCCGTGACATCATCACCCCATGACGTCATCACCACCCACCAGTGACGTCACTGAATGTGCATTTCTAAGCTGCACAAGAAAGAGATGGCACGACACACATCACAAGACAGAGTGCAACCAGCAGAGAATTATCAGTTTGCAGCAAGCTGGCCTTTTGGCTAGCAATAAATGGGTAAAAACAAGGTATAATGATGGTGTGTGATGCAGAAAGATCTATGTTCTTGTCATCTGAAGACAAATATGAGCAGTCACAGAAAACAGCAAAGGCCAAACAGCACAGAATGGGTTTTAAGAACCCCCAAACATGGCCCTGCATGTAAGAAGGGAGTGAAAAATCTCTGAAGAAATAAGAAAATAAGTGGATGTTGTATCTTCAACAGGCTTGCAAGACAAAAACATCACCATAGGCAAGACTAAAAGAGCAAAGCAATTATAATTATTATTACCAGTGCATAGAAAATCTTTAGAAAGCGAATTTCTTAGAGACGAATGGAAATGCTGGCAATGTGAACAATTGGTCATTTAATACTACTTGTTGTGCTGGAACTAATTCAGTAAGACTGGCGTGGTGACAGTGAATTTCATTCCCAACTAAGTTTGGTCTTGAGCCCAGCATATCTGATCACCTGAAGCACTGGAATAACAGTAATGTTCAGCAACTTCTACAGCTGATACACATAAAAGTAGATATGTAAGAAAACGTTTTAAAGATAATACTGAAAATGAATACTACTCCAAACCAAAAGCCTGAAATCAGTAGAACCCTGGCTTTCTATGCAAGAATGTCTTCACAAATCAAGCTCAACCTATCAGACCTTAGGCAACCTACTACCCATGTTTTTTTCTTTTAGGAGGAACAAAAGCTTTTTAGTCCTTAAACGCATACTTTCTCTAGTGGGATCAGTAGATCTCTCGAATAGAACAGACAACACACTTCTTGATGTGAAGAATTCTGACTGTGTCAGTACGTGCATTTCAGCATCTGCTTTCCTTTTCTACTGACACACTGCTCTGTAACCTGGGGATGGCTCAGTAACGGGAACAGCTATGTAGAAATTCAGTTGTGCTCCCTTTTGTAGCCATGACCGATGACATTCCTCAGAATTAATGAGAGGCTACTGAGCAGGCTCTGAAGCATGTCTGTTAATCCTTCATGTTAGAGAAGATGGAAATCCCAAGTTAAGGTCACTTGAAAATCTGTAACAATTTCATTTATGAAGCATTCAATTCAAGTGCCTCTCTTAGTTGCAGATACTGCTGCATATGTAACAGATATGCAATAATATTGTATCTTCATATAATTAAGATATTGTTTGTTGCTTTGTTTGTTTTTTTTTTAATTGGTATTAAGTAGTTATTAAAACAGCCATTTCAATGACTTAAATTCAGGAGACTTCTTTAAAGACAGCCCCCCCCCCCCCCGGCCCCACGCGCCCCCCCCCCCCCCCCCCCCCCCGGCCCCCCCCCCCCCCCAAAACTTCCCTCCCCACCAGCACACCCCACAAAGCCACTCTCCAAGCCCCTCACTGCCCGTCCCCAACAGCCCCTTGTTTTCGGTCACCCCCAAACCCTCCCACGGATCACCCCCAGGACCCCCCTTCCCCCCCCCCCCCCCCCCCCCCCCCCCCCCACCCCCCCTCCCCCTCCCCCCCCCTCCCCCAGCCTCCCCCCCCCCCGCCCCAAATGGATTGAAAATGATCCTAAAAAGCAGAGGGTTGTGACTAGCAGATCAAAGCCTAGCTGGAGTCCAGTATCTAGTGCTGTACCCCACTGGTAAAACTCCTGCCAATATTGTTTTCCATTTTAATGAATGAACTTGGGAATAAATGAGACATGTCTGAAGTGCAGCGTCCAGTTCTGGGCTTCCTGGTAAAAGAGACATATTGAAACTGATCCAGCAAAGGGCCATGAAGAGAATTTAGAGTCTGAAGCAGACACCAGAGAATGAGAGGTGTCCTGGTTTAGGGTTGGTTTGTTTTTTTTTCTTTTTCCTCAGCTGAGCTAAGTTGAGTGATTCCACTCCACATGAGTGTTACCCATTCAAGGCTTCTTTCATTTCAGTATTTCCTCTTTCAGATGAAACCACAAAAATAATCAGCTAATAAATTCTTGCATAAGATTTCAAAAGTTGATTTACCCACTCAGTCCTTTCAAGAAACTCACAGTCTACTTGTCGCTACTGAAAAACATTTTGAAAACCTGGCCCTATTTGGAAAAAAAATGGATAGATTTGCTGCTCAATACCTTAGAATCCCAGTTGCACAGAATATTTCATTTGCACAACTATAAAAGAAATTAGTGGTTTGTATAGTTAGTTACAACAGACTCCAGACCTTCTTTGTTCATTAAACCAATTTTAGTTTAGTTTCATTAGGGTTTTTTTAGTCATTATTCTAATAATGTAAAATATTACAAGATACATAAAACTGAGTGAATGTTCTCCTCTTTTATCAAGTAGTACAATTGAAATTATTCAAGTTACTCATAGATGGTAGTACACTGGATGCTAACTCAGATACTCACATGATAGCTGCCATCACAATTTGGACTTCATTCTAAATATTTTGGTAGGAGGAGGAGTGCTATTTTCCCTTTTATCTCTGTAGCTTCACAGGTTATTACTTAACTGCAAAACCAACACTTGTCTTGGAAAATATCAAAGAGCAGATGAATCAAGTATACTCCCAGAATGGCCAAAACGTGCTCTTGTGCATTCTTAGTAGCTTGAGCAATAGTACGTACACACAACACACGCTGGCAGATACCCTTCCATCCTATAGGGTTCCCCTGTCCCTATAGGTTCTATAGGCTCCCCCATCCTATAGGGCCCCCTGTCCCTATAGGGTCCCCCCATCCTATAGGGTTCCCCTGGCTCTATAGGGGCTATAGGCTCCCATATCCTATAGTGCTCCCCATGTTCTATAGGGCCCCCCCCCATCCTATAGGGCTCCCCTGTCCCTATAGGCCCCCCCCCCATCCTATAGGGCTCCCCTGGATCTCTAGGCCCCATAGGCTCCCCACCCCCACGGGCCCCCCCGGGCAGAATCAAAACAGAACATGCAGAATTAGGAGCCAATTCTACTACTCTTCTAGTTTCAAACTGAAAATGCAGTATAATGTCCAACTCTTATCCTCTAACATGTAATTTTCTTCATAATCCACTAACCATTGATTTTAAAGTGAGACTTGCATTATTATTATTATCCATCCACCCATCTTTTATTCAAATATATTAATAAGCAATACAAATAAGAAACTGGTTTACAGCTATTCACATAATCAATACATCATCAAAATTATGGCAAGAATCAATGTGGTCACTGGGTGAAGGAGGGTGTGGCAGGGGTGCGTGCGCGTGCGAAGAGGGTGGGAGAGGTGTGTGTGCGCGTGTGCAAGGAGGGTTGGACATTGCACACACGTGTGCAAGGAGGGTTGGACGTGTGTGTGCACACGCGTGTGCAAGGAGGGTTGAATGTGTGCGTGTGCAAGGAGGGTTGGCCATGTGTGCACATGCGGGTGCAAGGGGGGTGGGACAGTGCAGGGAGGGTGGGTGTTGTGGCCAACCGCGGGGCAAGGGGGGGTTGGAGATAGTTGAGATTGCTTGCACTCTACAACACTTTGTAGTAAAATCAGCAGGGCATGAGTTGTAAGCATCTGAGAAAGACAAACTCAAAAGGCTGGGACAGGCTTAGGAGCTGCTTCTCCCACCCAGGATCAACTCTAAAAGTATTGGGTTTCATTTCCATGTTACATAAACTCTGTTAGAAGTCAACTAGGGATTTAAACACAGCTGCCAACCAACCCATGGAAAGGTTTTCTGGCTCTCCAAGAATACAAGGCTTTTTTTCTAGCCCACTAAAAAGCCCCGGAGATGCCTCCAAACCCCCCTGGGACCCCCCCAACTGCCCCCAGGGCCCCCCCAGACCTGTCTGTTGAAGTAGAGGAAGCCCTTGGGGCAGTTGACGTTGTGGAAGGGGGCGAAGGACTCGACGGGGCCGTCGATGCTCATGGGGTGCAGGCGCAGGGCCCCCCGCCCCGTCACCAGCAGCCAGTGCGGGGACGGGCCACAGATGAACACCTGGGGGGGGGCGATGGGGGACAGGGGGGCTGAAAGGGGGTTTTGGGGGGTATAGGCTATTGCAAGATATTTCCATATTGACACTAAAGTACCCTATACCTGGATTGGATGTTTCCCCTGTATGAACCACAATTTAATCTCATGTGTATACTAAGAATCAGAGGCTGCCATTTTTGGACATGGAGAGATCCGCTGAAATTCTCCAGGATCCACTTTTCCACCAATAGACCATGCAATGAAGTGCAGGATCAGGGTCCACAAATACCAGGAGGAATCTGTATTTATACAATGTATTTTATAGATGCTATAGTGTTAACTTGCTTGCTGCATCCCATAATTCACTGAGTTATATTCAGACAAGATAAGGTGCTGTTACTTGCTTTAACATGCTTGTAATGGAGGGAAGCTGCAAACTTTCCCTCCTGTTCATGTGCTGTTGTTTTGTTGTTGTTTTTTTTAAAGTAAAATAGTAGCATGAATAGTATAGTAAATATCAGTAGAACTTTTCTTGAATTTGCTGGTTTTTTAATGGTTTTTAATGCTATCCATGACTAACTATCCTGTTTATAATTAATTAGGTAGAGACTGGAATTGTTAATCATCAGAATGTTTTTGTGCCCTATTTATGCTACAATTCATATATTTTAGAGAAAACTTTAACCCCCAAAAGAAAGAAACAGGAATATTCCATAAATCCCCCAAAATCTACTGAGATAAGGAAGGTTTCAGGAAGGGTAAAGGGAGAAAAATAATTTCAGAAAATAAAAAGGGCATAGCATAGTACATGCATCAGAGACAGTTTGTCACTGTCCTTCATTATCACCTGTGGGTCAGGAGGTCCTGCAACTGCAGACCACAATTTGGCAATGCACCTCTGCCCATAAGGGAAAACTCAATTTGATAGTCTAAATATTTGCCCACTAGTCCCAAGTAGTTTGTCAGTAACAGTGTTAATGTGCTCGGAATAGTAATGCAATGATTTTGAAACCACTGTTATGCTTCCTTTGATATTCCAAGTGTCTCAGTTGCTGTCCCTGAACAAGGAAATCACATAATTACTTCTGCAAAGATGCTCCAAAGATGTACCAAAGTTCAGTACAGACTTCCTTCTTTAGGATGTGAGCTCTGCAATGCTAAACGGTTCCCTCTCCTGGCAGAGGAAAGGCAGAGTATCAGCACTCAGGTTCTCAAATGCTTGATTTGGAGAAGCCTTTTAAATGCTCCCTGTGCTGGATTTCTCAGGGCTATGGCAGGAGTAGCAGTTTTGCTCCGTAACTCCTTAAAGCCCCAACATTTCTGGCTGAAGGAGTTAGTAACTGATCTGTTATAATCCTGAGCTGACTCAGAGTAGCCTTCTGACCTCCTGTCAGCCTCTCCCAGCCTCCGTAGAGGCAAAAGGCAGCTAACGATGAAACATCTTTCCATTCTGCTTCACTTTCACTTGCAAATAATTAACTAAATCATCTCATTCTGCAAATGAGCAGCTCCACCAATGCAGACACATCTTTTATAAGGTTTAATAAACATTTAAAGAGAGTTTATGGACTTACAAAGATGAAGTGTAGTCTTAGAGTTGACAAGGTGACTTTAAAAATCTGTTAATTTTCTCTTTCAAGATGGTGCAATGCATGATTTTGATGTCAATAAATGATGGTGAAAGGAGGTATTATGTATGGACTGTGGAATTCTGAATTAAACAAATATTTTACATTTTGAGGTATATGATATGAGCTAAACATTTGCCTTTTCTTCTATCACATTTAATATTAGTCTGAAAAATGTATCTTTATAAATTTTTTCCTCTGACTTTGGCTCTTCATTCTTTATGTATTTTTGTCCTGACTCTCTCTCATAGCTAATCCCAGAGCTACAGAGAAAGAAGTCCATTGACTGGTGTCTATTGTAATTAGAGCACCACAGTACCTTGGATGCATTATTCTTTAGATATTTTTTTGGGGCAGGAAAGGGGGGGGGGGGGAAAAGGGGGGGGGGGGGGCGGGGGGGGGGGGGGGGGAAGGGGGGGGGGGGGGAGAGGGGGGGGGGGGGGGTTAAATGGGTGGGCAATGGGACATACTGGGAGGCAACAGGGAGAGGATTTGTGGGCACTGGGAGATACTGGTGGACACTGGGAGGGGACTGGGGGGGGAATTGTGGGAACTGGGGGCTACTGGGGGCAACTGGGGGGCAGTGGGCAGAGGATTGGGGGGTACTGGAAGTTACTGGTGGGCGAGGGGGGGTCCCAGCCCCCCCCCACACCCCCCCCGGGGCCTTCCGAGCCCCTCCCCCAACCCAACGGGGACGGCCCCGGGACCCCCCCGAGCGGGGGAGGGGGGAAGGGCGGCTACAAGGCGGAGAACGAGCGGCTCTTCGGGGAGGTGAGAGGGGGGGGAGGGGTGTTCCCTCCCCCCCCCGGCCCCTCCCCCCCCTTTTTCCCCCCCCCGGGCGGCCCCCCCCCCCCCGGGGCCCCACTCTCCGTGGTTGCCCCCCCCCCCCTTTCCCTTTAAAGTGCTCTTTTTGTCCAAGCCAACATCCATGAAATGCTGCTAAAGAGTAAATTATACAGCTTAATTTTTCTCCCAAAAGTGCCTTATTAGGAATATTTATCACCAAATCAGATGGAAGAGAGGGACAATTATGATGAAACAGCAAAAACAGGGAAATATGTCAGAAAACAACACTTTCATACTTTAGAAATCCATATTAACCAACTTAAGAAAATAGTCCCAAAAGAATATGTTTGGGGTTTTTTCAAGAAAGAATACCCTATATTTATGAGGCAAGGGAAGGGAAGGACGCTGCACAGACAGGACAGATGTGGGCAGGAGAAAACAGAAGTAGCAGTGGTATTACAAAGAAGACAAGCTGTAAAGTTATTAGAGCTGTGGGAGAAGCAGAAAAGCAAGATAGATATGGAGGTGGTAGAGCCAGTAGAAGAGCAGCATAAAGGCTGTGGTGGCACAGAGCTGTTGGAGTAATGGATGAGGAATAATGCTCAGGGGTGAGCTTCTACTATGAACGAGCATTAGGAAACTACTCAGTCATTCTCAGATGGGTGTTTCACTCAGGGTTTCACTGTGCTGGCTGCCCCCCCAGGCACAGCTCCTTTCTTACTCCCTTTGACAGAAGTGCTCTTGGTTACAGGAGACTGCATTTTTATTTTTATGGATGATACAATAGAAATAGATCTTATAAAAGGACTTGTCTAGCAGTAGTTTTAGGAGAATCCTGCTGGCTTCGGGTCCACAAACAGGGCATACTTGTAACGGAGTTTTATTTTTTTTTCCCTAATGAAATAAATGGAATTTGTGAAATCAACATCGCGGGTGGTCTTGCCATGAACAAATTAGAAGGGAAGGGACAGAGAGGTGTCATGGGGACAAAAACCGAGTGAAGGACAGCACAGAGCAGAAGGAGGGACTCCTGGCCATGCAGCTGGGATCTCCACCCACAGATCTTTCCAGACAAGTGGGCTGGAAGTCGGACATGGCTTGAACTTTGTTTGACATGGCACAGAAGACAAGCTGGTCTATTCATCTACCTGTCTTCCTCTCTCTCACAGCCCTACCCTTCTCTTGCAGTTCAAACCGGCTAAAATTGCAGGATACGAGCCTTGGATTCATTCTACTCATCTGAAGAAGGTGTGGAATTGGGAGACTCCAGACGTCTGGAGGACACAGCAAACAGGACCTACAACTCTTCGTTTCACTCAAGTGGGATGTCTTCAGCACCCTATCAAATAGTGATTTTCACTTGGAGGCAATTACTAACTGTTTGCTCTGGCTTTTAGGAAACTGTGCCTCAATACGCTAATGATGTTCCTATCATTGGGTGACCAGTGATGCTGCTTTGCCCTTTTACTCAATACCAGCCAGTTTTGCAATTTTCTTCCTGATTATTCACTTTCTGGAAAACTTCTGGAAAAATCTCTGATCGTGACAGAGCTAAAATGAATGGCTGTGAATGCTGAGTGCCTAATTAGAATTATTTAGTCAAATGGACACTGTAATAAAAACAAACAACAAGGTAAGGCCATTTTCATCAGACACCAGAGCTGTTACGTGACTTCAGTAGGATGGAAAACAGCTTCAGATAAAAGCTTTCTTTTCTCTCCTGCTTCCTTCATTTAATCTCCAGTAAGAGTTATGCAAATACATTAAAGTGTGGCTGCCAAGATCAGCAGCAGAGTTGAAGGTATAGATAGAATGTAACATATTAAAGAGCTGATGCCTTCTCCTGGAAAACTTTTGAAATGTCTTTCATTGTCTGAAAGCAGTGATTTGTTTCCACTGTTTGTTTTTCTCATCTCTCATTTAATTATCAAGATAATTTGTTATAAAGCTGGTTCCAGAGGATTTTGTTACAGTTTTAGGACAGGTTCTGTATCTGTTCCGCTGGTCCCAGGGCACCCCAGGACTGTCTGTTAGTTTACGCCAGTTTCATGCATGATGTTTTTCATATCTCAGTCTTCCTCCACAAGCCTGCCTTCCACCCTCATATACTATCACATCACATATACTGTGATTCTACTCAGAATCACAGAACTGGTTGATGTTGGAAGGGATCTCTGGAGGTCGTCTCATCCAGCTCCTCTGCTCAAGCAGGGTCACCTAAAGCAAGTTGCCCAGGACTATGCCCAGATGGCTTCCAAACATCTCAAAAATATCTTATTTACAGCAGTTTTTTGGGTGAGAGTCAGGGGATTTTGTAGATTTTTCTTTTCAATGGATTTTCAGATCATTGTGGTGTACCATAGGTTAGATTTTCCATGACAATAGAAAATAGTTCTGTTATTGAAATACCACACATTCTAATTATCAATGGAAGCCTGATAATTTTTCCTGCACTGATGAAATATGTCTAGATGGAGTTTTCTGGTATGAATAGCTTCACTAATTGAAAGAAGTTTTGAGCTATTGATGCATGTGTTTCATAAATTATTAATGTTCCGGAAGAAGGTCCCTTTCTTAACTCTCCCAATAGGCACAACGTTGCATTTCAGTTCAAATTCTATTTCACTTATGTGAAGTTCCCAGCTGCAGTCTTGTATTCCATGTCTTTCAATTGGGCCACCCATTTTGTCTGCAACAAAACTGTTCCAATGTATAATGGAATCAATTAAATTTGTAATTATTCTTGTATTTATCACAAAAAATGTAGCAAAATGAAATGTATAGAAGCAGTAAGTAAATGACATATAAGATTTTAATATCCGTGCTAAGAGCTGCTTGACTGTTTCATTAAAAAAAAAAGTTTACTGACTTGAAATGGCTGATTAACAACAACATTTATCAGGCACCATCCAATTAGTGTCTAATTGGTAAAATGATGGATACATACTTCATGTAAAAATGGTGATTATGACCAGGGACTGCTATTTCTGCTAGCCTTTGCCTTCTTAATTGCCATGAAACCTGCCTGGAATTAGACAAGAACTCCTGTTGGCCTTGAAGGTAGCTTTGGCATTCCAGTAAATGAGTCTTAAGCGTGTAAACAGGGATCCCACAGTTGGTGAGGTAATGAAATTAAATTCACTCTTTGCATCTCATCCATTATTCTGTGGTTGTTCCAGTGTCCTGCCTGTGCCAGCTCACACAGTATTTCAGTTTGAGGTGGGTTTGAGCTGTTTCAAAAGTTTTGAAGCTAACACATCCTTCACTTGTTAGATATTGGGGACTGCTACCATGCAGCGCCCAACCAGGGAACTGGAAAGCAAAAGGGCACAGAAACCGGCAAGCCCTGTGTCTGAAGTAAGAATCACAAACCTTTTTTTTTTTTTTTTAATCCAGATCTTTCTGTAGTGAACAAATGCGTAGTAAACCGACTTTATCAGTGTCGTTTATCATTCCTTTTTTTCATACAGTGCCTTGATTCGCTTGTGTTTCACTAAGGCCTCACCAAATGCATCTTTGGACTTTTGGCTTCTCTCATGAACGCTGGCAGTAAGGTTACCGGGGCTTTTTAACAAAATCCCCCAGACTTGATGATTGAACCTGTGCACACCTCCCGAGAGCTTCACATTCGTACTGGGTTTTTTTAAGATGGAAGAGCAAAGCTTGTTGAGAAGTGAAGGGAGCTTCATCTTCTGGACATTTCTTGGGTCTGGCACACTAGCCAGCCCACACGGACTCTTCCCATAGCCATTAAGCACAACACCAACAGGAGTGTTGCACTTGGTAGGAAGGGTGCTTGAGTGTCTGAGTCCTACATTTGCTTGGAGATGTAGTGGGGCAGTGCAATGTCACCCCAGCTAGGTGTTAACACTGAGGGGAGACAATGGAAGAGGAGATATCATCTGTACTTGACCCTCTTTACTGTCCTTTTCCACTATTTCTGACAGGGTCCGATCTTTTTCTTTTCAGCCAAACCTTATTTCTGTACTTAATCGCTGGAAATAACTACTACATGATACTCCTATGGTTTCTGTTTCAGAGATGTAATTTTCTTTATAACATAATGCTATTTGATTCCTCAACCTAGTTACAGTACCACTTTTAAATCTGTTATTCCTCCAACTGGCCTGAAGTCCTTCCCTCAAAGTTTTGTACCTTTTGTTAAAATATAATCTTCAGGTAGCTTCTTGAAGCAGGACCTGCCGAGGTGTCTGGATCCTTGTACTCCCTGGTGGTGAGCCTTGGTGGAACCATGAGCGTGTCCTCCCATGGATGCTGGCTCTTCTGGGAGAGTCTGTTGTGTGATGATTCAAGGTCCTGGGGCTCTGAGGTACAAAACCTGTATCATGTCTGGAGAGCTTTGTGTGGTCTGTGCCGTTAGAGCATCCTGTGTGGCATGAGAGAGAAGTTTGGTCAGGGGACTCTTGCTGTTTGAGGCCTGATGGGCAGTGGGAAAGAAGCCAAGGGAAAGTTACTGAGCTGAGTCTTTCCCAGAGCCTGGCACAGAGTGGGGAACAACAGCCAGGATGAAATTCAACCAAAACGTTAAAAGCTGAAGGTTGATGTGATCCCTCCTCACTCCAAAAAGGGAGATTTAAAAAATCAGAACCAAATGTACATAAGCATGTGTGTGTATGGAGAGACTTCTCTATTGAGCCTTATTTAGTACCTTTGCTATCAGACATCCTGTTAGAGAAGCATCAGTTAAGATACTGGAGGCTTAATTCTGCTCAAGACCAAAAAAAAAAAATGATAAAAGAAATAAAAGCAAACAAACACTTTATTTTTAATAATAATTTTAAAATAATAGTAAATTGCTTGATCATTACGTTTCTATCTTAACGTTTTTAGTATGGTTAGCCTTACTGAAAAAGAGTATTCTGGTGTTTGTGGGGTTTTTATACTCATAAGACATCAGTTTGAAAATAAACCTTATTTTATCCCAGTGTTCAGAAACATATGATTTGAATTCAGTGCAATAGAAATGCAGCACTAGTCACAAAGCCCCGAGGGCCCGGGGGGGGGGCCCCTCGGGCATGGGGGGGGGGGTGCCGGGGCCCCCCCTGCCACTGGGCCCCCCCCCCCCCCCCAGCTTCCCTGGGCATGGGGCTGCCGGGAGCAGCGGGTGGGTCAGGGTGTGGGCAGGATGGGTGCCGAGGGGCTCCATGGGGTGCTGAGAGGGTGCTGGAGGGGTGCTGAGGGCCTCCGGGAGGTGCTGGGGGGGGGCGGGGGGGGCCTGGGCCCTGGGGGGCTCGCTGGGGGGCTGGAAGGGTGCTGAGTAGTTCATTTCATAACATTGCAAAGAACCTACTGGGGCCCAGAACATGCAAATATGCCAAAGTGTAAGCAGAGAGATAATTTGTTCTGTACCATCCAACAGGCAGTGAGGTAACCTGCCACATAACATACAATGGTGAATCAACTTTCCTTATCCCAAGGTAATAATTTGGTTTTATGTATAAAATTTGAGATTATAAATTTTCTGCTTTACGACAATCGCTTTGCTAAATGATTCACAACTAGAATCTTTCCTAGATGGGGCTGTTCCAATATATGTATGTAGAAATATTTATTGACAAATATTCTTAATGGGATTTTAATTCTATCCCCAAAGTCTAAGGCTGAAATACAGATATCATAATTACTATTTTTAATATAAAGATCAAAATACAAAAATATTATATTTCTTCATTTCATTTTTCTCTGGTATGTTGTACCAAGGAGACACAACTTATAGTGTTATTTTACTAAGGCTATAATAATTAGTATTAATCTTGTAATTTTTTTTAAATTGATAAGTTCATGGTAGTATGTGAGAATTAAACATTATATAATCTATGGGACAGAACAGATGTTTGATAAAGCCATGATACAGGATGGCAACATGTTTCAGAGATCCTGGTTTGGGATTGTCAAATCCTTTTCTTCTCTGAGAACATATAATAAAGACTCATGTTCTGAAGGACTTGTCAGTTATTTCAGAGACCCTTAATACGAGAGGCCCTATTACACAGGATATTTAGTATTTAGGTTATTTAATATTACACAGGATAGAGAGCAGCAAGCAGATCCCTCCTTAAAGCACTGTCTGATATGTAAAAAATAATTAATTTCAGCACTTACAAGAATAATAATTCCAAGGAGTGTATGTACTTACCTATATTAGCTTGGAAATTACTTACTGGTAACAAACCAGTAGATCTGGGAGCTGCTTTCATGCTGTGTAATCTCATTAACTCTTGTAATGCTCATTACACGCTGAAGTAACAAGAACCTCTTTGTCCTACTTTTTAACTTACCTTTTGAAGAACTAGTTTATTTTCAGCCTTCAGAAACCAAGTTTTTTTATAGGTGTATTTAATTAGGAATGGTGTGCAAATTGATGGAACTGAGGGGGAAAAAAAGCCAGTTGTAATAACATTTGGTATGGATAATTATTACTTTGGCTTTCCTGCATGTCTGTTATGAATGAAACACCTTTCCAATAGCTGAGTATAATTTCAAGTGATAAGACCTTAATAGGCATGCTACAATTGCCATCCGTCCAGGTGAACAGCTCTGGCAGGCAGTTGCTGAAATAAAATTGAGGGCCACAGTCCACGTGTTCCTGGTTACTAAGTTAGTTTCAATGCTTCCAACACCTGTCTTATACTCCTATAAAGGTCTATTGATTGTAGTGACCACAGAGATCATTTAAAAGCCTTATATTTCATTATGGAGAAGAAATAAATTCTTAAAAAGAATCAAAACTGCATTACAAATATTATTGTTGGCATGGCTTTTTTTGACCACAGCCATCATTATAACACTTAATGAGCACCTATATTTTACAAGAGATGTGAATGATTCCAAAGGAATATGCTAAGATATTGACTCAGTAACTAGTCAATCTCTTAATGAAATCCGGCACAACTCAGATTTTCATGTGCTTTCACAAAAGCTTCAGGATATCTGAGCTTTAGAGACAGAAATGTGGTGGAGGGGACAAGGGGTGGAGTGTGTGTAAACAGCCTGTCTTTGTCAGAGTTGTGATTATGCTGTTTTGACTTTGGTGTATTTTGTATTTTTGCATTTGTATTAACAAAATATAAAAGTATTTTGTTAACACAAGCGAAGTTTGTGAAGATTCTGTGATGAATGTATGTTTTAAAATAAACAAAACCAGACATCAAACAGGCTACGGCTCCACCGCCCGCGATACCGACCCCACCGACTGCGACACCTGCCGAGGGGGCCGGACTGGGGACCGGCAGCACGGAGCCCGGCCCCATGGAACGCGGGAATCCGGGGCTGTGCTCGGTATTTAGAGCGAGGCTGTGGCGGGAACGGCGGGTTCTTCCAGTGACAGCGCTTGACGCGGGCACGGCCGAGTCCGTGCGGACAGAATGTACGCGGCGGGAAAACAAACCCCGCAAACAACCGCACTCTCCACACAGCGTGTTTGAGGCAACTTTTCTCAGCATGAAATCTGACGTTTCAGTTTGGGTGTGAGAATAATAAGTTTTTATTGCATGCCAAAACCACACAGAAATGCTGATTGACCCCACACATTGCAGGCCTGCTGTCGAGACCTTGTCATCTATCTCCCCATTTTGGTCCTGAAGGGAATCTTTTAAGTTGAAAAATACACCAGGGAACCAAATTGTAGTTTAATCAATGAGTCCAGTTCCGTTTTGTGCTTTTGTGCACATCTCTGCTTATAGTTTCTTTTTAAGGCAAATTTCCCAGAATATTGCATTTCTTCTTCATTGTAAAATATTGACATATTCCATCAGGGTAAGGGCCAAATCAGATATTCAAGCAAGGACTGTTTTCTATCCTTAATGCCAAAGACCTTCTAACTGTTTATCAATCCATAGTTCAAAGCAAATTAATTGAGTCCAGGTACAAATGGAAAGAGTGGGAAAAGTGTTTAACTAAGCAAAGGTCTCTCAACCAAGGCTCTATTGTGACAAATGAAAGTGGGGTGTTAGCATATCAAAATAATTCTAAACATTGGCAGCAGCTCATTCCCATCTGCTGCCTTTGCTGGGAAGGTGGCAGACCACTTCTGCAGAGACAGAAGATGGCATCTAGGGTAGAGTATCCCCAGTCCTAATTTGAAAAGCACTGCAAGTAGATGAGAAGTGATGGGTGACAACAGCTGGCTCTCAACAGATGTATTTCCTTGGGGCTATTCAGATATGAGTAGAAAACATTCTGTGGGCAAATGTCGTACACAGGTAAACTTACTACACTGTTCCCTTTCCAAACATGTATCAGGGAGGGCTGGTTTTTTGCATCTTACTGTTCAGAGTCTGAGTTGGTGAAACTCTGAACTAACTTAGCAGATGTGAGTTCTTGCAGCTTAATTACTCAGTGATGTGGCTTCTGTGTTGAAGCTGTTTCGGGAAGGCTGAGGATGATGCAAACCTCCACGATTTCCAAAATTAAGGCCGAGGAGGTTTGCATGTGCCTAAGGAGGAGGAGAACAAAACCACCCCAGGCACCTGAGTGCAGCTCTATGTGGGCTGCAGAGCCTGTTTTGGGGCTACAAAAATGCTATGTATTTTTGGGGATCAACTCTCACTGCCCCTTGGGTATTCTAGGAGGAGCCTTGCTTCCCAAGAACCTCTATGAGCTCCTGCTGTATAAAACAGTTGAATAATTGTTAAGACCTACTAGCTGCCTGCAGGAAATATTGAACTCTTGAAGCTGGGCAATTGAGGAAGGTGCTGCTCTTCTCTGGTAGTAAATACTGTTACGGAAGTAGGGATTTTGATAGTCTGAGTCATTTCTTTCACTTATGGCAATGACACCATGGTTCACCTCCTTTTCCAAAAGCCTTGTGTGCAATCCTTGCTTGGTTTCCTGGAAATGTTGGAATTCATTTGGCTTTTCCTGCATGTGTTTGCTGATGTCTGCATTTGGAAATAGACAAGAGATTCTTTGAAGCTTTATATATGGCCGTGGTTGAACTTCCCTGTTTGTGGCTCTCCACTGCCATGCTCAGCAGGCACCCAGTTGTGTTTGGACATGAGCTACCACTGCCAGACAGGCAGCAACTGGAGCACTGAACATCAGAGATTGGGCTTGTGGTTTTATTGTTTCCAGAATGTGTATCCTAGCCTATTGTTCAACATGCACAATGGTGAAACAATGAGCAGTTGGAGAGGCGATGGAGGAGAAGCCAGTACACAGGGTAGGTGTCTCAGGAAAATTATTTCCATGTAGATAGGACTGCTTCTGAGGATGGTCCTACAGGAACTAAATTTATCTGCAGGACAAATCTTAGGAGAAACAAACCAAAAGCTTTAAAATGTCTGTGTCAAAATTGTTCTTAAATTTAAACTATTTTTTAAATATTTTAAAGTATTTCTGATCTCAAAGTTGTATTTTAAAACAGTTCTCTTGCAAGAAAATGTCCCTTGAGGGAACACCATATTAGCAGAGAGCCTCACTCATGTGGACAATGAAAACTTGTGTTCAGGCTCCTATTTGTCACCAGCAGCTCTATGAGCTGCAAACCAATGGGGAATCCTCTTAGATGATCCTGATCTCGCAGGCGTATGTTAAAACAGTTCTCCTGCAAGACAATGTCCCTTGAGGGAACACCATATTAGCAGAGAGCCTCACTCATGTGGACAATGTGCCAGTAGGATACGAGGGCTGGAGCGGGGCAGGGTTGGTGCTGGGTGAGCTGCACCCTGCTCAGCGGGCTCAGTTCTCCTGCAGCAAATGAGAATCTTAGAATTGTGACTTGAAATCTCTCTGATCCTGGGAGTGCAGCTTCCAAGACAGAATGAAGCTGTTTTTTGTGGGGGGGGATATGCAGAAGAGTATGCTGCCAACTTGTTGTAGAGGTCACAAAAACCTATAGAATCTGCAGTGTGCTGTGATTATTCATGATATTTTCCTTCACTTACACTTCACTTTCCCAGGATTTGCTGGTACCTATTTCAATGGTATCTCCAAGAATCTGTGTTGATGTCACCCACCAACCAAACCACTGCAACTTCACCTGGAGATGTATTTTGGTGCTGCTTGTATAGCAGTGTAGTCTCAGGAGAAAACAAGGCAGATGAGAATGAGATGCAAGAAGTCAAAAGGGATGGAAATTCTCTCCTCTATTTCAAATAGAAAGTGGGACCATAAGCATGCTGCTAGTCTGCTGAATACAGAGGGGGGGAAAAGTCAGCCATAAATCCCATCAAGGATGTGAGAGCAGAGCCAGCCCTTGGCTGCTTGGAAGCACCAAGGCACAGAGTTGCCTTTCTGTAGGAACAGGACTCTCCAGGAGCTTTTTAAGGAACTAAGTTTCTTGGCCATTGAGACTTTTTCCTGGTTTCTGAATGTAAAGTAAGTTTATCACTGGACTGGCCCTTCATTCTGTTTTCTTGCAAGTTGCTTTCACGTGGAGAATACTTGGCTATTACTTTTTCTCCTTAAAAATTTCTGAGAGAGTTTTGTGAATGTCAAGACAGAACTAGTTGGAACACAGAGAAGCTGGGGCACGAGTGAGGATGCCCAAAGTCAGACTGAATTAAAACAGCAGCAGCCCCTGCTGGGGATGGCTTTGTCAAATCAGGTCTTAGAACTTGGGTTCTTGTCATTCAAGTCTTTAGTGAAGTTACAGGGGGAAGTTTTGGAGACCTCTCTGATGATTTTGCTCCCTTCACTAGCTTTCTGCTGTATAACTGTGTATATTTATTTCCTTACAGGAGCTGTTTTCCTGCTTTGCCCTTATTGCCACCATGCGCTACTCTCTGAAAATGCTGCTTTCCTACCACGGTTGGATGTTCGCCGAACACGGCAAAGTGTCTGCAGGCACCAAGTTTTGGATGGTTAGGGTATATTGTCTGCCTATTTCATTTGAACTGCTATCGATCTGTATTCGAAGCCCTATATTTTTGTAGGGTTTTTCCTTGCTTGTGCTTTCTGTGTGATGGGACGGGAGGTGGTTATATATGTATTTCTGCTAATTACTGTCATAGAATCATTAAGATTGGGTTATAGAAAACCCCATAGTGACTCAGCTTCATGCCCAGAAATCTTTTTTGTTTTGTTTTGCGGTTTTTAGTTTAGTTTAGTTTTGGTTTTTTTTTCTTCCTTGAAATATATTGGCTGTAAAATCTGTAGACATACAGCATCTGCAGACTTAAAGGTAAACTTTCATTTGGCTGCAGTCAGATACTGTAATCCAGACTTAACTGGGGGGGAATGGTGCCCCTAGGCTTTAAAACAAGACTATTCTGCATAAATATAGCACTTCTGAGTTCAGGACTGAAGTAAGTTGGAAATATTCTGATTTTGAGGTATCTTGTCTCATCAAGGATGGATTTATGAATTCTTATAAACGTATGCATGAAGGACCAATATGGAGCAAAAAGCTCACTGTGCTGAAAACAGAGACATAAAATCAAGCTCTAAGTCAGAAGAAATATTAGGAAATTAACAAAATTATATTCTGCACCACATATTGGATTTTTTAACCCCTTATGAACAAGTGGCAACTAACAGTATTCTACTTTGCAATAATGTTTTCGCATGTGTTCTAATACCACAGTTCCTGGTCTGTTAAGATTCCTCTGTTGGAATTATATGTTGTTATATTTATGTACATATGAATGGCCAAAAGAATACTTTACATTCATATTAAATGAAGCACAGACCTGACATCACCGTATGTCAGTTAATGAGTGACTTGGTTGGGTTGTGTGATTGTTGTTGAGTGTCATCACTCTAAAGATGCCTCCCCGCACAAGTTTCAGGTGTTAAATTTTAAAAATAATGGGCCATCCCACAGGTTTACACAACATATATTTTAAAGGCAAATGGATCTGAAGCTTGGCCAGGTGGCAGAAGGGGTTAGTTTGCCAAATGCCTCCCACCCAGGCCTTGCTGCCAGGAGTGGGCTTCAGCATCCATGAAACAGCTTCAGGCTTTTGAAAGTTCTCAGCAGCCTGGCATACTAAGCTCTTCTGAACATCTGGGCCCTCATTTTCTCTTCTCAGTGGGATCTGAGCTTGTTCATGAATCCCATATATTCATTTTCCCTTGTCCACGTTTGGGGGTTGGTTTACCTGGGAATGGGGTTTAGCTATTGGAATTACAAGTGTACATACTAGTATAAATCCTAAACACTAGAGGTGCTTACTTCCTAAGTGAGGAGGTCCTACAAACAGCCCTGCTTCTACACAGAGACTAGCACCCATCTGTTCCGCAGCGGAAATGCTTTGCTCCTCCAAGACCTTTGGTACTGAAGGAATTCTACTTAAAGATGTGGCTTTTAAAAGCGTTTTTCAAATGATTCTTCCATCTCAGCCTGAAGAAAAGTTTGTCTGACATAAGCATGTTAAAAGTAGGATTTCTTGCCAACTTGATCATTCTTTCTTTCACAATAAGAACATAAACAGTAATTCATGGTCTATCCAGCCACCTGGATTTTCTTATACAGACTTCTTTATATCAAGAACAAGTTAAATCCCTTGTTGGTTTTGTTTTTCTTTCAATATTAATTACATTAGCTCTTGAGCACTAGTTTAAGAGAGTTTTATTGTTTTCTCAGAACACTTTGTCTCTTGAGAGCCAGAGATCTTGTTTGTTAAAAGTATTTGCATGTCTTAAGTAGATGATGGACTTGGGGGGGGGTAGCGCAGCACAGAACCTTCCCTGGAGGCACCCGGGGGGGTGCCCTGGGGGGGGTTGGGCGGGCTCGGAGGGGGGCGGGGGATGTAGGGGGGGGGCACCCTGTGGAGCAGAGGGGCCTCACGGGAGTGCTGGGGATGCACCGGGGGGGGCACTGGGGGAGTCCTGGGGGGACCCCGGGGGGCAGAGGGAGCTCGGAAGGGCAAAGGGGAGGTACCGGGGGGGACGGTGGGGGGGAGAGGAGGATGACGGGGGTGCTGGGGTGGGGAATGTGCTGGCACTGGAATGGGCTCTATTGTCCCTTAAAACTTGATTTTCCTAATGCTAGAAACCCCAACAATATATAAAGAAAGTTTTCATCCTCTAAGTAAGAGGCTGAACAGTGTGTGAACATCCTCTGAAGGTCAAAAAGTCTGCCAGCTAAAATCATACCTTGTGTCAATTTAATCAGCACAGAATTGGTTTGCTCTGCTTTTTTAAGGTTCTTCCTTCTGAACATCTTTTATTGATGTTATGAAATTCAGAGTGCAAGAGTCCTCAGTGAAAAGCCCAAACAAAGGAGGTTTCTGCTGAACACAATTTCTCCAGCAACCGAGTCCATGACCCAGTTCCTCAGCGAGTTTGGACTCCAAGCCACAGCCTCAGCAGTTCCTCACACAGTTGCCAAAACCACGGGGCAGCAGCTCTCAGGCTGCTGCAGAGAGGCAGAAAAGGCTGGATATGGTTTTTCCAGCAGCATTCAGGAGCTTTTTTTGTTGCATCTCGTGGTCAGCTACTTGGCTGTGCGTCAGCTGATCGATCTCACCCTTTGGTCTGTGATTGAGGGATACCCTGTGATATAAGTCAGTGTGGGACATGGCTCTGCCAAATGGTGAACTTGAAAGGGTTATTGGAAAACAAGGGTGAATAGAATTCTGGAAAGTAGTGGTGAAAGGCAAAGATTTTGAGGCTAGAAAGTCAAGCAAAAATAATCCTTCTTCAAAGAAGGTAGTACAATCAGCAACAGGAGTTATTCTGAAATGGTTTTGGTATGTAAAGCACAAGTCTTAAATACATAGTTTTGTTAATTATCTTAGTTTCAGTTTAAGTGATGCCAAAAGAAGACAACAAGGGAATCCTCTTGCTGGCTCAAAAGGTGAGGTAGTTCTGCTTGTGAGCTCTTCATCAATTCTGCAGCAGTTTAGTCAGTGCCCTAACCTCCTCCAGAAGCACTCTGTCAATGAAGAAAGATTTACACTGGATTTATAAATGAGAAGAACTAAATCATATGGCTGGCAGGCTGCTGCTAGGTTTAGGCCACCAAAATAACACTTGAGCACAGAGGATGTGCCTCTTAATGTGGGTGGATTTGTAATTGCTGAATCAAAGGGACCTCTCAACATCATAGCTTGCTATGTTTGTGGTGTTCTTACATGCTGAAGTGCCTTGTGCTGACTGCCACAGATAGAACAGTGGACTTGACAGGTCTTGGTATGAGACTGAGAACATTGGATCAGACCAGAGTGCTACTTATTTTCAGTGCACTCAGAACAATTTGACTTAAATAACTATTTAGGATTCTCAAAAGCAGACCAATAAAATACATGAAAAGTTAATTTCCAATTTATGTTGAAACAGAGGTATTCCGGACATGAGTATTAAAAAATTAGGAATATCACTCCAGGCCATTCCTCAGTGCTACACATGGGAATATGCTTTTTGCTTCCTAATTCTAATACCACCTACTTAATTAAACTTAGAATTGATGTAGAACTGCATATTTTCAAGAGCTATTGAAATGTTCTCACTTGGCAACAAGGGAAATGAGGGTGATAAATTAGTAACTAAAGGGAAAAGAGGGATTTAGGATGAGGGAGGATAAGGACCCAGGCTCTTGGTTTGGTTTGTCAATTCAGTGCTTATTTTGGTAATCTTTATTTTTTTTCTCCTTCAGTGTTTTATGGGAAATCCAAAAAGCTAACTCTTTGAAGCTGGAGACTTGGCAGAAAGACAGCAGAATATGTTGCCCCATTCCCATGCAAACAGTTTATCAGGAAACAGCCATATAAATCCTTTGTGCTCAAGGAAGAATTGAACTTAATATGTTACATCAGAAAGTAATAATCCTGGAGTGAAATAAAGACCACTTCCTTGTCCATTAACCGCTGGGAACACTGAGCACCTGTGTGTTTATCTCTATATCGGCAGCGGCAAGAGTATCACCATCGCCGATCGCAAGACGCTCGACGTACTCGGCCAAGTGCAAGTGCCGGGGCAGATCGGCGGCGGCCACCACATCGCGGTCGACAGCAAGCACAACCTCTACATCGCGGCAACCACCGCCGGCATGCAGAAGCTCTCTTTCAAGGGATCAGTACTTCCGCGGTGACGACAAGCCTCCACTCCCGGCGCCGGGTGATCGAACGCCGACCGTCGCTCGCCGTTAAAGGTCGAGCGCGGTCGTTGCTGTGACAGGTACTTGCAAATGCGTTGCTGCATATTCTGTATAGATTGCCTATGAAAAACGTTTGAGTGGGTTGCAAATAGGGGAACTTGTGATATTTGTGTGGAAGGTTTATGAAGACATTTTAAAAAGCCCTATTTTGCTGTGTTATACTGGACATAGAGGTACTGTGTCCTTCAGTTAAGGCTCACCTTGCTTCACTTGGAGGGTAAAACATTTTGCGAGGTGTTTTTTGTGGGCTGACAGGGCTGCACTGCTGTTTTTTGAGACTGAGCTCAAGAGCAGGCCAAAGAAATATTTGTTCTGAATAAATATTATGTAAAGTTCCAAAGCAGTTATTACCAAATCTTATTCACTGTGGAAAACTCACCCTTTAAATTAGCAGGTGGGCCATCAAGGTAAAACTTAATAGACAGACAACTGGATTTTCAAAAGAACCTCAGGTTTGTCTCCCCCAGTAAACTATTTATTGCACTTTTTCTGCCATTCTTTCTCAAGGCCCTGTAAGTTTTCTGTTTTTGTCAGTATTTTACACCTTTTTTTGTATTTCCATGTGTTTCCATATTTCTAGCTTTTCAATTCTTAGAAATCCTTCTAGTCTTTTGCAGCCTTCTTTTAGAAAAGCTAAAATTATTATATAGTTCTAAAACGTGACAGAGAACAGAGATGCATGGCTCAGTACACTACTGCAGACTCCAAATTCATGGAGTTTTCTCATGTTTCTGTGTCTTAAATTTTGTCTGTTTGATTGCTGAGTCCTGTACGTGGATGTGAACATCTACATTTCAACAACACTCTGCCCCAGGACTGCAGGTGCCTCACCCCCTCCGGGAGGGCAACTTCTGGGGCAGGAGAGGGTTCCTCCAGGAGTTATTGGGCACGAGAAGAACGTTGGATGGCGCTACTGGTTCTCCACCCCCCCCTAACCCCCCACTTATGGGGCAGGAGAAGACCCAGGTTGGCCCCTCCCCCCCCCCCCCTCTTGGTCACGTGACCCCCCCCCCCCAACTGACCCGTCACCCCCTTGGTGGCCGTGGCGCCACCGGGGGGGGGGGGCAGGCCGCAGCTGGGCCCCGCCCTTCCGTGGCTTAGGTCTAAACTTGTGAGAAAAAACAACCTGCATTTGCCTGGGACCTGACTGCTGGTGTTGAAGTTTTCCTGACTACTGACTAAATGTGACTACTTTCCTCAGCCTTCTTCAGCATTTCCTATCTCCATGATCTCTAGGGATAGGCTCTCCAAAAGCAAAGTCACACTTCCCCATAGTTTACTGTAAAGATTTTAATTGATTTAATTCAATACAGGGCATACGCTCAGAAGTTCACTTCAGACTCCTCGCCTTTCCCATACCGAGTCCATTTGCTCTGCTTTCAAATATTCAGAGCTAGTGGAAATTATTTTTCTTGCCTGTGGTTGTTATGTCTTGTGTGACTTTTGTAATCTTAGTTGTGAATTAGACAGAAAAAGACTGAAATTTAACATGCTGTGTCATGTTTCCTCTGGACTGAGTTCTTGGTAATCTGGAAACAAAAATAACTAGCTTAATCCAAATATTTCTGTAAAGATAGGACTCGTTTATCCTAATTTCTGCCACTCTTATATTTACTATGCTTTTGATTTGTTATGGAATTGCTGCACAGCGAAGGGAGAGGGAGATGCCCTGGGTATCACTCAGGGGGTGATGCCCTGCCTGGGTACCTGAGCCTGCACTGGGACTGTGGGGACAGATTTTCCACACAAATCACCCACTTTTCTCATGCCCTCAGTCCTGAATATTAGCAAAATTCCCCTGCAGTCTCCAGCCCGGGTGATAAACTGCAGTCACGGGGTGATGGAGCCAGTGCCATCCCAGTGCCAGGCTGCAGCCTGCATTGGAGCATTCCAGTTCATTGACTGCACTTTTTTCCACATCTTCCTTCTTTGCTATGTTTCTTACACAGTACCAAGTAAACTATGAGCACTTCTGTTGGAAACATATATTTAACTACAGCAGTATTATGATCAAATAGTTATTTAACAGCACTAATGAAATGCAGTGAGTGCTGCTGCAAAATACACAGAACTCAGCTTTGTCCATCTTTCCATGCTCAGTGGGAGCAACCTCAAAGATTTCATTCAGAAGACTGACTTACCAAAGTTCAGGTGATTTCCAGGAGCAGACAGCGCACTATGTTCGTACCATCAGCACTGATTACAAAGCAGACACAGTTCACAAAGTATTTCATGTTCTTTGCCCAGCTCTAGGTATAGAGCCACTTCAGTAACCTAGATGAAGAGAAGATGGTCCAGCCACGGGGCTCCAGCCACTAGGGCTCCAGCCCAGGCAACAATGCTATTGTGCCCAGTGTAGTGCATCCACCAAAGTGGGCAAAAGACTGGCAGATAAATCCTGAAACCCAAAGCTGGCCTGAGTGCATTAAAATGCCATTAAAGCATGAAACACTGCCTTTTAGGCATAGAAACACCCAGATGTGTGCTATTACACATTAAGAAACCTTTCCTGTGAACTACCAAGTTGCAACTCCACATTGGTACCAAGCCAGAAAGAGTTCATAAATACTACTTAATTCAGGATCCATAGTACACCTAAATTTCATGCTAGCACCTGGACAATGTGACTGGACTAAGAGTGAGGCAGAAGGTGCTGTTTCTTACGTCTTTGATATCTGTGCAGCACTGTGGAGTATAGTGTGATGTCAATAAAGAAAGAAAGTGAAATCTACTCTCACTGTTGGCAAGTGGAAGGTATAAACCACCATCTCACTTTTCAACAGGAATTTATTTTTTAATGGTCTGGAAAATAATAACAATTGGTTTGGAAGTTAGAAATTGGGTGGAAATAGCATGAGTGAGTGAAATTAACTTTCAAATATTGTTAGATTGCTTTTCTTCACTCCCTTTCACCCACTTTGGTCACTGAAAGCTTTGCAGTAGGACTAAATTAACTAGAAATATACTTCTGATCCTGCCAATATGTTCAGACTGGGTAGGACTCAAGTGACAAATTAAGATCAGTTTGACTTCACTGGGTCTAGGTCAATATTATGAACTGCTTACAGACATGTTTGGAAATTGCTGTCTTAACTTTTCAGCATAGCCTGTCCTCCTTTCACCAAGTTCATTGCTGTAATAACTCTAAATCTTGTTTCTTGAACTCTGTTACCTAACAGTACAGCTGATGTCTTGTTTCTTTCTTTGCTCTTTTACAGGATAAAAGCAGGTGAATCTCCAAGCTTCAGATATTGTTTTCTACAGCGAGCTGTGTGCTACCCTGTATCTGTCCTCCAGTGCCAAATATACAGGTAGGTTTACTCTGTTATCTACCTGGAAAAAACTTGTTTGACTGGTTTGCTCAGTAAGGATCTCATTCACTGTACTGTTAAGCAGCAAAATGGATAAAAGTCAGGGTGCCTTCCTTTGTATTTAGTAAACAGAGTTGGCTATTAATCACTAACATTTCAATATTGTGTTCTGGGTTATATGAATACATCTGCTGATTTATAAAAAGGCAAACAAACCCATATACTTATGTGTGTAATAAAATATCACGTAAGGACAAATAGAAAAGGTTTTCAGGAATGAACTTACTTAGATGTCCACAGTAGCTGCATGGGTATGGAAAAATATAAACATGCCCTATTCTAAGTGGGAAGAGAACGGGCCCAAAAGCGTTGAAAATATGAAGATACAGTGGCAAAGCTGATAGAACAATACAGGAAATACAAAAAATTTAAAAGGGCTAAAGATGAATAGTTGGTTCAATCAGTGGGAGGCAGCTTCTCATTGTCCAAAATACAAATTTATATTTTACACTGTGGGAAGACAATGTACAGTGGTCTAAGAATCAAGCTAAGTGTGAATTAATGATGTGTTTTGGTTTTGCAGTAAGTGCAAAGGACATTATAACATAATGGAAAGCAGAGACTTATCTCAGGATGTCAATTACCTGATACAATCTGCCTGGTATAGACAAAAATCACAAGTGAGGCTCCTAAAAACTCATGATGTTATCATTTCAATAGTGATTTTGATTTTTTTCACTTGCTTTATTTTGGGACAGATGACAGATTTTTCCTTCCACCTCCCAAAGCCTTGCAAAACTTGGCCAGTTTGCTGGCTCACAGGTGGGGTCCGGGAAGGGGTTGCAACAGCACAGAGGATGGTCCAGAGTAATACCCCAGTGCCTTGTTTGTAAGGGGTGTAAGGTATGAGCTCCTTTCCTCCCTAGGCAGAAGATGCACAAGGTTCACCCAGGCATTCCTTCAGAAATGGAGCTTGAACCTATCCAGGTACAAGCATCAGAAGAGTGTTTCTGTAACTGGGGTGTCCTTGGTCCTGTTACCTCCTCATTGTTTGGCTTTAAGATAAAGTGATTCTAGGCACTTGCTCATGATTTTATGGCCTTATCTTACTTGCTCAAGAAAACCAGTTACCTTCACAAATCTTATTTGGAGACTGGACTCCCATACTATACTCAGTTTATGCTTTTCATTCATGAACTTCCTATAACTAAGATTGTGTCTCCCCTACCTTTGCTGCTCTTTCCATGAGCAAATTCTAGACAATCGGACTCCATGTTCAGAGGTCGCTTCCAACCCCTACAGTTCTGTGATTCCATGAAATACATGACTTTGTGATCTTCACGACTGAATAGCAAGACTATAGTCTGATCTCAGCTCCAGTGCTCTGAAAGCTTAATGTGTCCTTCTCATCCCTGTTGTGACCATGATGAACACAAGGATTTATCCTTTCATCTGTATTGGATACAAACTTTTACTATACAACTGTGCTTCTTCCCCCTGTATCACTGAGTATATGGCACAAACAGAATTCACCAGTTGTGGCTTCAATTTTTATTCTTCTCAATTTGTACTTGGACATGCTATACAAAACTTAATTTTTTTAATAGGAGTTCTTTCAAATAATTTAGGGTAGCTCATTGTCCAAACTAGGTTCCATTTCCTGCAGCTGAAACAATGTAGTTGGATATTTTATTCCTTTTAATTCCTTCATAACTAACACAGTATTTCATAGCACAGAAAATAACTATTATGCTACTGTTTTTATCAGTAGCACCAAATAGAATAATATTATGTTTTTTCTCTAATATTGACAAATTAAACTGCATGTATGGTATTGCTGAGAAATGCCTTCACAATTCTTTTTTCTGTAATCCAACCAAGACATGGTTACTTACTTGAATGTACTTCTGACCAGAGGTGATGACCCCACAGCAGGATAAGCAGAAGAAAATAAAGTAGATGAAAAAGTCATGGAGTGAAATAGATTTTCTGGATTAATAGACTTTCTTTACTTTATGAAATCTCTTCAAATCCATACACATTGCTAATCCTTCTGCCTAAAACACATAAGTAAACTTGTAGGACAATTAAAATTATATTGATTTAACTTCCCAGTTTTCTAATTACTTTCATTGGTGTTGTCCACATCACATACAGCCATGTCATCCATTTTTTAGTTGATCACAATGGTGCTTGGTTTTGTCTGAAATTTTTGTTAGTTCTCTATATACAGAGAGATGTATGAGTCTGCTTCACAAAGTCTAGTCAGTCTCTCTGGATCCTCTACAATTGCATTGATGAGCTTGCCACTGCAGATACACCTGCCCTCTTTGCCTGATGCTCATTTGAAAACAACCAGCTCCCTAGCCCTCTGGTATGTAGATCATTTCTCTCTCTCAAAGCGGGGGGGTTCTTCAAAGGGTGTGAGAAAAATGCTTCCGTGTGGGTTTCTCCTTATACACTTAACAGGTATTACCAGCTGGGAGTAAATTCTGTAGTTGGAACCTGTACTAGCTGTAGGAGTCCAGTAAAGTATCTGAAATGGCTTATTTATGGTACACAGTAAAATGTTGATTGGTGACTAGCGCAGCCATGAGGAACTGAAGGTGGAACTGAACTGGCTGAACTTGGCATCTTCAGAAGAGCTTTGTGCAGTCATCAGTGAAGCAGCAAAACAATCCGGAACTGACAATACTGCCTGCAGAAAGATCGCAATTGTTGCAATAGGGCTTTAAGTAGCAAGAACAGAGACACTTCCCAAACTGCCAAAAAGATATCAAATATGAACAATTCACTCAGTCAAAAATACAGTCAATCCTCTCAGCGATTTAAAACTTAACAGTAAAAGACTGGCCTCACTTAAGCAGGGTGCTTATATTATTGTCATTTGGAAATTTATCCAACTGTGATGGTAAAACAGCGTTAAAAGGCCATTTTGTAGCCTATTCCAAATCATTTTTGCTGCATAACATGAATTGTATCTGCTTTTCACTTTATATTCAGTAAGATACAATGTGGGTGTGCAAGAGGTGATTTGTAAGAATTTACATGCATCAGATTCTCCCCTCTTTGCATAACAATGAGCCATCACACTTTCTGGAGATGTTGAGGGACCAACTATGAAGAAACCGTGGTCCAGAACCAGAGCACAGTATTTAGAGGTTTGAAACATTATACTTTCTTTAACAAAGAACATGTGACAGGGACAGAGTAGCACCCAGTAATTGCTTCGTTTAGGTGCTTTTGAAAATCCATTCCAAGTAGGTTGACAGGACTCTCTCTGAAAACACTTTCACTACTGCACAGATCTCAGTGTGGCCCAAAGCTGTTTATCACGAGGGTCCTCACAAAACCGGTCTGACCTCCATAAAGCGCGGTGGCGGCTCTGCAAGCAGCTTGTGGGAGCATTTCCACTCTAGCAGCAGGACAGAAGCAGGTGATAAGGCCCCAGTAGAACACAAGCATGGCTTTCTCCCAGTTTAGGCCTGAGGTTTGTTTCTGCAGTGTCCTGACTCCTTAAGCTGACTTGTGCTGCTAAACTTCCTGATTCTCAGCATCTTGGTGAAAGTTAAGGCTTCTGAAATTAAGAGCAGAAATGTTTTGGTGCTTCTAAAGTATATGGTGGACTTCAAGATCTATTGAACAAAAGCTACTTCAATCCAAAGCATTCCAGTTTTGTGTGAAACACTTAAAAATCTTCCCCTATTCTTCACAGAGCTGAAAACTCATTTTTCAACTATTTGGAAAATAGTTCTTGGTCAATTTGGTCCCCGTTTGTTAACTGATTGTCTGGTATCCCTCATGCTCCACTTGGAAGTGAATGATGGGTTTTGTAGATAGTCTTAATTCTCGTGGCAAGTTGGTCATTGGAATTGGATGGGTGATATCCGCCACTTTCCATCGTTCGGCACCAAGCCACACAAAAGAGACACGGATTTTCGGCTGAGAGGGAATACAAAGCTAATGCGCCTACATCTTCTCGTGAATATGTAGGATATGCGCGTAGGCGACCCATGTTATCGGGAATTGCTTGCAGCGGTTTGAATTGTGTGATGTGCTTAGTATCTGGAGTTGAAGCTCAGGATGACAGAATAAATACATGCGTATTCTGATGGGATTATTCCCACTGGTGGCTAATGCTTAAGTTGTTACTGAACTAGTGCTCTTGTCACAACTACTTGACATGGCATAAATGTCCAGTTTTTACATGCAAGTCCATGTATGTGCCTTTTTCATTTGCACCTGCACTGTATTCAGCCTCTCTGTGCCACACACAATCCTGCCTCAGTGAATAAAACCCAAGCATCCACCTTGGTATTACTCAGTTTTGACAATGAACATGAACATGGTGGTAGCAGTGCTACAGCTGGGGAGAAGTTCATTGTTGGGCTGTTATGCACAACAGCTACAGCATTAGTAAGCATGCCCAAGCACTTCCATCAGACTCATCTTCAGATGATTTGCAGCTTGAAATTAAATTGGGACACTTAAGAAAAAACCAACAGTTTCATGCAGAGTGCAGTAGTCAGAGATGTCTGGTCTGGAAGAGATTTCAGGAGACCAGCTGTGTATCATAACAAATAGGCTGGCAGTGAGTAAAACAGCAAGTGAACTAAAATCTATTTTAATATGTACAAGTGTTTCATTGCTAGCTTGGCCTGGTCTCCTTAGCATTGACCAAATATTTCAAATAAATATTAAATGTATCCATCCAAATAAATAGAATACACCACAGCTGATAGAAATTGAAGTGAGGACATCTCTTGAAGAAGGGCCAGGGCATTGTTCAGACCATAAGCAAAGCTTTGGAGCACACTGAATCTTGGGACTTTTCTGTGGAAAAAAATATCTGGTGTTGCATGCATACATGGCACATAGATGGGATTTTTGCATTGCTTAAAATGGAGTAGGTGGGTGAAAAGGCCTTTGATTTTGAGTCTGCTGGTAGGTTTGCGTCAGCCTGGATTTACCTTTCTGCTTGCATGTGTAAAAAAGTAGGCTCAGCAAACTAGAGCTGGCTCCTTTCTTAGAATTACAGGTTAAAATCCTGACACCTAAGAAGGTCTAGTGATAAAATTCCTATCAGTGAGGTCAGTGTCTCTGATATTTTAAAGCCTTTCTCTCCCTGTTGCTGGACTAACTGTGAATCCATCAGGAGTCTGTAAGTGCCACAGAGCAAAACTGTCACCCATCCTCAGAGGAAGGCCTCCAAATGCTACACCCTTGTCTTCGGCCTCCTGCTATCAAACAGAGCCATGAAGAGCTGGCAAAAGCCTCAACATGCCTGGAGTATTAATACTGTCAAAAACCAAAATCAAATTTCCTTGCATAGCACATGGTGTAGAGCACAGGTTCAGGAATAAGTTTCCTCTGCCACAGTGATGCAGCCCTGGGCTCTGCTGAACTCTTACGTGGGACATGAGAGTGACAAATTCAATGCACTGCCCAAATCACTGTAGTATTTAGATTTTCTGTATCTCAAATAGTCCAGACAGCATTCCAGGGAATCTGGTGGGCTCTCTCCTTGTGGTTTTGATCCAAAAGGTCAGTCTGTGCATGTCAGACACCATCGTGTGAAAGTTCTTGAAAAAAGAATGAAAAAAAGTTAATTGAAAAAGAGTTCATGAAAAAGCTCATCTGCAAAAAGTTCTTGAACAATTGAATAACTTGTGTGGGAAGGATGTCAGAGCTTCCTCACTATTCCCAGCTTGAATAGCAGCCCACCCTCTTGCAGGGAGATCAATCTGTGACAGCGGTGTTGTTCTGAGACAGTATTATTCTATTTTTAACTAGATTGCTTTGAGACAATATCCTTCTCCCTCCAGTGGAACCAGTTCAAGATGTGGAGTTTCACAGACACTACCAAGAAACAAAAGATGTACCAGTTGGGACAAAAGCTCTTGCCACTGCTTTTAATAGCCAGTTAAAAGACCTTCCACTCCTGCTGAACAGTTAGCATTTGGTATTGGCATATTGTTTGAAATACAAAATGCTAAGTAATAGTCTTAACAAAAGCAGAAGCCTATTAGTGCATTTTTACTCTGAGGATTTGTTGTGCCTTAAATCAGGATCCCTTCAGAGGCAGAACTTGTGTATCTGTACAAAGCTCTGCATGATGAAATCCAGTTTCCTGGTCAGTGTCTTTTGATGAGTGTAGCCTATCCCAAGAAAATGTATACGCTGATTAAATTCATTAAAGAAGGTATATCCTAGGTAGGTCAGAGCTGTAGAAGGTTCACGCAGCTGTCAACCTCTTCAACCTGAACAGCTCAAGGTTAATAAGACTTGTTTGGGGAAAAGACAAAGATAATCATAACTCCAACTGTTGTCTTTGTGTGTCTGTTACCAAATGACAAAGCTCAAGTGCTCAATGGGAGTGCTAGATTAAGATGAATTAATGTATATAAATTATTTTCACTTATAAGATCAGTGATTTCCTGAGAAACTTGATGCAAGTGCTTCTGTTCTTAGTTAGGAACAACCCCCTCTTGAGTACTCTGGTATGTGAATTCCTTAACTAACAGCACTTACGCCTATGGGTAAATGATTTATGAAAAACAAGTGCCTACCTTTTGAATTTATTCCAGGGTCTAGCCAATGTGCAATATCCATGTACATTAGATAAATGTACGCATAGTGGTATAATGTCCAGTGCAGCTTTTCTCTCTCCAGTGGATACCCACAAATATTCTAATTGATCAAAAAATTATCATAGTCTCCAGGTTCTGGCATAGATGACATCTCAATGATTTTCTGTGACACCAAAATGTTTTAGCATGTGCCTTGTAACATGACACGAAGGAAGTCTCGTTGTTTTCAGTGGGACTCCGGTAATGCTCAACTGGTCATCATTGCCTGGGAGTTTTCTGCTCTTCTAACATGTGCAGACTGCTACTGTCTTAACATCCTGGTTCCTGTCCTGCTTTGTCTTAATTTGCTATGGCATATGATATTTTTGTGCCTTTTATAAACTCTGAGGTCTTGATGCTTTTTTTCTTTTAGTTATTTTGGGGGATTGTTGTTTAGCTTTTTTTTCAAGTAATTATTTGAGAGATGGTGTATAAAGAATACTCTGAAGTTCAGCTAAATTGAGTTTTGCAGGCATTATCCGAAAGCTTTTCCCAGAAATTCTTCCAGAATAACTCCTGACAAGCAAGCCAATGTCCTTCATCTGTAAGCCAATCACAGTGGATGTGCAGACTCCTTTGCTTGTTATGTTCTGCACTAGGGATGGGCACAGGGCTCCATCTTAGTGTCCTGCACCCGGCTCCACTCGTAGTGGCCTGTCTCACACAGAAAAGCAGTGAATATTACATAAAATGCATTTCAGCTACAACTACTTTTGGATTATCTCTTTATTCTGGTTTACCTTTACGACAGAAACAATACTAGCACTTTTGGTGACAATTAAATAATACCCAGGTATAACTCAAAAACTACAAACAGGCTGATTGCTTTCAGATTGTAATTTTAAAAAAGCCCTATTTGTGTCTCATTTAAGTTCTTTGATAATCTTAATAGTGGCAATCTAAGTTTGTGAGCAAGTAGTCTGAGAGTATTTAAAAATAATGTTAATTATGGATCCAGGAGGATTGAAGGGAATAAACATCCCAGAGTCAATCATCAACAATCTAAAGGTTTAAATTGGTACTGCTTATCTAAACACTCAGTCAGGAGATGAGGAGTATTCTTTAAAACTCCTCTAAATATCTGAAAATGGAGCTGAGCAAGGAATGGAGGCCAGGGAGGCTGCCTGGGAGGGACTTGCTGTCTTGGTAAACCCAGAAACAGAGCAAAAGCAGAATACTCCTGCTTCTGGCTCTGCAGAGGACGGGGTTGAACTGCCTTACTCAGAATGGATAATATCTCCTCAGATCCCCTAAAACAACCAACCCTGCAATGGCATCATGTAGGCAACACACAGTTCAAGTATTTCTTTCCATTTGCTATAATGCTTTCAACATCTTTTCAACTTCTCTAAGAAAACCAAAAGCAGCTTGGGAACATCAGTTGGCTCATATTCCTTAAGGAGCAATGAAATGAAATCAAATTAAACCCTGCATCCTACTGACTACAGAATGACTGTCACCAGTTCCCAGTGTGGTTGTGAAGATGGTTTTGCTGAATAAATATCAAATAGCTTTGGATTCACAGTAAAAGAAGTGGCATTTACCCAAGTTGCTATTCCACCACCGTTTACATTTCATCGCCCTGGCAATCCCCATCGCTTTTTTGTTCTATACTTGATTAAAATTTTACGTGAAGCGATATTTAAATCACCAAATTTTGCAACCAGTGATGCAAACGTATCAGTTACCGCACTTGCTTGAAGCCGTGGAGTAACAAACGAGCCTACATTCTTTCCCATACCAAGCGACATAACGGCACCAATTGGGGCTCCGGCGAGCGCGCCGGCGCCGCTCGGCGGCGGGCGCAGACGGCGGGGGGGGCGGGGGGGGGAGGGAGCGACAGGCGGGGGGGATGAGAGAAGTGGTCAGAGCGGCTCGACCGGGCCGAGCTCCCCCAAACCCCCCCCTCCCCCGAAACCCCCCCCGGTTACCGGCGCCGTTCTTCCGCAGCTCGTCCGAGAGCCGGTAATTCTCGGTCCGCAGCTCCAGCAACTGCGCCTGGAGCGGAGGGAGGAGAGGGAGAGGGTGAGGAGCCCAACAACAAAGCTAAAAACTGTGCTCACTCTTTATCAGAGAGAGGGGTATCAGCTGCCAATAAGCAGTGGTATTTACCATCCTTACCCAGGAATTCCTATGCCAGTCTTTACTCTCTTCCTGTTACATGCTTTGTATTTTTTACTTTGTATAAGATGCTTTACTTATGTTGTGAACATGCTCCCTCTTTCCAATGCTCTGTAACTCATTCTACATGTTCACAAGGCTGCATGCTCTTTAAGAGACCATTTGGATGTAGTTTTATGTCATTGATGACGGCACAAGTGACAGCCCAGGGGATGGATGTCTGCTCTGTGTAGTGCACAGCAGGATGGTGCTTGACTCTGCAGGCCGCCTCCTGCAAAGCCAGGGTCAGAAGCTGGAGGAGGATCTGTGCTCTAGATGCTGTGTTCTTTGTTTCAGGTCCTGCCAAATTTGTCTTGAACCTCTGTTGATATTATTAGTAAGATCCTGGGGTTTAGGGCAAAAGGGTGCATTTGGCACTGGCTATGATTTGATAGCAGTTAAAGGCAGTGCTTGGTATCCTGCACACAGTGCTGTAAAGCTGATTAACTACAAAAGCAACTAAAATCTAAGGTAGCAACCCAAGTGGAAAACAGCCCAGGAAGAGATTTGCACCAGAGGGTTAAATGCTGAAGACACATCCAGTGTGGGGATGAAGCTAAACAAGCCTACTAAAGCCAGAAAGGAAGCAAGCTTGGGAAGGGCCTGGATGTGCCAGGGTCTGCACATAGCAGAGAAGGAACAACTTGGCCAGCCTGTCTGCTCTCCAGTGCTGAGGGAGCTCAGGAAAGTGGAGATTCCCATCCTGAATCTGAGTTCATACTCAGATTTTCTCTGTAAAGGATATGAAGAAAACATGAGTCTAAAGTATCCCTCTTAGATACCAAATATTATAGATGTTGTATATTAACTTAATCTTACATATAAGAACCCTTTTAATAAAGGCTTTTGAATTTTCTAGTCCAGCGTAGGTTCTTGTAACAGTCTCTTTACTAGTTTCAGTACCTTCTATTTTCACATTAAGCAGTCTCTCTAGGTGTTGCTTGTTCATCTCACACTTTTCATGTTAGTGCATTCAGCCACAAGAGTGTGGGTTGGTTCCAGGCACTGCAGGTCTCAGAACTCTGCTGTGGGTCTGTGTTCTGTGCTTTGGGGTGGGATTTTCTGAGCACAGAATCAAGCTTCTGATCCAAGGTGTGAGGCCTCAGCCAGAATAGCCCTGATCCACTAGAGTAAGTAGTGTCAGTGACTTACACACTTGTTCATAATATTTCTTTCTTGCACCATGTGCAAAATGTAATGCACAAGTGGAAATTCTTAATTTATTTTTTTTTTTGTGACCTCCAAGGAGAGGATGCCATAGGCCACAGAGAGGACTTGTGTACTTCTCTTGAGCTTTTCACTACTGGGACAGGGACAGCAAATGTCCTCGAGTGAGCAGTGTTCAAGTTATTTGCTTTGTTCAAATTGACAGGACTGGCTCACAATGTTTGCTACAGCTACACATAGCCTGTCTCTTATTGTTCACATGTTGGAATCCTGCTTTCAAGCTTAACAACTAAAGCAAACAGTTGTTATAGAGGGACCCACGAAACAGGCAGAGTAGCTACTTCGCACACTAATGGCAGGAGACAGCGCTCTGTCATCTGTGACGCACGTTATTGTGGTAAGAATCCTGTTGTATGTCCCGTGCACTGGGGCAGTAGGTATTGCTGGCAGATGAAAGCCTGGTGTATTAATTTGCTGAGCATTTAAGGTGGTTTTGTTTGGTTAGAATCTGAATGAACTTTAAAGAGTTACTGACTCGTTGTAGCGTATCCTTCTTTAAAAGTAAATTAATTTGAATAATTTTGGAATCATGTGGTTGTGGAGAAGAAGAGGCTAAGTGACTTTTTCTTTCCTTTGGCTTTACCTTGTGAATGATGCAAAGAGCAGCACATCTACAGCACGGTCCTTTTCCAGTTTAGATTTGTTGGCAATAATTTGCTGCAGTTCTGAGGTAACTGCTTTTAAATAGAGGTGCACTGACTCCATACAGGCATTTGTGCTAGAAATCATTTCAGCAGTTACAACAGATACAGAAAATAGAACTCAGCTGTAAGCATCCATACATAATTCATATGCTCAGTAAGTAGTTCTGATTTTTCAGAGATTAGAGGGAATACATCTTTCAAACCCCAAAGGAGATCCAGATGCATCCTGCAATGTCACTGGCTCAAGGATGCCACAGTAAGCACTGTGCCCCAGGGTTTACAATAGTTCAGGCTGATGGGCACATACTTCTTGGATACCTCTGAAAAACCTATGCAATATCTAAAGATCTAGAGAGCACAAAAGAGAGCTCCATGTAATGGGAAAGGGTTGGTAGGAGGGACCCGACACCAAAAAGAGCCAAAAAACCAATCTACCCATCCCTAGATTTCCGCTGGGGAACAAGTGTGATTTGGACATTCCTAGAAATGATGTAAAGCGTATGGAAATTACTGGTTGAGAAACAAACATTTATACAGTATTCCAGGTGACAGCAGTGTGCAGTAAGGCCTGAATCAGGAAAGGACTGTGGTGCCTTTGTGAGCCTCCATCCCAGTGATGCTCTCTATTAACTGCTGGTGAATACACAGCCAATGCGAAAAAGCACCTTACCTGGTGTGAAGACCTTGAACCAGCAGCAGTCATGAGGGTGTGCCTATGTACATTCTATCTTAATCTCTTATGAATACAGATAGTGGATACACAATGATTTCTCATTTATTAGCACGCAGACCTCTGTGGTTCCTTAAATTACTAGTCAAATTTCAGATGTTTTATGTCCATGGACTATGAAGGCTGGAAAGAGCATCATTTCACCTTCCAACTCGTCATTTTTACTTTAGTTAGCTCTAGGTTCTCTGCATGTTCACGACATTGCAGGGCTACTGCCTGGGCCCTTTCCCTTGGTGGTAGTAAAGGATTCTCTTGCTTCACCGAGATGGTTAAGAACCAGTTCAGTTGGAAAAGGAAAGTTAAAGTGGCTATGGTGTCTCATCACTTGTGATTCTGTTAAGGTTTGAACTATGACACGTATGAATAGGAACATGCTGATTTCCAGTGACTGCTACTGAGCTTTCTGATGAGTAGGAGAATTGAAGAGATTTACTAAAGTACTACCCAGGTTCTCCACATGGCTCTTTGTTTCATCTGACAATTGGGCCATTCTCACTGGATTTGCTCACATAGCCCGTGGTTGCCTTTAGCTGACATCATCTGGTCAATTTTTTATCCAGCATAGGCTTTGAACTGTGCTAGTTCTGCCAGCCTTCTGAGATCACTCCAGAACTATGCAGTTTGGTAACACAACACTTGTGAGAGCAGAGTTGATCAAGCAAGGCCAAGCCAGAGATAAACACCATGGTCTTCAAGTCAGACAGCGAGCTGATTTAAAACGCAATCAGAAGTGAAATAACCTTCAGCTACACGGCATCTGCCAAATGAACAAGAGGCTTTTAGAACAGGTCATGGTTTAACAGCACAGGAGCCGCGGGGCAAAGGCCACAGAAAGGGAGGAATAGCTTCTGCCTAGACGTCGGGATCCAGCCCAGTATTCATACATGTCATCCACTTTTATTTACATGGAGACTGCAATAAGTTATGTTTTCAAGTTTTTCTAACTTCAGCAATGTTTACTATAGTTTAGAAATTTTATTTTATATAAAAGCAATCAATGAAGCAAGTAAGATGTTTGCCTATTGTTTTCCATGAACTGTAGGAAAGAAACATCATAATTTTACAGAGATTTGAAATATTTGGTGCCGTTAACTGCTGGGTTGTAATCAAGGACCCACTGCTCCTGGCACAGGAGCTGATCAGACTTTGGCCAGTACTTTCTGCAGCCCTGCAGAGAGGGGTTGCACACCAGTCACCCCTCAGCCTCGCCCGGCAAATCCTGCATTGTACCTGCAGCTTTTGGAAATCCTTGCTCGCTCAGGACCTGCAGCCCACCTTGGCTGGGTGGCAAGAGCCTTGGCCACTCCATCCCAGCAGCTCTCAAAAGGCTGGCAGCAGAGCTCCACTCCTCCGGGTTTCTAATATCTTATTTGAAGGAGAGCATATAGAAAAAGGCTCTAAATATAACTGGAAACTAAAAGTTATTAATGCATAAGAATCTGTCATTAGGTATAAGGAGAGGATGGATGGAGCTTGAAGACTTTGTGGTCTAAGAAATTAGAAGAACCATAACAACAAGGACTGTGGGAAACAAGCCACCAACCTAAGTTGTTTTGACAACATTTGGAAATAACTACTTGGAAATATGATGCATAATTATTTTACAAAAGTACATGTTGAAATAAAAAAACTCTCATGAACGGGATGTGTTGGGTGGTAGAGCGGGGGGTTTGGGTGCTGGTAGGTGGGGTGCGGGTGGCAAGGTGCGAGCGGGGGCAGCCTGCTCCAGCTCTTCTCTCATCACTGCTGTATGAATCCGAAACAAAGCAGCCAAGAGACCGTTGTCGGACTATAGGAAGTGTCAACACAGACCTCGTCCATGTTCCTGTGTTCTCTTGTTCCCACGTCCAAAAGTAAGGACGACCTCATGTTCACTTGGAGTAGGACGTTTACTTTGCTTGAGATCCATGGTCACAGTCAGGACTTGCAAGATAACCATGAAAAATTACTTTTTCTTGCATTCCAGAGGGTGATCAATAGAACCTGAGGCTGAAACACACCAGCACAGCAGGGAGAATGTTTTGCCACCACCACCTATGTTGCTTCTTCTATAAAGACTTCAGGTTTTTAATTGTCCATCCCCAAGAAGTCTCTCATTTCAAGATGTTCATTTATTTTTTGACCACCTCGTTGCCAGTACCCTTGTAACAGGTTAAATAATGTTCAATAATGGAAAAGAGGGACCTTTTTTTTTTTCCCCCCCAACAACCGATTCTTAAGGAAAAAAGTGTGTTATACACTTGAACTAAAACCACCCCGGAAGAAATATCGCTGACATGACAGCATCCCAGATCAAGGCGAGAGCCGGAAGCGGAACGGGCGTGGCCTGGTCTCACGCGGGGCCGGTTCCAGCCTGGCGCCGTGCGGGCGGCTCCCCCCGCGCACCGCCCCCAAACTGAAGCGGAGCGGGAAGGGCCCCAGCAGGGACCGCGGCCCCGAGACCCAATTAAAATGTTTGGACTTTGATTTGGGTGGTGTTGCAACCAACAGTCTGAGCCTCTAAAATCAAGTATTAAACTGTAATGACACATCTTCAAGCCTCCTCAGTCCCTGTTTCCTGGTAACTTCATTACTAAAATCACATACTGGTCTGTCTGAAACCTTTGGTAGCATAAAAGATAGCTTAGCTATGCATGTTTTGTGATTTTATTTTATAGCTTTATGTACAGCATACTTTATTTATTTTTTTTTCCCATGAGCCTCTGCTTCTCATTTATTGTGTGCAAATACTGGTGGCGCTCAAGCCCCCAGTTCTTTGGAGTAAAAGGGCCGCTTTTCTACGTCTGTAGTAGAGCACCCGGGACCTGAGTCGTAAAGGATCCCCAGTCCCTTTGTTCTCTTTTTACATAGTTCTTTTACTTTGCAGTTTCAGCAGCTGCAGCTTGTATTATAACCTTGGTCTTCATAGATAACGGGAACTAACTCTGAGCCAAAGAGAGAGAAAGGAGCCTTCCCAGATAAGCCAGACCGTAACAGTGCTCCAGTTGGCAGAGAAGTGGAAAAGATGTAATCTGCAAAAGCAGGAGAGAGACAAAATTTTCTCATTTACATCAGTTCTGCATGTGAAAAGACACCATGTGTATGAATGCCAGTAAAGGGAAGAAATCTGGTTAACTCAAATTGTGAAATCAAAATATGTAATTTTTTGGCAATGACAATAAACTGTGGATTTGCTAGTCCTGGCATTATTAAGTCTGGCATATTTTACAATAGTAAATGTAAATAGTATCTGTTCTGATGCAGAGAGTAAAAGGCTTGTCAGTTTCTGAGGTTCCCCAGTTTCAGGGTTCCCCAGTTCTGCCGTTCCCCAGTTCCGGGGTTGCCCAGTTCCCTGTTTCTGGGGTTGCCCAGTTCCCGGGTTCCAGGGTTCCCCAGTTCCCCAGTTCTGGGGTTGCCCGGTTCCCCAGTTCCAGGGTTCCCCAGTTCCAGGGTTCCCCAGTTCTGCCGTTCCCCAGTTCCAGGGTTGCCCAGTTCCAGGGTTGCCCAGTTCCCTGTTTCTGGGGTTGCCCAGTTCCCGGGTTCCAGGGTTCCAGAAATTATCAATTCTCTAGTAGCTATTCTTCAGTAATTTCAGAAAATTAAGCAATGTTCTCTCCCATTCCAACCAGTAACATTGGAACAAGTAATGCTAGGCACACTTGTCTAAAAAGTGACACCAAGCAGCTAAACTCAGTGTTGTGGTTATTTTACTTTGATTTTATAGAACTTCTAGAACTTCCTTCTGTGTTTTGGGATGATTTTTTTTGTTTGGTTGGTTTTGGGTTTTTTGTGTTTTGGCTTTTGTTCTGTTTTTGTTTTGTTGTCTTTAACAATAAATTGCCTTGAACCCCGCTAATCTTGGTTAATTCAGTCCTTGTAGCAAAGAATACTTCCTTTCAGGAAATCTATATTCCTACACCTTAAAAAATAAAATCTCAGCTAAGTTCCCAGCGTGTGGAAAACTGTCTGCCAAGCACAGGAGCATTGTTAAGATGCCTTTAGATAACTCTGGTCTAGGTTCCATGTCATATTTAATATAAAGACTGGTCTTGGACATCAGGTTGTCAATCCCAGTCCAAGCAGCTGTATTCTTGCTGCCTGGGAGCTCTTGGGGTCCATCAGGAGTCAGGCGCTCACCAGGAAGCCCCAAGATGACCTCAAGCTCCACTCTTCACCCCAACCTTCACCTCCAAAAGTCTTCCAACCACGGCCCTGAAGCTCTGGAGGTTCTCCAACCCATCCCCACCTCCCGCCTGAGCGCCGTTGGGGTCCAGCATGAGCCAGCAACTCAACATCAAGGCCCAAGACGACCCCAAGCTCCACTCTTCACCCCAACCTTCACCTCCAAAAGTCTTCCAACCACGGCCCGGGCGGTGCCCAGGAAGGCCCCTCCCCCGAGGGCGGCGGCGAAGGGGCAGAGCAGCAGCCCCCGCTCCAGCGCCCGCGCCCCCCCCAGCGACGACGGCGCCCAGCCCGACCGCAGCGCGTCGCTCACCTGCGGCACCAGTTACACCAGTTACACCAGTTACACCGGTATAGCAACCTGGCTACACCAGTTACACCGGTACGGGCTCCCGGGGCCGTTCCCAGTGCTCCCAGTTACACCAGTAGGGGTTACGGGGCCTTTCCAGTGCTCCCAGCAGTGGGCTTGTGGGCCCTCTGTGACCTCCTGGGCAAGCTCAGTTTGCATTCCTGTGTTTGGAGGGTTTTGCAGGGTGAGTGTTCAACCAGACCAGCTACCTGACGCAGGGACTATGAGCCTGTGCAAGTCAGTGCTCACCAAGGCATTCTGAAGGAATTTACTTCATTTTATAAGGTGTGACATGTCAGTGACTGTGCATCTGATCAAAAGTGCATGTGGAATTATGTCTTTGCTTATAGTACTTTCCTTTCTCCATCATGAAATCCAGGCCTGTTGTATCTTTAACATGTTTAATAGTTAATGCATTAAAAAAAAGACATGCTTCTGCTAAGGTTTCAACTATATGTTACTAGGGCACTCCTTTATTCTCCTGGACTATCACAGCCACTCACCTGGATCTCTTGTGGCTAGAGCAGAGCCCTTGGAACCCAACTGGCCAGATTGTTCCTTAAGATGGCATCCTCTTCTTACCATTTGCTCTGTGCTTTGTATCTGTGGTTGGACAATAGGAAAAATATTATACATTCACCTGCACGAGTTCTCTTGGCAAAAACTCTGCAACTATCAATTCATTAGTTAACAGACCCTTAGAGATAATTTGGCACTGGGCCAGAATGGATAAGTTTCTCCTGTACACTAGATCTGTGGCGTGCATGTTTCTGACACTGGTGTTTTTGTCAATTAGTAGAGTTGTCGCATTGCTTGGTCTTTGTGCATGTCTCAGTGCTCCAGAGCAAATCTTGAAGGAGAGGTTAGAGTGGGGGCTACAGAGTTCTGGTTCACATGCTCTCCATCAGACCCCAGGCTCGTATGATTATGGGATGGGCGGAGCTTTGTGGGATGGGCGGAGCTTTGTGGGATGGGTGGGGCCTGGTGTCTGGGGCGTGGCCTAGTAGGGGCGTGGTCCACTCGGGGGCGTGGCCTACTCGGGGGGCGTGGCTTCACGCCTGTTACCAGCTCAATGCAGGGAGGCGGGTACCGGGTTGGGGGAGCGGGCGGAGCTTGGTGTGATGGGCGGAGCTTGGCGCGGGTGGGCGGAGCCTTCCGGGGGGGCGTGGCCTAGTAGGGGCGTGGTCCACTCGGGGGATTAGTTTTGCAATGCTTACAAATTTTGCAAACGCGGTGGGTCAATCGGTAAAAGCAAGTCCATACTGCAACTAAAACTGCTGGGAAACTTGAGGTTGCCTGTGCTGCCCTGGTCCTTGCACTAATGTACACCCCTTACCAATAGTTCTTTCATTCTCTGGCTTTTCCCTGATGTATTTGCATTCTGGAAGCAAAGGATTTCTTTAAATTGCTAACTTTGTCTCTTTTTTACGTTCAAATGGATTTTACTGTTGTAGTGACATTAAAAGGATATCTCAAGACAGTCATAAATGAGTACGGACCTCTGTTTTAAATATTTATCTAGGCTAGTGTTTTTGCCCACAGGGTTGGTGCTTCCTTTTCACTTGCAGTTTGTACTCTGTCACATCAAGAATTCCAGCCTAGCCTGTATTTTTATTTTCTCTTTCAAAATGCTGCCAGACTTCTAACAGATTCGAGGTGAGGCAGAATTCATCTCCCATGTCTGCACAACTACTCAAAAAGTGGTATTAACACAATATACTGAGACAGAGTACAAGGGAGCCTGTAGTCGCAGGGCACTGGGCTTTCTGTGCGCCATGTTGGTGTCCTTCAGCATGCCGGGAGCTGTAGTCCAGGGGCACGGGGCTTCCTGGGAGACATGTAGGTGTACCTCGGCATGTCGGGAGCTGTAGTCCCTGGGTAAGTGGCTTCCTGTGAGCCATGTTTGTGCCCTCGGCATGCCGGGAGCCGTAGTCCCGGGGCACAGGGCTTCCTGGCAGCCATGTTGGTGTCCCTCGGCATGCTGGGAGCTGTAGTCCCGGGGCACGGGGCTTTTGCACATTCACTTTTTGCACACTTATTCCATGCACACTCATTTTTTGCACACTTAGTCCTTGCACACTCGCTTTTTTCATACTCACTTTTTGCGCAATTTTCCTTGCACACTCACTTCTTGCACACTTATTGCACACTCACTTTTTGCGCACTTATTCCTTGCATGCTCACTTTTTGCACACTCACTCCTTGTACACTCGATTTTGCACACTCACTCCTTGCACACTCACTTTTTGCACACTCACTCCTTGCACACTCGCTTTTTGCACATTATTTGAATAAAGGGAGAGGCCATGGGGCATTCCCCTGGGGTCTCTCAAATTTTTGGAGGACACAGCCTCCTTTTTATCCTAATTTCCCGGCTGCTTTTCCCTCTCTCTTTCCCTATTGGCTGAGGTACTTGAGAGGTACAGACTTCCTGGAACGCTTAGTATCTAAGATTCCCTTTTAATGTATAACCCCCACCCCCCCTCCTTTAATCCCTTTCAGAATTTATGGCTCGTCCCATTGTATTTAATTTTCATTTACCAGCAGACCTACAAGGGAGTGGAACATCTCCCTTATGAGGAAAGGCTGAGGGAGCTGGGTCTCTTTAGCTTGGAGGAGACTGAGGGGTGATCTCATTAATGTCTATAAATACGTAAAGGGCGAGTGTCAGGAGAATGGAGCCTGGCTCTTCTCTGTTATGTCCAATGACAGGACAAGGGGCAACGGGTGCAAGCTGGAGCATAAGAGGTTCCGCAGAAACATTTCACTGTGAGGGTGGCAGAGCACTGGAACGGGCTGCCCAGAGGGGTTGTGGAGTCTCCTTCGGACCTCTGGAGATCATCGAGTCCAACCCCCCTGCCAGAGCAGGGTCACCCAGGGCAGCCCACACAGGAACAGAGCCGGGGGGGCTGGAAAGGCTCCAGAGAAGGAGACTCCACAACCTCTCTGGGCAGCCTGGGCCAGGTTCTGGCACTCTCACAGTCAAGAAGTTTTTCCTCCTGTTGAGGTGGAACTTGCTGTGTTCCAGTTTGTGACCATCACCTCTCATCCTATCCCAGGGCACCACTGACAAGAGCCTGGCCCCTTCTCCTTGACAAGCGATCGTGTTCGCCTCCGCCTCTGTGGGACTTCAGACCTTCAACCACAGGTAAAGAGTGATACCAACGGTAGCTGCATCCCCGAGCTCTTGTCCCATGCTTGGCATTTCAGGGTCTCAGAGGAGGCTGCCTCCGTCGTGACTGTCGGAGCAAGAGCTGATGCTTGTCTGAGCATCACGTGTTGGTCCCCGTGAGGCTCGTGGGGTTTAGTGCCTGCTCGGTTGGAAATGATCCAGCAAAACTCTAGTATGGGGAAGGGCTTGGACTGGCCCAGCACTGCCAGGGCACCACTGACCCATGGCCCTCAGCACCACAGCTCCACGGGGGGCTTGGAAACTCCTCCAGGGAGCATGGGGACTCCACCACTGCCCTGGGCAGCCTGGGACAGCCCTGGACAACCCTGAAGGGGCTGGAAGAAATTGTTCCTCAGCTCCAACCTAAACCTCCCCTGGGGCAACTTGACCCCTCAGCCTCCTTCTCTCCAGGCTGAACCAGCCCAGGGCCCTCAGCTGCTCCTCACCACACTCCTGCTCCAGCCCCCCCTGGCAGGCATCATCTTCGGAGCGTCTGCATCAGAAGTGCATGGCCCCTTATTTTCAAAACCAAGGCAGCCTCAGCTGCGTGTGCAACCTTCTCAAAAGGCAGCTGTGCCCTCCCCTACCTGCTTCTCAGGCATTGAGGAAAGTGGAAATACGAAGCAGTTAGCATTACATCTTTAAAACTCTGCTTGCATCATTATGCATTTATGAGAGATGACCTGACGGCTTAGGGGTCGGGATGCTCCATTATCCCTGCTGTGATTAAATGCACCAAAAAAACAAACCCCAGAGCTCCAACATTGTGCCAACGGCACCCGGCTCGATGGGTCTGCCTGGGTGTTTCCCCGGGGCAGCGCGCAACGCGGCGCTCGGGCCAGATCCGCGCCCGGCTAGCGACCGAAGATGCCCACTGGCCCCAGGCAGGACAGACAGCGGCTTGGCTCTGCGTTCCACAGCGGAGCTGCTCGGCCGGGTTCTCGCTGCGTCTCGTGGCGGGGAGGGAAACACAAAGCGGGAACGTTCGCGGGGCCCAACGCGGCACCGCCCACAGCACCCAGGTGCCTCCATAGCTCCTGCCAGGGCTCACTCTTGGGCCAGGCTGCCCAAAGCACCAGCCGTGGTGAAGGCAGCGTGCTCCATCCTCCAACCCATCTTGCCCAGTTTCCTTCCCAGCCCGTTTGAAGCTCAGCTGGCTCACAAAGGTCTTTGGCAACTCACTTCTCCTTTCTGCCATTATGCTCCAGGAGGACATGGCCAATATGGAAAAATCATTCATTGAGGAAAGTAAATTCCAGTACCAGCGCTTGGCTGCCCAGTACTGTATCTGGGGAAAAACAACCCCATGTAGCAGTACAGGTTGTGGGCTGATCTGTTGGAGAGCTCTGGGGAAAAAGATCTGGGAGTCATGGTGGACAAGAGGATGGCCATGGGCCAACAATGCGCCCTCGCGGCCAAGAAGGCCAATGGCATTCTGGGATGCATTAAGAAGAGTGTGGTTCGCAGGTCGAGGGACGTTCTCCTCCCCCTCTACTCTGTGCTGGTGAGGCCCCACCTGGGGTACCGTATCCAGTTCTGGACACCCACGGTGCGGCCCTTTTCTGGACGCTCTCCAGAACTTCTCTGTCCTTCTTATAGTGAGGGGCCCAGAACTGAACACAATATTCAAAGTGTGGCCTCACAGTGCTGAGGACAGGGGGACGATCACCTCCCTATTCCTGCTGGCCACAGTGTTTCTAATACAAGCCAGATGCCACTGGCCTTCTTGGCCATCTGCGTACACTGCTGACATGTATTTAGTCGCCTGTCAATCAATACCCCCAGGTCCTTCTCCAACTTGCAGCTTTTCAACCACACATCTATAAGGAAAAACATAATTATGATTGAGCAAAATGATTTGCTTCTGCAACATCTGAGTTCTGGTAGTGGGGGTGAAGCAGAAGGTTGGATGTATGTGTAAGAGTGTGTGAGGGGGAAGCCATGAGAACGTGCCTGTGTTCCTAGAGAAAAGGATGGCTTAGACTGGGGAGGGAGTTTCTCAGCTGAACTACAGCTCGAACTGCTGCAGTGTTCTTTGCACTAGTGAATATCTGACGATAGCCACTCTCTCATGTCAAGAAATACTCTTTTCCTGCAGGTGATGGCTATAAGTTTTGCAGTGGATGGCTATACGCTCTGCAGTGGGTGGCTATATGTTCTGCAGTGGGTGGCTATAAGTTCTGCAGTGGATGGCTATAAGCTCTACAGTGGGTGGCTATAATTTCTGCAGTGGGTGGCTATAATTTCTGCAGTGGGTGGCTATAATTTCTGCAGTGGGTGGCTATATGTTCTGCAGTGGGTGGCTATAAGCTCTGCAGTGGGTGGCTATAAGCTCTGCAGTGGATGGCTATAAGCTCTGCAGTTCCTTTAGTGAAAGATGCAGGACTGACCCTTTGAACTGCCGAGCAGAGGGACGCACCGCAGGTGCCGTTTCCTCTTGCCAGGGACGTACGCTCCCCACCCACGCGGGCACCAGGGCCTGTACACTGGGCCGAGACGCGGGTGGCGGCAGGATCCGGGCACTGTGCACATCCCATGGACCCGCTTCTGCTTCTTCATACCCACGAGACCCCTCGTTGCCTTCAGAGTGAGCACAAGAGATGGGTTTGCCTGGGTGGTTTGACCATGCTAGCTTGTGCTGTAGCTGCTTCTGGTACAAATAGGTCCCCGTGGACAGAAATTCTAGGAAGCTCACATTTGCAGTCTTAAAAAAGATTGTCTAACAGAACTGATGTTGAAGAAAACCTCCATAAACGTCTAATATTCAAGCAAAGCTTGGCTGTCAAAACCTTAAGAAAAAAGGAAGCTTCATTGTTGTGTTGCTTACCACTAGGTTCTTTCTGTTCTTTTTTTGTAACTATAGCTCAGGTCACAAAAATAAATAAATCAAGCAGTGTATAAGATTTTTTCACCTGCAAAACATGGGTATATATTATGTAAGAAACAACTTTGGGGTGGTTTATTACCTGAGTGTAATAAGCCAGTCCTGAAGGAACTTCTGAGAGTAGCATTTTAAAATCCTTCTTAATTTTCTATTACATCTTGCCCATGGTACATTGAGCACAGCCTGAAGCACTGCTTCTGGAGTGGGTAACAGAGCTAGTCTCCAAACCCTACACCCAGAACTCTGGAGTGAAAGGACTCAGGTCCAGACTAGATAAAAGTTTTACCTGACAGCCCCCTTCCCAGGCTGGCCAGGGGTCCCGTGTTCCTGGCAATACATTCAGGCTGCTCTTGGGGAGGCCAGCAGAAGTGCTTACAAAGGAGCAGCACTGAGGCCCTGTCTTCCATCTTTCCTCCTCCAAGAAGTCACTCCCACATCTGCTAGACCCTTCTGACTCCGGTGGATTTGCTTCCAGCAGTGCCAGGACGTGCTATACTCCTGCCAGCCCATGCTGGTTGGTAGGGTTGAGCTCCCTTCTCCCAGGACAGTGAGGCAGCTGGGCCAAAATGCAGACCTACCTGTAGTCCAAACTTTACAACACAGCATATAGCAAACCTTAATAAGATTTCCAAAGGAAGCAGGATTGCAATCACATATATAATGAATGTACTGTTGCTTGAGTATTTTCTGCAGATAAAGGCACTTTTCTGTTTTCAACATAGTATTTGGGCTCTGTGCTATTTGCCCTTTGGCAAAGGACATACAATTGGGGAAACTCTGTGTCAGGACTTTTCCATGACAAATACTTTGTGTGACTGAAATATTATATTATTATGTGTACCCAGCTCGTACCGGCGCGCACATTTGGAGGAGTGATCCCCTGTGCGTCCAGCACTGCAAAATAAAGAATGCCTGCTTAATAACTTCGTTATTGAGTTTTTCACTGCATCAATCCCAACCCTCACAGTTTTCCTCTTCCTCCCCATTTTCCTCTTTTTTCCTTCTTTCTTAACACATGGATTCCTCCTGTTGCTTGTTTTAAGCATATCAATCCACATTCCCTTTCAATCCATCCTTTCCAGTTCTCCTTTAAATAGAACCACAGATGCAAATGGACCAAATAAAAGCTGGCAGTACTGACCCCAGACACAGAATAAATCCATCTTCTGTAAGGAAGGAGGGGGGTGAGGGAGGGATCTGGGATAGGAAGGAGGTATGCAGTTTATAGAGAAGCATGCCCTGAGAATCCTTCCTCTGTCCACACCAAGATTTTCTGATACATTAAACATCCCAATCTGCATCATGTTTAACTTCTGTGAACTTCACTGCAATCAATGGCAAGAGGGAAAACATCTGAGGAAAGGCACAGTCAGCAGGGGAAGGAGGCACTGGGGAAGACCGGTGTGGGCAGCGGGGCGGGTTCCTGAGGAGGACCTGCTGTCCGCGGTCCGTATGGGTCCGTACGGGTCCGTACTGGTCCGTACTGGTCTATACTGGTCCATACTGGGCGGCTGTCCCCCCCCAGGTGGTGCTGCCGGCCCTGGCCTCGCTGCGAGTGGCGGCCTACGAAGAAGGCGGCCGCTTCCTGGGCCACCGAGTCCTGCCCGTGGCCGCCTTGCGCTCGGGTGAGGGGGGTCCCCAGGGTGGCATCCCCTGGCACAGTGAAAGGGACCTCTGGGTCTTGCTGGGATGTCATGATGTGACTCTGTCTCCCAGGAGCTGGCCCATCTACAACCATACCTGGACCTCCTCTTTGAAATGGCAAGCATTTACCAGCAACAGTATAAAGACTGGGCAGCCATGGCCTCTGAAGCCATGAAAGCAGCAGATACGGCAAAGGTGAGATGGGTTAAGGGACCTTGGGGCCCTTTCCCACCTCCCCCGACCCCGCACACGGGCCCCCATGCCCCCAGTTTGTAACGGGGGTCAAGTGGGGTCAAGTGGGGTCAAGTGGGGTCAACTGGAAGCAACTGGGGTCAACTGGGATCAACGTGGGTCAACCGGGAAGCAGCTAAGGGGCAACCGGTTTGAACTGGGAGGCCACTGGTTTGAACTGGGAGGCAACTGGGATGAACTGGGGGGCAACTGGGAGGCAACTGGGGTCAACTGGAGGCAACGGGGGTCAAGTGGGGTCAACTGGGGGCAACTGGGATCAACGTGGGTCAACCGGGAAGCAACTAAGGGGCAACGAAAGCCCACTTCTTAATGCTACATTGGTGTTAAGGGGTTTATTCCTGATTTCGGTGACACCACCGCCTCTTCTTCCTTGCCTATCCCTTCTGAAAAGCTGGTAGCCATCAATTGCAGCACTTCAGTCATGCAAGTCATCCCACCACACTTACGTCATGGCAACTATGTCATAGTTTTCTTGATGCACAATGGCCTTCAGCTACTCCTGTTTCTTGCCAATGCTGTATACACTAGTGTAGATACACTTCAGCTGGGCTAATGGACCCACCTTTCCAGCATAATTGCATTCTGGTAAATGCCACTTGTACATGGTTCATGAAGTTGGCTACATAGGTAAAGTTTAGAAGGTCACTTGAAAAGTCCCTCCATAAAGGTGCTTTACAGTGCTGGGCAGGTTCATCATATCAGAAAAAATGAGTGAAAAAGAAATGCTGGATTTTTTTTTTTAAGCTTTTTCCTTGGAACTTCTTATAGAATCATCATAAAACAAAAGCAAATGAAACTGAAAAATGTTAGGCAAAAAACAGACACTCCCTGCTAACAGTACTAATGTCAAGTTTTCTGGTTTTCACTTCAAAAGCAAACACTCATCCGGGGTACCAGCTGGAGTGCTTGTACTGCTGTGCTCACCCACGTACATTCTCTATTGCTGGGTCGCTTTAAGAATAACTTACATATTCCCTACCAATTAAGTTCTAGATTGAAAACAATAAATAAATAAAAAAATAAAATAAAATTGAAAGCAAGCAAATTACTCTTTTGGCTTCAATTTTCTGTAACTACCTTGCCTTTTATACTCTAGTGTGATTGGTGGCATCTTTGCTATTCCGGTCCAGCGTCCCGGGCAGACTCGTGCAGCGGGTCCTCACAAGCAAGGAGGAAGTACAGGTCCTTCCGGTGCTGATGGCGCTGTTAATTTTTCCTTCATCTGCATTTGTAAGTCTTCCAGCTTTTGTGCTAGTTCTTTAATCATTCGGATCGAATCAGAACGATCCGGCTGTTGCTCGGGGGTGGAAGTGCCGGAACTACTCGGACTCGAGTCAGGCAGTAGAGTGGTCTCAGGGCCAGAGGGGGGAGGTGGAGGTGAGTCTGGGTGGTGCGGGGGGCGGGCGGGGGGGGCCGCAGGCGATCAGGCTCTGCTCCCAAGGAACAAGCAACAGGACAAGAGGAAACGACCTCAAGTTGCAGAGGAGGCTTAGGTTGGATACTAGGAGAAATCTCTACCCACAAGGGTTGTCAAAGCCTGACCCAGGCTGCCCAGGGCAGTGGCAGAGTCCCCAACCCCAAAGGTATTTAAAGGGGGCGTAGATGTGGTGCTGAGGGACATGGCTCTGTGATGACCTGGCAGTGCCAGTCTGTGGGTGCTGGAGAGCATCTGTGGGTGCTCTGGGGTTCTACGCAACCTATCGGTGCTATAAGGCATCAGTGGGCACTGCGGGGATCTGTGGGTGCTATAGAGGACCTATGGGTGCTATAGAGGACCTATGGCTGCTGTGAGCCATCCGTGGGTACTGTGGGGATCTATGGGTGCTGTAGAGCACCTATGGGTGCTGTGAGGCATCCGTGGGTACTATGGGGATCTATGGGTGTTGTAGAGGACCTTTGGGTGCTGTGAGGGCTCAGTGCTTACGTGACCTGGTAGAAGAAAAGGACACATTGAAGTTTTGCTTATATTCTCTCACTTCCATATATATGACGAGGTTGTAGAGAGGTCTAAAGATGGTCAAAAAGGATTTCAAGGCACTGGGACGACTAGTTAAAGGCTCAGGTGCTCAGGTGGTGTTTTCATCAATCCCTCAAGTGGTAGGGAAAAACACTGAAAGAGGGTGGAAAACACAACTCATTAACACGTGGCTCAGAGACTGGTGCCACCGTTGGAATTTTGGGTCCTTTGATGAAAGGGAGCTGGGGGTCCTAGTGGACAGCAGGATGACCATGAGCCAGCAATGCACCCTTGTGGCCAAGTAGACCAATGACATCTTGGGGTGCATTAGAAGGGGTGTGGTTAGTAGGTCAAGAGAGGTTCTCCTCCCCCTCTACTCTGCCCTGGCCAGACCTAATCTGGAATACTGTGTTCAGCTTTGGGACCCTCAGTTCAAGAAGGACAGGGAACTACTTGAGAGCGTTCAGTGAAGAGACCCCAGGAGGATGTTGAAGGGGGTGGGGCCAGCCTTAAACACAGGATAGGCTTGGACATCCCCTTGCAGGGTGTTACTATCGCCTTGGGTTAGTGGCACACACTATTGAGGCATTATAGCAACCTCCTGATCCTGCATAGATTCCCCTGTTCCGTCTGGCATTCCCACTCTTTCTAATAGATCCCAGTCGCCCGCCTCCAGAGCCCCCAATTTAACCAACTCCCAGAAAGGCTTGAAGTTTCTTGGATATACAGTTACAGTATAGTCTGGGAGTGTCAAAGGATGGGTCTGCAGCAACCGCCTTCATCCAGATCATTAATAAAGATAGTAAAGAGAACAGGACCCAGTACTGAACCCAGAGGAACACCACTTGTGACTGGACACCAGCCAGATTGAGCTCCATTCACTACCACTCTCAGCCTGACCATCCAGCCAGTCTTCTATCCAGTGCAGATGTATTTATCCAAGCCTTGTGCCTTAAGTTTCTGAAAGAGAATGCTGTGGGAGACAGTGTCAAAGGCTTTACTAATGTCTGGGTAGACAATGTCCACAGCATTTCCCTCATCCACTAATCCCAAGCACACAGCTCCCAACCCCAACCTGTCCTGGGGCTCACCAAGCACACAGCTCCCAACCTGTCCTGGGGTTCCCCAAGCACACAGCTCCCAATCCCAACCTGTCCTGGGGCTCACCAAGCACAAAATTGCCAAACCCAAGCTCTTCTTGGGGCTCCCCAAGCACACAACTTCCAACCCCAACCTGTCTTGGGGCTCACCAGACCCGCAACTCCCAACCCCAACCAGGCTTGGGGCTCCCCAAGCACACATCCCCGAACCCCCTCCGTGACATGCTGCACTTCTGTCTGTAAAATGCCCCCAGACGTGGTACGGGGTTACCTGGAGGTGGTGTGCATGGCATGGAGCTTAAACTTGCTTCACCCACCCTTCCTGGATGTCCCCCCCCTTTTCTCCTGACTCCAACGAGCCACAGCTGGGAGAAAGGTGGAAGGAAAGTCCCTTCCAGGGCAGTTCATGCTCTCTCTCTCCCAGCAGTTGCTCACCGCAGCTGGGAAAAAGTGGGACCCTAACTTGCTGGACCAGCTTGGTTCTGGTGAGGAAGAGCGCCTGGACCTTGCCGAGGTGCCTCGTCTCATGTGGCAGTCTCTGCGTCCTCCGGCTGTCCCGGACCGCCCCCTCTCCCCTGGCCCTGAGCGGAGGCGCGGGGTGGGCTGGCAGGCGCAGGTCAAGCCGGTCGGCAGGGCGCGCCGCGGCGCTTGGGCTTTCCCCTGCCCGGATGAGACGGCGAGGGGGGCGCTCGTTCCTGGGTCGACAGGCGAATACGATGCCGATGGCATCCCTTCTCTCTGTCCCCCGCCCCTCTATAATATTAGAATAATTTTTCCTTTAACAGCATTATGCACTGTGTTGACATAATCTAAACCTTCCCTTGGGTTTCTACACCATGATGCCTCCCAATAACAGAATCAGTAAGTACCAAGGGAAAGGTCTCACTGACATTTTTAACTACAGCATACCCACAAATTTTCTTCACCAACATGTCATACATTTTCCTTAGGAGAAACTCTTCACCAATAATATTTTTTTAGACTCCAACCACCACTTGAATACACTATCTCATGCTTTACAAGAAATAGTCCCTTCCAGGATGCACAGGGCAGGATAACACCGGAGTGATTTTTCTTCTTCAGAGCTCACTGTTACAGACAGAGGATTTCTGTATGTCAAATCAATACAGAATTACTTTGAGGAATGTTCCCTGTTCATTGGGATATTTTTTTCTTTCCTCCTCCTTTTTTTTTTTCTTCCCTTCTCTCTCTCTTTTTTTTTTTTTTTTTTTTTTTTTTTGGTTTTTTTTTTTTTAACAATTTCTTTTTTTTTTCTTTTTTTTAAACAAAATCCCAAACATATAACATAAAGCATATGGCACGTAACTGAACAGTATGGCATTTAACTCTGAAAGAAATGCTAAAAAGACATGAATGGACACTTGTCTTCGAAACGACATCATCTAGGCAGTCTGGTTTAGTTTCCAATTCTTAAAGACTCCCAGGAAAAAAGTGATACTCTCTGAAGTGAGCAAACCGGAATTTGAACTATTCAGGCAATCTATCAGAGCTCTGATCGAGCCCCACATTGGGCTCCAATAAATCTATCACGTTTTAGGGTCAGGGTGGCCCGAGGAGAGGAGAGGAGAGGAGAGGAGAGGAAGAGGAAAGGAGAGGAAGAGGAAAGAAGAGGAAGAGGAAGAGGAAGAGGAAGAGGAGAGTGAGGAGAGCAGCAGGCTGGGAGGCAGAGAGCTCCTGCCAGCTGTGACCGTGCTCACTGAGGAGTGAAGGCTGAAGCTCCCGGGGGGGATGTGTTCACCAGTGCCAAATCTGCCGGCAGAGGATGAGGAAGGAATAAAAGTACCCGAAGGTGTCACACAATGAGCAGCTCATACCCAGGTGGGAGAAGCTTTGAAAGGAAAACAACCTGAGACACATAATCACAACTTGGTAGTGGCCAGTGAGCCCAGGACTGGGGTGTCACCTTCCCCCAGGCCAGTCCCTGGTGTCACCTACAGCGAGCTTCATCCTCCTGCCCTTGTCTGCTGCACTCGCACCTCAAGAGCCACAGGCAGTGGGGACAGGCAGCAGGGACCCCTTTGTCCCCAGGCAGGGACAGCCCTCCCCCTCCTAACATGACTGGTGTGTTTTTGTTTAGTAACACTATAGAAATATTTTATTATTGTTCCGTTCTATTTTTGCTTCCTCCCCATCCTTGTCTTTCCTGCTTCCCCCCCATCCCCCTCAGCACATCCTCCTGCTTCTCCTCCTCCCCTGCCCCAGCAGAGACCTCTAGAAAATGCCAAATTATGGATTTTGCCGCATCAAGTTTGGAGCACGTAACAAACATTCGAAATGCGTGCGGGGCGAGTGCAGCCACCAATGGCAGGTTAATTTATTTCAAAATTTATTTACTTTTTTTTTTTCCTAATCCCTCCAGAAAAATTACAATTGCTTCATCGAAGGTGACTGTTAGCGCTTGCTCTTGTGCGTGGTCTGCTTTGTTAAGGAGCGCGGCCATCGATAGCAAAAATACTTCTTCGAATCCAATGCGTTCTCGTGCCAGTTCGATATCATCATCCCGACTCGGAAAGTGTAGTTTCTCGAGCGCCTCGGCTCTTGATATAAGTTTTTCCTGATCAATAAGCCAGTCAGGCAGTGTTTCTGGGAGCATCCGTACTGCTGGCAATAAGGAAGCTACGATTTTTCGCAGTTGCAGAATAATGGCTAGTGTGACCTCGTAAGAGATAGTCTGTGCTACTGCCCGGAGGGCTCCGATTAGGGCGTATTTTGAGTTTGAAGCCCATCCGGACCAGAGGATGGAGTAAACTGCTAGGCTTGATATGGCCAAGAGGAAGAGAAGGCCCAAGTTTAGGTCGGCAAGGGGAAATGGCAGAGGTAGGGGGGTTCAGATTGTAATTGCTAGCAGTAGGGCCAGGATAGGTGTTGTGATGAAGAGGAGTGGAGAGGAAGTGGATGGGAGGATTGGAACTTAAAAGTGCCTGTGGATCCTGTGGACCCTTCTGCTCCCCAGCTCACTCTTGGCAGCCACTTTCCCAACGCAGACCCTCATCCCCAAAAGCTCAGTGCCACCAGGCGTGGATGTGTGTGCACCTCCATACCTGCAGCCAGTGTGGATGCCCCCTCCCTGGAAGTGTTCAAGGCCAGGTTCGATGAAGCCTTGAGGAACCTGGAACCTTTCCAGAGGTTCCTTCCAACCCCTATCCTTCTGCGATGTTCAGGAATGGAAAGTCACTGTACTGATAAAAATAAGGGTAAAAACAACCAAAAAAACCCACCTCAGTAGCAACAGAGCATCTGAGGTAGGATCAAAATATGTAGCTGTCAAACCACTCACAGGTAACTATTGTAAAGCATCATAAATATTTTGTCAGCTTTAAAAGACCACTGAAAGCAAGTAGAAGCTGAAAAAACCAACTTTCTAGAACTGCAAGAACAACAACAACAACAACAAAAAGGTTTTAAGGGCAGAGGCAGCAATTTAGATTAACACAGAACGTGTTTGCTCTTTTCTGTAAAGAACATGCCATAGAGTCAAAACGCACTCTTTTTTGCTTCCCTGCTTGCTGCTCCTTCTTGTCCTGTTCTGCTGCCACCTTTGTACAAGTACTTAGCTATATAGATATTCAGTCACCAAATCTTTATATCAAAGAACGTGGTATCAGGGGAAAGATTTTAATGTTTTTTTCTTTTTGTAGGTAAAAGACAATTGATTTGTTTTCAGGATACCCAAAAGCCCAACTCAGCTTGCTGTCGAAACAAAACAAATCTTCATTTTTTGGTTTCCTCAAAAGTTCTTGCAATTGCCTCAAAAAGTTCTTCTGAGCTCAAAAGTTCTTCTGAGGAAACCAGAAGTTCTTCTGGTTTCCTCACAAAGTTCTCCTGAGCTCAGGAGTTCTGTTGGTTTCCTCAAAAAGTTCTCTTGAGCGCCTCACAGAGTTCTCCTGACCTCAGAAGTTCTTCTGGTTTCCTCAAAAGTTCTTTTGGTTTCCTCACAAAGTTCTTCTGGTTTCCTCAAAAGTTCTTGTGGTTTCCTCAAAGGTTCTTTTGGAATGAAAAGCTCTGCTCTCCTGGTGTTAATGGAAGGCTTCTTTGTATTTAATACTGTGGAGAAAATTTGTCCAAGAGCAATTCAACCAAATGTAAATATTGCCCCCTACTAGTATGGCCAAGATCAATGAGAAGCTGGATTATCTGCCTCATAAGTGCTACCATTTATGGTAGATCAATGCTGGGGCTGGTTACATGTAAGCACCTGATTTTCCAGTACTTTTATGATTTTTTTTTATTTTTTTTTTCTTTCCTTTTTTTTGGTAATTTCTAACCTTTCAGGCACATATGCATTAGACTCATTATAGAAACATCCTCATATCATTTTAAAGTATTTTTTCATTTCCATTCGTAAGATCTGACTCCTCTGCCCTTACTTAATGAACAGTTTTATTTCAGACTTTACTAGCAATTGTTATTGCAATTATAAGTTTTCCCAATTTGCAAATTACCATAGATTCTGTCTTGTGGCTTTACAATTGTAAAACAGCAGGAAGCTTCCTTTATGTGTATATTCAAGAGATGAAGCATAATTTTTGCTTGTGCAGGGCTATTGCCAGGATTAGTTCCTGTGAATGCTCTGAGAAATTCACAGGGCAGTTTGGAGGGAAGTATCAGGACTTTCTGTGCTTAAAGTCAATCTGATGAATGTTTAGAATTTAGCCCCTTCTGATTTCCCTTGTCCAAAGTTTCTTATCCTGCCTGTGACCTCTCTGGATTATCATCTTATTGCAGCTGAAGATGGGATTGTCAGCAAGAAAGTGGAAAATGACCACCAAGGCATCCCTGAGCCAGCAGAGACTGAGGATTTGGTGAATAGAAATCCTTTCTCTGGAGTCTCAAACAATGCTAGTTGGGTAACTTTAATAGGACTGCTGGTGACTACTTCATGCAAATTGACACTTATCTTGTGAAACCTGGCAGGAGGGGCATGATTCAAAATACTGCCTGACTCCTCTCTGTAAAATGCTTCAGGAGAAGGCACTGCAAACTGCTTCATTCCAACAGCAACAGAGCAAGTTAAATGCTTCTTTTTTTAATGTCCTGGAAATGAGCTGACAGGGAACACACTGGTAGGAACTCTGAAGATACCATAGGAACAGGGAGGTTCCATCTGCAGCTGGACAGAGGTTCCAAAGAGCTCTGAAGGTGCCAAGATGTGTTGCTGTGTGCATGTGTGTAAGATGCAAACCTAAAATAGGATCTACACTTTCTGGTTAGTTTTTGGGTTGTTTTTTTCTTTTGGGCTGAACTGAGGTACAAAACCAGAACATAGTCACTGGACAGCAAGGAGTAACAAAATCCAGCCTGAAGTGTGCAGCCATTTCTTCTGAGTCAGGTCCATGGGTATACTAGTTAAAAGTGCACAAACAAAAGTTCTGATAATGTATGACCCAGAGAATAACTGTCACTGGTAAGGTGAAGGATGTGGAAATGCATGTTCTAATTAATTCTGCCATACTGACTTTAATAAATACAAAGTCTAAACAGCTAAAGCTAGTGAGATCAATTAATGGTAATGGAGCAATCTCATGTTGTTACAAAACCTTGTACATAACATTTTCTTTTAACTCTAAATGAAAGCTTGAATGATATTTAAGTCTTAAGGCAAGGTGAAGTTGCATACTGTCTCTCTCTGTCTCTCTCTGTCTCTCTGTCTCTCGCTCGCTGTCTCTCTGTCTCTCTCACTCTCTGTGTCTCTCTCTGTCTCTCTGTCTCTGTCTCTCTGTCTCTCTGTATCTCTCTCTATCTCTGTCTCTCTCTCTCTCTGTGTCTCTCTGTCTCAATCTGTCTCTCTCTGTTTGTCTCTCACTGTCTGTCTCTCTCTCCATCTGTCTTCTCCTTTGCCTCTTTCTTTCTCCCTTTCCCTCTTTCTCCTCCCTCCTCTCTTGCCCCCAAATACATGTAATCAGCTGTCGAATGAACTCTGTGAAGGAAGTAAATATCAGCATAGTTCAGTGACAAAACAGGAATTTGCTTGGATTCTGTCCTCCTGTCAAACAAGCATAATGAGTACAGCCACTCTGTCACTCCATGACCGTGAAACAGATTGAGGTGTTAGACTATAAACACAGTGCAAAAAACGGAGAGTGAAAGTTTCCTCTTCTGACATGGATATTATTGAAGGTAATTTTGGGGGTAAAGTGTGAATCTGAAAAGTACTACCCGCCTAGGGCCAGTTTGGGGCTGGGGGTGAGGACCGGGTTGGGACTGGGAAAGGGAGTAGGTGAGGGTGGTGTCCGTCAGCTCGTAGCCAAACAGCCACGGCTGGGGACGGGAAAACCAGTTTGGAACTGGGACGGGACCAGTATGGCACTGGGAGGGGAGCGGTTAAGGCCTAGGACCAGTTTGGGGCTGGGGGTGAGGACCAGTTTGGGACTGGGAAAGGGAGGAGGTGAGGGCGGGGTCCGTCAGGTCGTAGCCCAACAGCCACGGCTGATCCTCAAATCACAGAATACTGTGATTTGGAAGGGACCCACGAGGGTCATTGCATCCTACTCCTGACTCCATACAGGAGTGAAAAAAAAAGTTAAACTATTTATTGCATTTTTGGTTGTACTCATGATAACTGCAGGAACTGACAAATTTCCAATAACATATGTTACATAAAACTGATACTCTTAAGCCATTGCCAAAACTTCTTGTGAAATGACTCTACGTATCAATAACTGGTTATAAATTATATAAATACTGGAATTATACATATTCCGAGGTAAATGTAATGACAGCATCCATAGGTTATATCTGATGGGTAAGGGCCATCTTTCTGGTATAATTGCAACCACTTATACCTAGACCACAAATGTGCTGAGGTGATTGATTGTAGTTCAAAATTCAATCAGAATTTGGTCTCAAAATGTGGCACATAGCTTTACCTTATTTGTTTTGTACACAGAGTAGACAGTGGGAATGCAGACCTACCTCTGCCTCAACTGAGGGTCACATAAAATGCTTTCCAAGGTATTGTTTCAACCACTGCCACAAGTCACAAACTCTTTGCAGGGCTGGGGTTGAGAGATTCAAAGCTCTGGTCAGTTACAGTGATAGTTTCTGGACTTGAGCGTATCAGGACGTGTCCAAAACTGGAAGAAGAATTTCTGCAGGCAGCTGTGAGTGGTGCAGAGAAAATGCAATTAACCACTCAGAACTAGGACACTTCTGTGGTGAAAAGTGCTGGGGGATTTGGAGATACTCATTTGTGCTCTGGATAATTAGTTACGGCCTACCAAAAGAACAGGTTACAGGTCAGGTCATTTCTTCTCTTCCTAAGGAAGCTGCTACTTGCCCTGCACCCAGTGGCTTCAGGGGTTCATTGAGGGCTCCTCCAGTGGCAGTGAAATACTGAATTCTGAAACTAGCAACAAGCCATTTCTGAAAGGTGTATGGGTTTGAAAGTCACTGGCCTGAAAGAAAGCTACTTGTCAATGTACTGGTTAGAATGGCATTAAAAACAATTGATCTTGCATTCCTAGTTCTGACATGACCTTTACCAGAGCCTTTTGCATCACTTTCCCATTATAACGGGGGTGTCCCCTGACTGGGTGTCCCTTGACTGGGTGTCCCCTGCCCGGGGGTGTCCCCTTATTGGGGGGTGTCCCCTGCCCGGGTGTCCCCTGCCCGGGGGTGTCCCCTTATTGGGGGGTGTCCCCTGCCCGGGTGTCCCCTGTCTGGGGGTGACCCCTGCCCGGGTGTCCCCTTATTGGGGGGTGTCCCCTTATTGGGTGGTGTCCCCTGCCCGGGTGTCCCCTGTCTGGGGGTGTCCCCTGTCTGGGGTGTCCCCTGTCTGGGGGTGCGAATTGATGATGTGATGGGAGATTATTTCAGTTTGGAAATTAGCACCTTTATAATTGTCTTCCTATTATGCTAATTCCCCCCTGCCGTCCCACAACTGAATCTTTGTGAACTGCATTTAGGTATTTAGTGAGGTGGTTGTTTGTTTTGCTTTTTGTTTTTCCCTCATGTTTGTTTGTTTGTTTGTTGCATTTGCTGTATGGCTGCCATTCTTCCCTGAAGTGAAACTCACTTGCATCCTGATATACACTGTCAGGAAATTTAAGTTCCTTGCCGGCCTCATCCAGCTGGGTGCAGGGGACAGGAGTTGGACGGGGTGGGGAGCGCTGAAGGTAAACCCAGTGAGAGCCTGGGGGTGTAGAGTGAGTGTGGGCAGGAGCCCCTCGGTGCCAGGCTCTCACGGGGACCTGTACACTGGGCACGGCTTTGGGATGGTGCCTGCCCATCCCTGCCAGTGCCAGGGCCTTGGCGCGCTGAGCCGCTCCCTGTGGCAGCGGCACTGGGCCGGTGAGCCCCGCTGTGCCACTGCAAGTGCCGGGGTCAGGACTGGGCGAGGGCAGGACGGGCAAACCGCGGTCCTTCAGCAGCAGGCGGAGGTGTTTGGCGTGCCGTTGGTGGGCTCGGCGCAGGAGTCGCCCCTCGGGCCCCTCCAACACCCGCAGGGAAGCCAAGGCCCCCGCGGCCACGGCCGGCGGCAAAGCCGTGGTGAAGATGAAGCCGGGTCCCAAAGAGCGGACGGCGTCCACCAGCCCGGCCCAGCCCGCGATGTAACCTCCCACCGCTCCCACTGCCTTCCCTGGAATGGGGAATGGGGGGAGTGTCTCCTGTATTCTGTGTTCCTTAATATTAGTGTGCCAATGTCACATCCAGGTCTCAGATGGGTTATCAGTGTTTTTGGAGGGAGATTAGATTTATCCTTGTATTGTTGCAGTTATTTTACTTTTCCTACTAGAGGGCCTCTCCCCTGCCTTTGACTTCTTGCTGGCTCTCAAGGCAATTGTTATTTCAGGCTTGTTGGTTGTGTCTGCCAACTCCCACAGAACTCCTGGAGCCTAACCCTGAGTGGGACAGCACAGCTTTTGCTGTGAGCCGGGAGCGCCGCGGCGGCGGCACCTGGGCCGGGACCGGGACCCCGGGCGGCGCAGGCACCTAGGGAGGCGAGGTCGGGTCGGGGAGCCCCGCGGTCGGGACGGGGAGACCTGCGGCCGGGGACGCCGGGAGGAGGCGGGGACTCCGGGCCGGGAGCCGCGGAGCTGCGCGGGGAGCCCCGAAACCGGGACTCCGCGGTGGGGCGGGGACCCCCGCGGGGTGTTGCCCGGGGGCCGGTGCAAGGAGCCAGGCAGGGGGGGCGGGGTGTGAATCACCTAAGGCGGGCCACACAGGAATGCATCCAGGTGGGTTTTGAAAGTCTCCAGCGAAGGAGACTCCACAACCTCTCTGGGCAGCCTGTTCCAGGGCTCTGCCACCCTCACAGTAAAGAAGTTTCTCCTCATGTTGAGGTGGAACTAACTATGTTCTAGCTTATACACCTTATTCCTTGTCCTATTACTGGGCACCACGGAAAAGAGACTGGCCCCTTCCACTTGACACCCACCCCTCAGATATTTATAGAACTTAATAAGATCCCCCAGATGCAGTGTGAGAAACAGGGAAGACCTTGATTTTGTGCAAGCACCATTCAGCAATAGCAAAAATACTAGTGTGTTATCAGCACTGTTTTGGTCACAAATCTAAACCACAGCACCATGCAGGCTACTATGAAGGAAGTTAACTCCATCCCAGTCAGATCCAGGACAATCTCCACCCTTTATTCCACCCTATTTGCAGCATGCTCAGGTCCCATGTTACTTACGCATCTGAGTATCTGACTGCTCCATTCAGAGATAGTTTCATTTCTATCCAAACAGATGGCATAAAATGCTTTGGAGAATTTCATGTGTGTGTAATTGCACTTAACTGCAGAGTAAATGAGATTGTAATTTCAGTCTGAAGTGATTTACACCAAGCCATACTATTTCAGAGGTGGAAGAATGGAACTCCCTCCCTCTTTTGGGCCTTGTTTCCTGAAAAATACCTGGCTAAGACCTTTGTAATTGCTGAGGTGCAGCTTTTGAGCTCGTTGGGAGTGCATGTGTTTATTTATGGACCTGAAGAAGAATTTTAATTGCTTGTGAGGGTGACAGAGCACTGGAACAGGCTGCCTGGAGAGGTTGTGGAGTCTCCTTCTGTAGAGACTTTCAAAACCCACCTGGATATGTTGCTGTGTGGCATGCCCCAATGATCCTGCTCTGGCAGGGGGGTTGGACTCAATGATCTCTAGAGGTCCCTTCCGACCCCTACCATTCTATGATTCTATGATTCTCTGTCGTCCACAGGCAGAACAACGCTACTCCACAAAGCTCAAAGCATTCAAACGCGATTGCTGCTCACATCACTTCTTGTATGAAATGTGGAGTGACAAGTCTCCTGTATGTGTGGCACTCTAGCAGCAACGGGGAGCACAAGAAAGCTTGGGCACAGAAATGATCCTTTCCTGAGGTCTCAGAGAGAACTAGCTGGGGATATTTACTTTTTAATATTTATTTTTTATTATTTAAACTCTTTCTTTTAGCAAGGGCCACTGCGTTTAGGTAACAATCATGTTTAAAATCAGCATATACATTCTACATGACAACTCTCTCATAGAAGTCAAGCACTACCCTGCCAGGTTGTATTTAAACAATAATTCTGTGCCTCTGTGACCCCAAAGACAATACACAACTGTGGGTTTGGTAAAAGTCAAATTATATATTATATTTAAGTTCGGTTCTGTTATTTTAGAACACTCATTATTATAATGCTCAGGTGTAGTAGAGTCAACATGGACTGTGTTAATTTCAGTGGGCCTGTGATAAGTAGATCCGTTAGTCATTCGACACCTAACTTGTATTTTCTTTCCTGAGATGACTTGGAGTTTAGCAATCCCGTGAGAGTCACTCCAACACCGACATGCCGAGGGCCACCAACATGGCGCCCAGGAAGCCCCGTACCCCGCGACTACAGCTCCCGGAATGCCGAGGGACTCCAACATGGCGCACAGGCAGCCCCGTGCCCCGGGACTACAAATCCTGGCATGTCTAGAGCCACCAACATGGCTCACAGGAAGCCCCGTGCCCCGGGACTACAGTTCCCGGCATACCGAGGGCCAACAACATGGCTCACAGGAAGCCCCGGGCCCCGGGCCTACAGCTCCCGGCATGCCCGGGGCACAAACATGGTCTGATGCGCATGGTGTTGGGTCTGATTCCATGGATTTGGGTCTGATCCCTACGTATTTGGGTCTGATCCCCACGGATTTGGTTCTGATTCCCAGGATTTGGGTCTGATTCCCTGGATTTGGTTCTGATTTCACTGTATTTTGGCCTGAACCCAAAGGATTTGCGTCTGATTCCCTGGATTTGGGACTCATTCCTTCACATTTAGGTCTCATTCCCCTGGATTTGGGTCTGAATCCCAGGATTTGAGTCTGATTCCCCGGGATTTGGGATTAAATTTATTATTTTTTTTATTTGTGAAATGTGTCTATGATTTATTCACTGCCATTTTTATTGAACTTAAGAACAGAACAAAACACCTAGTTAAACAAAGATGTGTTGAAGGATATTAATTAAAAAAACCCCCGAACATTCAAACCACAACCTGAGAGCAAAAGAAAGGCAGGATGGAAAGGAAGAAGTAGTTATGTTTCTAAATGGTAGGTCTGGAAAAATCAGGACTGTTGAAGAAAGTGAAAAACCTAAAAGAAAAGGTCAAAGGCGAAGCTCAACTCATCTGATGTTCAACCCAACAATACAAGCCCCTGTCTTTGCTTGGAAAAGATCTTCAAGGTCATCCAGTCTGATCTTCAAGGTCATCCAGTCTGATCTTCAAGGTCATCCAGTCTGAGCTTCAAGATCACCTTGTCTGAGCTGCAATCCAATGCTACAAGCCCACATCTTGGGTTGGAAGGGACCTTTCAAGGTCATCCAGTCCACCTTTACAGGTCATCCAGTCCAACCTTTGACCTGATACCACGAGCCTGTGTCTTTTCAGAATAGCAGTGCCATCTTTGAGGGAGACATGAGATACCACAATTTCTGAATCCCTGCTGGCATCTGCATGGCTGGCTTTCCAGGACCAGCCCAGAAATAGAGTTTCCTTTTCTGGCAACAGTTGGAAGCCTCAGCAACGGCGGCCGTTACGAGCTGTGTCTGGGTACATGGAAAACCCAGCCCAGAGTCCTTCATCCGAGAGACAGCGAGGAAATGAGGTATGCTGGGAGGCTCAAAGAGACATGAGGGACTTCAGAAAAACTTGCCCTTCACATTTTTGGTTTTCTCCCTACTTTTGTTTTTTGCTAATTTTGTACTTTACAGTTCAAATCATGCTGAAGAGATTGAATGTTGACACTACATATTGTGATGGTGAATACCTTAAGGGATTCTGACACCTTATGGCACAGCAACACAAAACCCACGTGGGCATGTTAGAGATGCTACAACCAGCAGTATCCAAAACACACAGAAAATCATCTCAGCTGAATGAAAAGTTTCCAAGGGCAGAGTTTTCTATTTGAATAAACCTAGTTAATATGGTCATACACTGATTATTATTAAACTAATTTAAACTAATGTACTGAGTAACAAGCTGGTGGTCATACACTGATTATTATTACGATAATTTAACTAATGTACTGACTAACAAGCTGGTGTAACAAGCTGGTGGTCAGACACTGACCCATCTTTCAGAGTGCAGACTGGAGTTTGGTGTCCGTGTTGTGCAATCACTGTCTTGGGTAATAAATACAAGTATATAAGAATAAATATAAGAATAAATATAAGTATATAAGAATATAAGGACGTGGGGTGACCTCTATTGTTCAGCTATGTCTGGAGTATAACCAATATATCCCTGCCTCCCTTGTCCAGGGAGCCCAGACCCAGCACTCCAGGTGTGCCTCACCAGTGCTGTGCAGGGAGGATGCTCAAGTTCATCCTGGTTTCACAGAATCACAGCCTGGTGGGGTTGGAAGGGACCTCTGGAGATCAGCTGGTGCCACCCCCCTGCTCCAGCAGGGTCGCCCCGAGCAGGGGGACCAGGATCATGTTGGCCAGGGGGGTTTGGAATCTCTCCAGCAGGTAGTGAAGAAAAAACCTCAGGAGCTCTCCTGCTGAAAAGGCTACAATGCAGATGCTGTAGAGGGATGTGTGCAGAGTATGAAATGTTCTGAACACTCTAGTCCTGGGAAAACTGGAGTTTGAACTTAATTAGGCAGCAGATAATACCTCTGCAAGACAAAAAGCATAGGAAAACAGATTCCATCAACTTTACAGGTCTTGGATGGATTGGGTATCACCTAGGTTCAGGTTTAGGTTTCCCCTCAAGACATAGCCACTGCCATGTTTCCAGGTCCTTGAGTGAAAGTAGTCCCACGAACGGGTTTGCCTTTGCATGAAGCAGGAAATACCCACACAGCATTCCCCAGCAGATTCCTTTCATATAACACAGGGACTTTATCCCCTTCTACTGTGTGTAATGGGTCTGACTGAGCAGGACCAGCTCAATTGATGGATCTTCTGGTATTGACTAACCAGGTGGCTTGAGCTAAATGCTTGTCCCAGTTTTTAAAGGTTCAACCTCCCATTGCTTTCAAAGTTGTTTTTAGCAATCAATTGGCACCTCCTGCTCCATCTCCTGCCTGCACCTCCTGCCTCCATCTCCTGCCTCCACCTCCTGCCTCCATCTCCTGCCTGCACCTCCTGCCTCCATCTCCTGCCTCCACCTCCTGCCTCCATCTCCTGCCTCCATCTCCTGCCTGCACCTCCTGCCTGCACCTCCTGCCTCCACCTCCTGCCTGCACCTCCTGCCTGCACCTCCTGCTCCATCTCCTGCCTGCACCTCCTGCCTCCATCTCCTGCCTCCACCTCCTGCCTCCATCTCCTGCCTTAGGTTTCTTTTTTTTTTTTTTGAAGATTAGTTTTTAATCATTGGACATATCTTTTTTTTGTTTTCAATAACTGGTTTTCTCTTCTGGTTTTTAATCTTAGGTTTTAGGTTGTTATTTTTATAATTTAAGATTTTTAATCTTACGTTATAGATTTTTAGGTTTTATTCTTAGGTTTTAGCACCATTTTTGTCCTTAATCTTATATTTTAACTTCTTTTATTTGAAATATAGGTTTTAAATTTTTGTGTGTAATATGTTTTTCTTTATTTGTATTTGACGGTTCCCCCTTTTGGGGGGGAACTATGGAAATGGCTGCTTGTGGCACCATGGGGCAAGCCCTGAGAAGCAGGGCTGTGCTGGGAGTCCTGTGAGCCCCACAGCAGCCAGCTCTTCTGGGGAGCTCCATGATCCTTTCTCCCACCTCACCTGGCCTCCAAGCTCACAGGCTACCAGTCCTCTCTCCCTACTTCACCCTTCTTGGCTGTCCAAGGTGAAAAGTCCCCAGCTTTTTTTCATGCTATTTCTCAAGCATTTGCTCCCCTAAGAGAGACTGTATGAAGTAGAAAACACTTCTAGTGGGTTTGTCCTGTTTTTCTGAAGTAAAATGATTATGTTCAGGGCGCTCCTACTGACCAGCTTTGAAAGGGGATGGAGTGGGAGAATGACTGGAAGCTACAGAGGCTTCTGATCTCTCACCTCACCAAATGTTCTGCTGCTGGGGAGGAGGAGACTGATGGTTGATCTCCATCTGGGGCATTGGTAATTGGTGGTGCACTAAGTATCTGTGTTATCATTTTCTATTCTGAGTGTGAACTCCTCTCCAGCCCAACAACCCCTGTACAGCCCCAGACCCCTCGCCCACAGCTCCCTCTCCCACCCCCAGAGGCACAGGGGAAGACTCAGGGGCGATTCCCTTGAGCACCTTCTGCCCCTCGTCTCAGTGGCACATGCAAGGAAACCCCGTTCCCAAAGGGTTCCCAATGGCCATGCTGGTGCCACTGGCCCCAGGCTGTGGTACAAGGGAACTGGCACTTACCCCTGCCCAGCTGCACCCAGAGCAGCAGCCACAGCACCCGAGGGTACATCTGCAGTCCTCCCATAAAGCCACAATGGTTTGTGAGATTTACCTAGAAGTAAAGCCCAAAATAAGTTAGGAGGAAAAAAAAAATCAGGTGACAAATTAATTCTTTATGCTTCAAAATGCACATTCAAATGAAATTTTAAGAGTGAGGGCACTCTTCACAGTAGGACAGTTATGATTTTCTAAAAGAGCTCAGACTGGCTGACTAGACTGGAAGTCAACTGCAGTACAGTGACATTCTATATCCCACAGTCACCACAGATGCTGCTGGGAAAACACTGTGATGTCTTTCATACTAGGTTCCATCCTTAAATTTTTGTTCCATTTGACTAAAAGCAGTAATTTAACTACTGGGTAGAATACATTTACTTGTCAAATTGTCATGTCAAGTGTCATTTTGACACAGATTGTCATGTTTCCAGGAACAATCAGAACTAGGGAAAAAGCAGAGAACAGGGATGGTATCATAGAATCATACAATCATAGAACAATTTAGATTAGAAAGTACCTTTAAAGGTTATGTAGACCAACCTGCTTCCACTGCCTGGCTCTCCCCCCACCACTTCCCCGGTCTCCCCCCCCTGCCCTGTCCCCAGCACTGTCCCCTGCCCCAGCCCTGTCCCCAGCACTGTCCCCAGCACTGTCCCCTGTCCCCTGTCTGTCCCCTGACCCGTGTCTGTCCCCGCAGCCCCCCTGCCCCTCACCGGCTCCTACTCGGTGTCCGTGGGGGGGGTCCCCTCGGGGGGGTCCCGCGTGATCTCTGCCCCCGACCTGGGGCACTTTCTGCTGCGCTGCCTCCGCTCTGCCGACTACGAGTCAGCTCGAACCTAAACCTCCCCTGGGGCAACTTGAGGCTGGTTCTTCTTGTCCTGTCACTTCTTCCTTGGGAGAAGAGCCCAACCCCACCTGACTCCACCCTACTGTCAGGAGCTGTCAGAGCCAGAAGGTCTCCCCTCAGCCTCCTTTTCTCCAGGCTCAACAACCCCAGGTCCCTCAGCTGCTCCCCACCACCCTTGTGCTCTAGCCCCTTCCCCAGCTCCGTTGCCCTTCTCTGGCCACGCTCCAGCCCCTCAATGTCCTGCTGGGACCTTAGCGTTATGGGGGTGTCCCGTGGCATGCCGGGAGCTGTACTCCCAGGGCACGGGGCTTCCTGTGACCCATGTTGGTGGCCCTCGGCATGCTGGGAGCTGTAGTCCCAGGACACGGGGCTTCCTGTGACCCATGTTGGTGTCCCACGGCATGCCAGCAGCTATAGTCCCGGGGCACGGGGCTTCCTGTTCCCCATGTTGGTGTCCCTCAGCATGCAGGGAGCTGTAGTCCCGGGGCACGAGGATTCCTGTGCGCCATGTTGGTGTCCCCCCCTCTCGCCGTCCTGGTGTTGTCCCCACCCTGTGCTGGGGTTTCTTGACTTGTCCCCCTCCCGTGCTGGGGGTTCTGGAGTTGTCCCCATCCTGTGCTAGAAGTTCTGGAGATGTTCCCATCATGTAGTGGAAGTCCTGGAGATGTTCTCCTTCTGTAATGGGGGGGCCTGGGGACGTTCCCACGCTGTGGTGGAGGACCTGGAGTTGTCCCCATCCCGTGCTGAGGGTCCTGGAGTTGTCCCCATCCTCTGCTAGAAGTTCTGGAGATGCGGAAGGTGCTCATGGGTGATGGGGACCCTTGATGAGGAAGGTTGGATGCATGTGGTCCTGCTGCAGGGCTGAAGGGCCCTTCCTAGGAGCTGCTGGGCTTGGCTGTGAGCAGACTGCTGTGAAGAAGCCACCTACCATGGGGCTCATCTCTGGTGCCACGTGGCTTTCTCACTGCCAAAGAAACAAGCCCCATCATTCACTTCCAGGCCTCTGCTCTCAGACCCTCTACCTGGGTGGAACTTTTGACCAAAAATCCAGCGTGAGCCTGGCGGCGACGTCGGGGTGACGGCGACATCGGGGTGACGGTGACGCGGGGGCGACGTCGGGGTGACGGCGATGGCGACGTCGGGGTGACGGCGACGTCGGGGTGACGGCGTCGCCGGTCGTCCCCCCGCAGCTGGCGGTGCGGAGCAGGCGTCGAGCGCCCCCCCCCAGCCCCCCGTGCGGCGCCTGGAGCCGGGGCTGATGCCGCTGCCGGACGCGGGCAGCGGGCTGGAGTGGGCCAGCCTGGTCAGCGCTGCCAAGGCCTACGAAGGTCAGCCACCCTCCCCAGTCCCCCCAGTGCCTGTCCCAGTAGCACCGGTCACCTCGGACTGGTTCTTGACATGCTGAGCACCAACCCCAGTAGCCCCAGTTGCCCAGACACCCTCTCCAGTAGCCCCAGGTCGCCCAGACACCATCTCCAGCAGCCCCAGTTGCCCAGACACCTTCTCCAGTAGCCCCAGGCCCGGGATCCACCCTCCCCAGTCCCCCCAGTGCCTGTCCCAGTAGCACCGGTCACCTCGGACTGGTTCTTGACATGCTGAGCACCAATCCTGGACGGTTTTCATCTGTTAAACCTGGCACTATTCCTAAATCTGTTAAGGGATCTAGAGGAGCTTGTAATGAACTTCGTAATGTGGATTGGAATAAACTCCTGAGAAGAGCAATTGAAGGGCTTCAAGAACCAAATGGCTCCTCCCTCAAAAACATAGAGAAATATTTGAGAAGTCAAAATGACCTGGCAAGTATTTTCAACAATCCTGCCTTTCAGCAGAGGTTGCGTCTGGGGGCTAAACGTGCTGTGAACAATGGGAGATTACCGCTTCCCCCGTGTCAGTTCCCCCGGCGGCCGTTCACCCCGCATCGGTTCCCCCAGTGCCAGTTCCCCTGGCATCGGTTCCCCGGTGTCAGTTCACCCGGCATCAGTTCCCTGGCGTCGGTTCACCCAGAGTCGGTTCACCCGGCGTCGGTTCACCCGGTGTCAGTTCACCCGGAGTCAGTTCACCCGGCGTCGGTTCACCCGGTGTCTGTTCACCCGGTGTCAGTTCACCCGGCGTGAGTTCCCTGGTCTCAGTTCCCGGTTTTCCGTTCTGGAGCAGCCAAGGAAAACACTGCCCGTTCTGCCTTTCATTCTGATCTGTTTGTTCCTGAATCTGATACCAGAATCCAGCTCCTGAACACAGCTCCTGTCTGCTGCGGGGCCCAGTCTGGGACTCTCCTGGTGCCTGCTCCACAGCATCAGTGGTGATGATGATGTAATTACCATCAGGGCTGTAGGGTTTGATACTGGTTTTAGGGGTTTTTTCTTCCTCTCCAATGATACGTGGAGTCATGCATTGTGTCCAACATGCCCGTCCCCTTTCGTCAGCCTCGGGGTGAGGGGACGGGACTGGGGTGGGGGGGAGGGGGGCGGGGGGGCCGACGTTTCCCGGTGAGCAGGGAGGGCGCGATGATCTCCCCGCGCCTGCAGGGCCACTCCGGAGCGAGCTCAGTCCTCACATAGTAATGGCCAACGAAAAGCTCGCTTCACAAACCGTCCTGGGCAACCGATCCCGGTACCCAGCAGGATCCTCGGGAGACAGCAGGGGTAGAAGGAGAAACAGGAGACGCAGTGGGGACGCCTTCTCTCCACCGCCCTTCCGATCGGGGGCCGGGGCCAGGCAGGGGTAAGCCCCTCGGTGTTGGGGGGCCCCCCCCCCCCCTCCCCCTGTATCCGCCATGATGTCTTCTCCCCTTGCGTGTGTCTCATCCTCACCCTTCCCCCCCACCGTGCTTCCGCTGACGTCACAGGTTCGACTTCCTGTGCGCGCCGCTTTTCCATCCCCGGCAGCACCGCGAGTTCCGCCTCTCGCCGGCCCGGGACCGCCCGGGACCCCAGACCCGCTCCGATCTCCTGCTCTCCGGCACGGATTTCAGGGCCTCACCCCCCCCTTCTTTTTCCCTCTCACCCTCCCTTATTTTTCTCAGCCTTTCAGCGTCCTCCTTTAGTTCTGCCACCAGGCTGAGCAGATCATCCACCTGGTAACATTGGGCACAGGTGTTACCCCCATCAGCCTCTGCCAGCAGTGCCAGACTCCAGCACTCACTGCAGCCGGAGACCTGGACACCAACGTGCTCCCGAAGGACCTCTATCTGTGTCACCATGTTCTTCTTTGCAGGAGTTTTAGCTGTAGTCTTTTTGCCCCCAACCTTCAAATTAGGCCCCACAACCCCCCTTTTGGGCCCCAAATTCTCATTTTTAGGCTCCAAGTCCCTGTTTGGGGCCCTAAATCCTCATTGCTTAGATGAAAACCCTCATTTTAGTCATTTTTAGGCCCCCAGTCCCCACCTTTTTACCCCAAATCCTCACATTCGGCTCCACATTCCCCATTTTAGGCCCTAATCCCTCAGTTTTGAACCCCACATCCCCACCTTTTCACCCCCAATCCTCACATTCGGCTCCACATATTTTAAGCTAGTGGAGAGAGTGCCCCAGGTGACCAATACTGGCACCAGTATAAGAGGTCTGACTCCCATCAGCCTGAGGTGTGGGTGTTGCTGGGACCGTTTCCAATCCGGACCTCCTTCTATCAGTGTGAACATTAGGGCTGACACTGTTCCAGAGTCTTACCTGAAAAGGAGTTTTTAAAAGCCTATAATTATGCTTGTTCATCCTTGCAAAGTCATTGTTAAAATGAACGAGGGTAGGCAAAAAGTCTGCTCATACCACATTCATAATTCTCCTGTAGCAGCAGGCTGACATTTGCATCAGTCTTCTGATTTATCCTGGTTTAAAAGAATAATTGGAAGGATGGAAATGCCCAATGCTTTTCACAGACTATGTGACTGCCTGACTCTCCATTTTAGGGTGCTCTCTCTGTGAGTCTCTCAAAGTGCCTTGCATCATCAAGCAAATCTTGCTACTAGTGACTATTTTATGTCTGTCATCCTTTGTATGTATGAATGTTTAGGAAATCTTTAATCTAAGGGTTAATACTTTCTTCTCCCCATACACCTTCCTAGTGCTTCTTGCTGACACACCTACAGTGTAATTAGGTTAGTTATGTTTTCTCCTGTTGAAACGTATGCAGTTGGATACAAGTAAAATTGGACATGGGTGGAAAAGCATTTCAGTGCTTTTGAAAATTGCATTGTATGCAATATGGTTACAAAAAAAATCTTTGTTTATCGTACTTAAGACAACTAACAGTATGAGTCCTTTCACTTTTATATCAGTTTGTGGTGTTTAGAATATCAAAGCTTTTTCCAGTGCTTTAGAGAGAAGCAAAATTCATAATAAGCCATAGAGCTATTTTTTCTGGAACTAGATTAATTTTAGATATTCTTAATGCTGTATTAAAAAGAGTGCACTGATACTATCACAGAATAGGAAAGGAGGAGGCAGTGCTGAAGAGAAAAGAGAAATGAACAAGTAAAACAAAGTTACTATGTGAAAAAAACAAAGGTGGGAGAAAGAAGAGACAGTACGGAAACATTGCAGGCAGTGAAACTCGTGAAAAGAATGCAATCAGAGAACTTGATGTAATGGAAATGCCAGCACATCTTGGGACTTGTCCTAAAAATGGAGTTGATGTAATAATCATGTCTTTGTGGACATCTAGATCTTCACTCCTTGTAACCATCTAACTTGCTGCTTATATTAGGAAAATTTATTTTTTCAGGACTGTTTTCCTGCAAATGTTGCACTGATAATTAAAGAAACAATCATAGGGGTGAAAAAAGTAATATATTCAGTGTAAGAATGAATTCAGACAATTTAGATGTTTAACTTGCCACAATCTGCGTATGTCAGTACAAGGCAGTTAAGGAGAAAGGGGGAGTTCACCCGCTCCCTTTTCACGCAGAGTAACTGTCTCTGGGGAAAAATACACTCTGATTTTGTGGCTGTTGTTCAGATGTTCCCATTCCAGCTACCCTCCAATATCACCGTTGGGAAACTGAGGCAGGGAGGGCATAAGTGGCTTCATATGAGAAAGCTGTAAAGCCAAATATTGAAGCAGGCTCCCCAAGGACTTGGGGGTGTCCCTGTTTGTCACCAGCTTTGACCGATCTGCCCCAATTCAGGTGTCCAGTTGCGGCTCTCCCTTTAATTTTCCCAATGTTTTCCTGAAGCGATGATGAAGTTGAAATAAAAAGTTAAAGAAAAGTAGCGTAGAAAAAAACAACAACGACAAAAAAAGCCCCAACGAAAGCAACCAACACAAACCCCACCAAACCAGTCCAGATTTCTTAAAGATCCCAAATCAAAACTCAGCATCTCTTTGGTCAAGCAGCTGTTTTTCCTGCTGCCTTGGCTATTTCCACGTCTTAATTCCCCCGCTCCCTGTGACAGACCTGAATTTTCCCCTGATGGATTACATCCTCAACGTGGTGAGGAAGGAAAGGGGGTGGGGGTGGGGGGGGTGGGAGGGCCTTTGAACCTCAAAATTTCTCCACTGAAGATGAAATTTCCTCAGTTGGATTCCAAAATTTCCGCCCGAAGCTTAAATGTCCCCTTTGAATTCTAAAATTTCACTCCAAATTGCAAATTTTCCCCACATTTTTTCCCCACGTCCCAGATTTTTTTCTACACATCAAAGTTTTCCCTCATCTTACTTTTTCGAAGTTCAAAAATAGCAGGACGAAGGAGATGCTCATGCGAGAGAACGTGAGGAGGACGAAGGAGACGCTTGTGCAAGAGAACGTGAGGAGGACGAAGGAGATGCTCGTGCGAGAGAATGTGAGGAGGACGAAGGAGACGCTCGTGTGAGAGAATATGAGCAGGATGAAGGAGACGCTCGTGCGAGAGAACATGAGGAGGATGAGGAAGACACTCGTGCAATAGAACGTGAGGATGAAGATGCTCGTGCGGGAGAATGGGATGATGAAGACGCTCGTGCAAGGGGAGTTCTTTTTTATGCAGAAATATCCTGACAAAAGGATTTGAAACTGAAAACATGTATCTTTTGCATACAGTTAGTGTATTTGAGCAATGCCTGTATCATAACCTTATGATAATATGCCATAATGGCTGAAGGCTGCCATCATTATTTTTCCATTTTAATAAGGGGCAGTGTTGATGTGCTTTCAAATAGCAGAGGCAGATACTATCTTCTATGGGGGAAAAAGAAAAGAAAAGAAAAGAAAAGAAAAGAAAAGAAAAGAAAAGAAAAGAAAGGATACTGGGGGGGACACCCACTGGGAGCACTGGGGATACTGGGGGGGACACCCCCGGGAAGCACTGGGGATACTGGGGGCACCCACTGGAAGCACTGGGGATACTGGGGGGACACCCACTGGGAGCACTGGGGATACTGGGGGTCCACTGGGAGCTCTGGGGATACTGGGGGCACCCCCTGGGAGCACTGGGGATACTGGGGGAGCCCCCACCGTGCGTACTGGGCTGGAGAAGGAGCTCCCAGTAGCCATACTGGGTGGGGGGTGCCACCCCCCGAAGCCCCTCCCAGTGCCTCCCAGTCTGACCAGTAAGGGCGTGGGCAGGCGATGCGCTGGGAGGAGGCCTTGCAGACCAGTAAGCAGTTGCAGGGGCACCGCACGTACTTCTTCCCCCCGGGGGCCGTGCGGATTGGCTGGCGGGACGGGGGGGCGTGGCCTCACTCGGCAAGCCCCGCCCACTTCCGGTCACACCCCTTTTAACCCCACCCCCTTTTAACCCCGCCCCCTTTAAGGCCACGCCCCTTTAAGACACGGCCCCTTTACTTCTGGTGAGGCCCTCACTGCTGTAACTTGGCTGGTGAAGAGCTGACCTACCTATTACTTTGTGTATGCTAAATAATAGTTACCTTCTTGCCTCCAGTGGAGTCAGGATACTGCTGCTTCCCTGGGGTGCCATTGTAAACAAGATGCTGAGGAAACATCAGAAAATGCTGTCTCAACCTGTGAAGGAGAGGATTGGAAACAAAGACAAAAGCACAACATTATGTCTGCAAAATGCAAGCCTGTACTCGTGCACTCAGCTGTTCTGAGGATACCCCCAGTGTCACCCATCAGGGGACACAGACCCCCAGTGTCACCCGCCTGACACCCTTTGGGTGACACCGACACCCCCAGTGTCACCCGTCAGGGGACACAGACCCCCACTGTCACCCACCTGACACCCTTTGGGTGACACCGACACCCCCAGTGTCACCCATCAGGGGACACAGACCCCCAGTGTCACCCGCCTGACACCCTTTGGGTGACACCGACACCTCTGGTGTCACCCGTTAGGGGACACAGACCCCCAGTGTCACCCATCAGGTCAGTTCTATACCATCCTGCAGTTTTTGTTGGGGAATATTTGTGATCCCTCCTTCTTTCTAATAAATACTTAATCACTATGCAGACCCTGGTACTATAGGATGATACCAAATGATTCCATTTGACTTCAGTTCAAGTTTTTTTTCCCTTTCAATCTGAACGTAGGCTCATTATGGCTGTTGTTTACCAGGAGGCATTGTAGCATGTATTTATTTAAACAGCATCTGATATATTCTGGAGGGTAGGTAGAATGGAGTAGCTGTCGGGCTGTTCTATTCCTGAGAAGCTTCCTTCAAACTCCAGTGATCCTGAGGCCAATTGACCTCAGCCCCTGGTTTGGATGAAGGCTCTGGATGGAAACGTCAGAGTTTCTCACATCCAATTTCTGGTGTAGTCTTGACAGGTGACTGGGATCACTCAGAAAAAAACAGAAGCTGGGAAAAAATAAATATTTCTTGGAATTTCAGTTGTCTGCTGACAGGCACTTGGTTGCCAAACTGTATCTTAAGTGTCCATGGGGTTTCTGCAAAGCACAGCATCCATGGGCGGGGCCGGAGAAGGGGCGGGGCCGGATCCTGCCGTTCCCGGCGGCGCCCCCCTACTCGGGCGTGGCCGTGACACCGGCGGGCGCGTGTGTGACACCGGGTGTGACAGTGGGTGTGTGACAGTGGTGTGTGTGTGTGACAGTGGGTGTGTGACAGTGGTGTGTGTGTGACAGTGGGTGTGTGATACCAAGTGTGTGTGACACTGAGGGTGTGTGTTTGACACCATGTGTGTGTGTGACAGTGGGGGTGTGACAGTGTGTGTTTGACAGGTCACATAAACATTTCTGAGTGAAGGAAGAAGTGGGGAGAAGAATCATGGGAAGCAGGCAAAAGTTTGCTCCTAATGGCAGCTCAGCTGCAGGAGCAACAGCTTCTCCTGGCACAGGGAGACAAGCCTTGGCAACTCACTCATGCCAGCAGGACTTCTCATGTGGATAGGTTGAACCTGCTCCTCATTTCAGCAGCTCTGGCCCTGGGCCTTTTCAGGACTCTGTTTTTAGCCATTGATGCTGCAGGCTGTGCTCCCTAGAGTGAAGCTGAGAGAGGTTCTCTTCACAAAGGATCCTCGGGGACACAGTAGGTGTAGAAGGAGAAACAGGAGTGCAGTGATGATGACTTCTCTCCAAGCTGATACCGGTGCCCAGCAGGATCCTCCGGAGGCAGCAGGGGTAGAAGGAGAAAAGCAGGCGACGCAGTAGGGAAAACCTCACTCCACCACGATGGCAGCTTCGCTCTCCCCCGAAGCAGGAGTAAAAAGCCTAGAGCCAGGGGCTCCACCCAACCTCCCATTCATTCAAACCCCTCCCCTGTGTGATAATTTATAGTTTTATTTCTATAGATTAAATTTCATAGATTAATTTTCAGGGATTATGCTTCTGAGGTTATGTTTTTATAAGTTACGTTTTATAGATTAAGTTTTATAGATTAGGTTTCAGAGATTATAGATTATATTTTATAGATTATACTTCAGAGATTGTATTTTATAGGTTATGTTTTATAGATCATGTTTGATAGATTATATTTCATAGGTTATATTTCATAGGTTATAATTTCTAGATTATATTTTCTAGATTATATTTTCTATGAATTGCTAAACGCCCACTTCCTTTTTTGGTATCTTTGCTCTGGAGAGAATTCTACCTAAATGAGGCAGACTTTGGATAATTACTTAACCAGACATCCACTAGTCTCCAGTGGAAGTCTGGGCAGTAACTGGTTGTTTCACTGTTCTTTGCTATTTGAAGTTAAACTCTTGATCTCTGTTTGCCAGCCAGCATTGATCTGACCTGGAAGTAGACTTTCAAAATTCAGGCTGTCCAATATTGTGCATCAAATGGCTTCCTGCTTTTTTTTCTTTTGGGTCTTAACTGCCTCCATGCTGTTGGGCATTAAGTCTGAGTTTCCTAACAGAGTTTGGAAAGCTAATTTAAGATAAATGAACAACATCTCAGAACAGAAAAAGGAATGTGAGGGTTGGAGGTGTTAGATTTTGCAACTAAAACTGGGGAGAAAACTTCAACTGAGTAACCACAAATTGTTCAGAGGGTTTTTTTTCTTGTAAATTTGGTGGGTTTTAATTGGTTCTTTTTCAAGAAGAAACTAATGCTGCCAGTGTGTGTATGGTTGATGTGGCCTTTGCTGTACAAGAAATCAGACTCAGTGACTCTGTTGCAGGTCCAGCCGTGTTGCAGTAATATCGATAAGCTAAAAGCAACTGTTTCTTTTTAGCTTTTGGCAGGAAAGAGTGGGCAATTGAGCTGCCCAGCTGGAAGGGTCAAGATTTCCCCAGAAGAATAACTATCCCAACAACTACCCCAAAGCTATCATAATGCTCCTAAACCTTCTATAAAGTCAGTTTTAAGCTACAGCAGACTGACTTTGAGAAACAAATAATTCCCTTCTACTCTGCACTGGTGAGACCCCACCTCGAGTACTGTGTCCAGTTTTGAGCACCCCAATTCAGAGAAGACAGAGATTTACTGGAGAGTGTCCAGCGCAGGGCCACCAAGGTGATTAAGGGAGTGGAGCATCTCCCTGCTGAGGAGAGGCTGAGGGACCTGGGGCTCTTTAGCCTGGAGGAGACTGAGGGGGGACCTCATCAATGTCTATGAATATGTTAAGGGTGAGTGTAGAGAGGATGGAGCCAGACTTTTCTCCATGTCATCCAATGGGAGAGGCTGAGGAATAAGAAAGACACAGAGATCCACCCTTATAGGGAGGGCAAAATAAAAAGGGTTACACGATGACTCCGATGCATATGAAAGAGAAGGAGCATTGCTGGCCTGGGATTTAATTCTGGTATCATCCCTGTTTTGCATTTGCTACTGACTTTACCCCAGTGTGAGCACGATCAGAAATAGCTTATTAAGTGAAGAGATGCTTAATCCTACTTAGTCATCAGGCATGAGTAAGGGCTACAGTATTTGACCTCTTGTGGTGACTGATTACAAGCCTAGAACTTTAGAGTTCTAGAGCACAGGAGACTCTGCTCTCAAACAACAAAGCAAAATTGCAAAGATTAGTTGCATAAATAACAAAGAAACTTCCTATTAGCAGATCTAGACAATTCAAGTTTGAATTGTTTTGCTACCCATACCTAATGCATAAAGTTGATACTAATACATTGCTTGGCAAAGGACCAACAATGTTGAGTTTGTAACAGCTAAAACCATGCACCTGAAGATTGCAGTCATGTCTGGTCTTATGTCGCGCAAATTAGCTGGAAGTAGCACTGGTAAGAGAAAAAAAATGCAAGTGATGGAAGGATGCATTCACCATAAAATAGTAAGGAGTAAAAATGTGTCAGAGAGATGGTCAGGCCAGATAGAAATAATCCTTCTGAAATCTCAAATAAAATATGCAATCAAGAAAAGTTCAGTGTCCTACTTTTGTGAAAGAAAAGTTGAATGCAAAGTGTTGCTTTTGGTCTAGTTTGAGTACATCCTGGTGCCAAAATACATAGGCACTTTGCTCAGAAGCGAGAGAAAGAAAGAAAGAAAGAAAGAGAAAAAGAGAGAGAGAAAGAGAAAGAGAAAGAGAAAGACAGAAAGAGAGAAAGAGAGAGAAAGAAAGAGAGAAAGAGAGAAAGAGAGAAAGAGAGAGAGAAAGAAAGAGAAAGAGAGAAAGAAAGAGAGAAAGAGAGAAAGAGAGAGAGAAAGAAAGAGAAAGAGAGAAAGAAAGAAAGAGAGAAAGAAAGAGAGAAAGTGAGCGAGAAAGAAAGAGAGAAAGAGAGAAAGAGAGATAGAGGTAAGAATACTGAATTTTCTGGGTTTTTTTGGTAATATTTCAATGACTTTAAAGGATCTTAGGAACATTACACATCCCACATGCAACATGGATACCCACATCACTGAAATGAAAATGTTAATGTGGAAAAAATGGGCATGGGGATTTTTAAATTATTATTAAAAATGTAAAAATTCTAAGAAAAGATGGAGGACACACGAAAACGGCAAAGGGTGCTCAGCACAGCACGTTGAGCAGAGGCAGTCAGACTACATAATTACATTCTGTTCTGCATGATATTATAAAGCGTAAGTCCAACAAAATAATACACTAGAGGTAATAACTCAGAGACTGAGTTACAAAACATTCCAGGATGTTTCATAGTCTTTTTCTGGCCCTGCAGACAAGCAGTAGGAAAAACAGTGCTACTACACTTGAGGGCTTAGGCTGGCTGCTGACACAGCACAGGAACCCTCCTGCCAAGGATCTGCTACACCTCTGGAACCACTGTCTTCAATACACCACTAGTTTTGACACTCTTGCTTGTTTCTTATCAGTTCTGAACAAGCTAAACCAGTCACACTCCATGTTCCTAATTCCAGTACCCTTGCCACAGTGTCTGCTTTTACTTTACATAATGCACTGTGTTGTACTCATGAAGTACAGGCGGGGAATACTTATCACCTGAAGAAGTGTTATGATCATTTCCTCCTGACATTTTATACTATCAAGTGGTATAAACTATGATGAAATGTCATCTTTTAAATACAGCAGCAAAAAGAAGGCAACTCCAAACATGATCTGACTACAGAGTACATGGAAAACACCCCCACTTTATATGAATTACCATCAACTTCATCTGCTCTCACACATCCCCTGTAAGGGGAACTGCCAATCCCCAGTCATTGTATCAGGAGAGGTCTTAAGAAGGGGACATTTGAATGGCAATCAATTACCTTTACTTTCCTGGATGGTTCATGATACCACCTGATTTTACAAGAAAACCAGTTCTCCAACCAGCTCTTCATCTTTGCAGGAGGAACTAGTGTTTCTGAATGACTGAAAATCAGAGGATATGGCTGAGCTGGTATTATAAGCCAAGTCCTCCTTCACTGAATTCACAACAGTCCTACTGAACTCAGAATAATTACCAAAATTATGACCGATTTCATTTACTGACAGTTTGTTCAGTAGATCGCATTCCTGAGTATTTTCAGGTTCCTATGGAAACAGTTCAGCTTCCTGATTGGTCATCATTTGAGATGAGTAATTGCACTGCAAACTCTGTAGTTGGACAGAGTGCCGTCTTGCAGGCTGTTTGGGTGTTTGTAACGAACACTTCCAGGCAGGTAGATGTGGGAAGGAAACAATAGAAGCAGCCCTCACCACATAATGCATGTAATCCGGTCTGGAAGCTAGATATACGGTTTGTAACATTTTTATAAATCAGCATTTTACACAGCACATCGTGCTCCTGTGAACTAACCTTGTTTCAGAGCTGACATTTCCCAGTATCATTGCTTTGAAGCGCTGAGATAGTGAGGCGGCAATCTACCGAGCTAGACTATATCTGAAAATAAGTATATAAATACTGTGCAGTGCATCTGAAGTTGATTTAAGAAATAGTTACGAGTTAAAATCTTGATGTATTGGTTTTACTCCAGGCCACCTGATCAGGAGAGGACGCTGATGAGGCCTCTACGGGCAGCTCAAAGAGGCCTCACAACCACATGCCCTGGTGCTCAGGGGGGACTTCAACCCCCTGGAACACGCTGGAAAGGCTACACGGCCAGGCACACACAGTCCAGGAGGCTCCTGCAGAGCACTGATGATAACCTTCTGACACAGATGGTGGAGAGATGAGCTGCTGCAAGACCTTGTACCAACAAGTGCAGAAGGGCTGGTTAGGGATGCAGAGGTTGTACAACTCAGGGACAGACAGGCAAGTCACGCTCTTAAGCATTCTCAGCAGTTACAGAAGGGTTGGGTTTTTTTTCCTAAATGCCAAGCTAACAAAATACTGATGCTTACCAGTTGTTAGAATATTGTTTTAATCTATTTTATTATTATTGGATACTGAAAAAATACAAGAGAGGAACATCCAACACATCCAGTCTTTTTCACTAACCTTTGTAAGCTTTATCTTATCTGAGAATCATTTCAGTTTTTCTGCTTTTTCAGTCTTTACCCTTTTAGAAGTTGAGGTGACTACTCTTGACTGCTGTAAACAAAGTGTGTGCTTTGTCACCCTCTTTTGTCAAAGGGTAAGGAGCCAACAAGCCTTTCCAGGCCTTTGTTTTTATTAGTGTTTTGCTTTTTAAAACATGGATGCATTGTGTGACATCAAGAGCTTCAATCACACAAAGCCATGACTTGGAAATGTACCCATAGGAAGCTACTGAAGCTCACATCCAGAAGTGTGAAGATCAGGTCACCTTAAGCGCAAATAAGTGAGACCTGGAGTGTGAAGAAGCCATAAGCCATCACTGAGTTCAGCTCTGTATTTGAGTGGGTGGGGGCAGAAAACATCCCACCTGCTGGTTCTGTACTGAAAACTAAGACCATTGTGTCCATGTGGCTTGCAAAAGGTAGCTAGACTTCAGAATGGCATGATGTCAAACCACCTGGACTGGTGATAAGCTTTGGATTGTCACATGAGGAATATGACTGCCAGGTTATGGAAGTTAGTATAATACTGTTGCTGGTTGCCAGCAGATAGTTGCCACTTCCTCTTCTAAGGAAAAGGAGAAACCACTGTCACACCCCTCAGAAAAACTCTAACTCACCCTAAAACCCCCACCCCAAGAAACCCTGATCAAAATGCAATGAAAACCAAATCCTCCTGTGTTCAAAGTGCTTTAGATTGCATTTAAGATGCTTTTGGGACTTCCTACAAACACTATGTTTTATTGTGCTCTAAACTGCACTGTGCAATGACAAAAGATTTTATCTTTATTAGACTAAGATGCACAATTACTAGCTTTAAGGCATTTTTTCCTTGTAATTGTGTTGGCTGCACTGTTCAAAGGAATTTAGATGCCTTCTTGAACCTTCCCTGTCTTTCACTAGAGATGTACATTATAGCTCAGCATTTACATTACCAAAACCGATCGTTGGAATCAAATTTCCAACCAGCTTCTGTAAGGGATTTAATTCCAATTCAATCCAATTAGAGACTTACTATTAGTCTCTAATATGTGTGTACTCTGCCTTTTCCCCTCAGATTGGGGTTTTTCAAACCTGGCTGCCAGGTTTGAATGAGTGTGGGCTCTTTCTTTTTTAATTCAGCATTTTTTGCCTTCATCATATTTTTGCCTTCATTAGCTCAGGGACTACTTTACCATATAGATTTGTTAGTCGTTTGAAAGACTCTGTGTTGGCTCCATTACAGATTTTGGTCTTCAACTAGTGTCTTTAATTTTAGTCCCTGTTGGCATATATCAATTTATCCTACAGATGCATTGCATGTTGTGTCTTCAGTCATTTTCTACACTAGTTTTAAAATATTACCACAAACTCTTCAATATTTGTCTGTAATACAGATTTTGTTTATTTGGTCTGGTGGTGGGGGTTTGGATAACACATGAGCTTGGAAAGGTTCTGCTGTGCCCTCAGGGTACTGCAAATCCCTCAGAGGAGATAACGTGTCACCGGAAGGAGATGGTAACGAGGTAAGGCAAAGAGAAACAAAAGATAATTGCATTATAGAATATGCCTTAGACAAAATGCACCATTACAACACATCAAAGCAAAGTAAAATGAAGACTGCAGGCTTACTTCCAGTTTATTATTATTACCTTCCCATAAATCCACTGTCTGGTCAGTCATTTGTTTGGCAGCAAGTTTTAAATCCAGCTGGTTTTCAACCTTGAAACATCTCAATCCCTGGAGAGCTGTATGGTTTTACAAACCAGGAATCAGTTTAAATAGGATAAATCAGTGCTGAGAGGATCCCTTTTAATTTGTAGTAGGTATCCCCACCAGAACACACACATCCCCATCTTTACTGAGCACTAGCCACATAGCCTGGGTTCCCTCCACACAACTCTAAGCAGGTCTTCAGAGTGACAGGCAAACCTGTCTGGTTTCCACCATGTGTGCCAAGGGGGAAGGAATATGGCATTGCTCATTCAGGCAAGCTCTTGCCCATGTGTTGTCGTTTATCTGCCAGTAGCCAGAGGAGGAGAAGGAGAGAATGAGAGATGATTTCCTTCACCCAGATTCCAAGATGCTTTATTTATTAATTTGCAGCTCTTTTTATACCCTTTTAACTTCATGGTAATTGGACAAGAAATCATCCAGCCCCGAGGGTGATTGGCTGGAGTGCCACAACACCCATAGTCAAAACATTTTTCTCCTGTTTGAAGAGCTGAAATTACTTGGCAAAGGGGCTTTTGGAGCAGTCATCAAGGTATGGCATAAAAATTGCTTCTCCCTGTGGAATCCTTTTTGGGAACGTGTTTGTTTTTTCTCTGAAGCAAAATGGACATTTAATGTTTGCATGGCTTTATTTATTATCTTCCAGTGTGGTGTGCCTGTGTTGTGTTTTTTATCTGGAATTTAATAGGCTGGTAAGTTTAGAAAGAGATTACTGCAAGTCTGAAGAGAAGCCTGTCAGTATGGGGAAGCTTGGAGGCCAGTTCTGCCTGTGAATGGGCTTTAGAGCAGGACCTGAGGAAAGCCTTTCTTCCTTGTCTCCATCTGGATACCTGGGGATGGCCCACTGGAAATATGCTGATTGCTGTGCATCTAACCACAGAGCAGATTAATGATGTTTCACTGCATGCCCACAGCTAGTGTTGTACTGAAGAGCTGTACCTTAATGTGATGTTCAGGCTATATTAATTTGTACATTAATGCCCTATGTAAAAAGGATTCTGAATTGCCTAAAAACTAGCAGAGTGGAAAGTGGGGAAAAGAAGCCATGGGAGATAGTGTGCTCTCCACCACAGACAGCTCAAGGTTGCAATAATACTTGTTTTTCAAGGTGGGGGTCTGCATTGTGTGGTACTTTAGAAATCCATGGAGGGTCTGTTCTTCTGTGCAAAAGTAGTCAAACAGTTTGGAGCTTTTAGGACTACTTGGCTTCTGGGCTGGCCAAGAACCTAACTAGAGGGCTTAGGTATTTCTAGACATTTCTATCTACTTCTTAACCCTCAACTGTCCCAAAGCCTTTTTTAATGAGGCTGATTATCCTTAGATAAAATGGGCAGCTAAAGGATTCTGTTAATGGAGGTGCAAATCTGGTCCATTAGAGCCATCAGACTAAATCCAAGGATATCTGAAAAGAACAAATGCCATAGGCTAATAGTTTCTGACAACATAAAGGATCTTCTGAAACCCTGCAAAAAGAACCTCAAGATAGCAAAGTTAACAGTTTCTAGGGCTGAATTTAAGGCAGAAGAAAAATAAATCTACACCAGTGTCTGAACAGAAGGGCAGACATCTTCCCCTCCATCCTCCCCAACAGAACCACAGACCTCTTAAAACAATGACTTAAAGAAGGAATTTTGTTTAATTGGAAAAATATTTATCTTCTTTACCAAGTAGTTTAATCATGTCTGCTTCATAAATTGTTGGGTTTTTTTGCCTCTGAAAATCATCCCCATGCTCCAATTGAGAAGCAGGATTTGCAGTGTTTTCCCTTGACTAATGCACTTTCTCATGGCTGCTCTCTAGGTCTTTGCCCTGGAAGCACACTGCTACTTCCTAATCCTTTTGAATTCAGACTTCAAGTTTCAGATGAAATAATATAATTTGACTTATTTAAGGTGGTAATTCATCTTAATTATTAATAATTATCTGGAATGATGTAAAGCTTTAATTAAATGTAAGTGCTTGGCATTCTTGTTAACATATATTAAACAGTGACAGTACTCCTATATATAAATAATATAACATTAGAAAGTTGTACTTCTACAGTTTACAACCTGTAATTTCATAACATTGAGGCTGATTAATTTACCAATCAAGGGGTGGGCGGGGAACTGTGTATAATAAGGTTATTTTTGTCTTTCTGTCCATTTCTTTCTAAAGTAATTATTACACAAATGTGTTGGGCAGGGAAAAATAGAAACAGCCTGCCTTGACAAACCATTCAATGAACGTCTGAATAATAAGTGCATTAAGTTGTCCTTCCAATATCTCTCTATAAGACACTCTTAAATGGGCATTGATTGGCTCCATAAATGCAGAAGTGCTATTAGGTAGTTCATGAAAATACTAATTGGATGAGTACATACTTAGAGAAAAGATCTTCCAAGTCAAGTATAAACTGAACAGATCATTGTATTAAAGATCCAGACATATGTGCAGGCATAAGCCTCTGATCACAATCATATAAAGAATTTGTTAGAAATGAAGTATTTAAAGAGGTTCTTCACAAAATTGCAACAGTCAAGAAAAAGCCTCAACTATTTATCTCTTCACTTCTTTTTTCCTTGATTAATCCTATCAACGTTTATATCAGAAGCTAGTAGTGAGAGAATTTTACTTATCTAGAGGTGAATTCTCACCTGTGTTGGGGTTTCCAATGTGGAGTTATCACAGGGGAAAGCCTTAGCAAATAGAGGTCTGTTAATTTGAGTGGGTTTTCAGACGAAAAATTATCAAAGATTATTTGTATAATTCTGGCTGCTGGTTGCACTCGTTCTCTATTGAGTTGGAAAGACAGCCTAGAGGGGTTTTATTTAAGTGTCCTTTTATTATACAGAAATCTAAATATGGGGACCCCAGTCCTCCTTAAAGCATGGTGGAATCCAGCTATTTCAGCCATCCAGGCACCACAAAATAAGGCTGTTTCATAATATGGGTGTTGAAGCTTCCTACCACACTGTGTTGTGGAACAGCCATGTTTTCAGGAGGAAAACAATAGTACTGGGTTTATGATGTTCTCCTAGACACCAAGGAATTTTAGTGTTGCAGCTCAAACTCCACACATTTAACTAAAGTACCTCTTCCCTACATCACCATGTTAACACCTTCCATTCCAGTAGCTGGAGAACAAGAAGTAGAAGAGATAGATAATCTTGAATGCTAGTTGTGTAAAACTAGAAATTTAGACAAAAACTTCGTCACCGTCACCACTGATGCTGTGGAGCAGGCACCAGGGCAGTCCCAGGCTGGGAACCGTTTTCAGGAGCTGGATTCTGGTACTGGATTCAGGAACACACAGATTGGGATCAAAGGTAGAACAGACAGAATCTTCCTAGGATGCTGGCCATTAAAGAAGAGAAGAAAGCTTGACCCTCCTGATCCCTCAGCTTTATACCGAATATGCCGTCTATGGGCTGGAATCCCTCGTTGGTCAGTTTGGGGTCACCTGTCCTGTCCACTCCTCCCTAATACTCCCAAGATATATCCACTGTAAAATAAAGAGCTTCCCAAGAACACTAGAAATGTCTAGCATTGCAGTTACAGAAATAAAAGCTTGTGTTTGTTTACTTGCCATGAAATAAAATCCAGAGAATATTTGCCATATTCTCTCTTCTTTGCTAAAATGTTACACCACTCAGATGATCTATTTTAGCATTACTGCAAAGAATAATCTTTCAAAGACACTACCAAATTTCACATCAGGTGAGTTAATTAGTTCACATTATAAACAAAGATTTTGTCAATGAAAAGAAATACATGGAGTCACCAGCAGAAAGAAAAGCTGTAGGAGAGCAGAGGCCAACCATAGCACATATCCATTTCTAAGTGTGCTGTGGGAATAGGAACGCCCACAAGTGAGATGCTGAACACAGGCTGTAGAAGGATTACCCTGTTTTCTGCTCTCTTCAGATGCTTGCTCAGCTAAGGTTATGATGACACGATTACATGACAGCAAATCGTTTTTACCATAGAATAGAGCTGACTAACTGAAGGCATAAATGAAGAAACCTTGCCAAGGGAGGATGAGGACTGGAGTTTACAGGACGTCTGATCTCCCATCTCTGATAGCTGTCAAGACTGAGAAGAATAAGGCCACTGAGAATCAGTATAAAGCTACTTTTGTCTGAATCTCTGCTTTTAATTAAATTTTCTGGTATTTGCTTGGCATCAGCAGCAATGGAGATATGTCTTAGAGACATGTTTCTGCAAGATATAAGTGGTTTTCAATATCCACTTGCCTTCAAAGAGCCTCCTAGAGACCGACATTTCTGATACGAGTTCATCCCCAAGGTGCTGCAGTGAATGGAGGGGCATAAGTAGACTCATCATCCCTTTCAGCTCCTGCACAGGATGCTTTACCTTTGGCTTTCTCTCAGCTTTACAGAGAATAAACATCTCTATGTTTCTTTGGAAACTCTGTTGCTTTAAGATCCAATTTTCCATGGGAACTAAGCTTCTTTGCAATCTGCATCATGTTGGTGTCCTGGGTCACAGGACTGTTACTCCAAAATCTCTTGGTTTTGGTTGTACTCACTGAGTTGGTTGTTCTCTTCATTGCCCAACATTTTTCTCAACTCCTTCACCCAGTTTTTTACCTGCAAGAAGAACACAGGTGAGTCGAGTTTCCCTTTACACACTGCCACCTTAGGCACTGCAGAACTGACCCCTTTCCTTTCACTGTTTGCTCTAAAGCTTGGAACGATCCTCTTTAGACAGCTACACATAGGCTTGGTTCAATTGAAGTGAAGAGCAAATGACTTGGATAAAATGGTTCAATTACTCCAGAAGTGTAACTCGCCACACTCGTGTCAGACCCACTCCTTTTTGTTTGTTTTGTTGTATTGATGTAAAATAATAATGTAAAAAAGGGAAACTAAGAAAAAGGGAGTCTTTCACACATCCAATGTCACTTTTTTATTGTGGTGTTTGATCTGAGGATATTGATTACCAGATCAGGAACAGTATTAGCATTTCTTCAAAATTATGTCGTAGGTGGGGCTTGTGATTGCATGGACTTCCCTACCTTTATCCCTATGGACTTGGGGAGTTCAGGTAGCACAGTTTTGTAGTGAAACCCTGAGCTGTGTATTTTGATCTGTTTCTGGGTGACTTGGTCTAGGTGATCCTGGTTTGGCAGGGGGGTTGGACTAGATGATCTTCTAGGTCCGTTCCAGGCCCTAATTTCTATGATTCTGTGATTAGCAAGAGTTCCCTGCCCAACCATGCAGGTCTCCTAATTGTCTTACTAGATTTCCTGCTCTTTGGGATACTTGGATCTTGGGCCTTGAGGAATTGGCTCATGAATATTAGCCAGCTTGCTTGGGCCTCCTTGCCCTCCAGAGCCTTAGCCCATGGGACTTTTCGATTTGTTGTTGCTTTACTAAAGTATAGGAGAACCATTTCTATGCACCTGACAGAGGCACATACAAATTTAATCAAATTATATCTTAAACAGTGCTCTTCTGAAGGTAAGGTTGAGAGTTTCTTCTCTCAGATTAATTTTGCAAGGTGCTTCAGGTCTTCACTTCCCTTAGAGGGAGCTGAGGATATTCAGCATTTTGCATCATCAGAACCACAAATGAGTATTCACAACAAGTAACAAAATGATCAACCACAGCTCCTTGTACACCAGTTGTCTCTGTCTCAGTCCTGAAGAAGCTACAGAAGTTGCATAGCATCTTGAGTCACTGCCCTGTGTCAGTGGCTGTCATCTGCACAGCTGTCAATGTAAATGCTATAGAAATCACCCAAAGAGTTGATCTTATGAGTGCTTATTTTGAAATTGCCTGTCACTGCTGTTTGTCCAGAGCTGGCTGAAAGGCTCCTGAGCTATTCTGCATTTGAGTTCTGCTTTTGTTGTGTGGCTTCACGGTGAACTTGTGTAATTTCTGTTATTCAGACTTGCGATATTTTTGGAAGTGTGCATTAGGGTTTTTGCAGTTGAATTCAGTAGTGGTGGTGTTGACAACTGAAAACATGAGCTCATCTCTTTATCCCCAGAACAAACACATCATAAGCAGTAGCAATTTAAACTACTATCTCCTCTGTGCCAGTGGTTTTTATTTCGTAATTTAGTATTAATGTCCAGTGAGCAAGTTAATATACATGCTTTATTTTTTGCTTGGATACTGCCTTTAGTTAAAGGTTTTTCAGGGTTGATTTTAAATTGCCAACATATAAAAACAAACAACAACAACAAATTAGCTTTAATTGAGAAAGAAGGTGGAGAAAGCAAACTATTGGATCAATTGATTATATCTTCTTGTATGGAAAGGCTGTATTTTCCCCAGGACTCAGAATTGAGTTGGCAAAATTCAAACACAGGCAAATAAGTGATAAATGGATCAGAATTGTCACATTTGTATAAAGGCTCTCAAAATAAAGAATTGTCCAAAGTTTGACTATGAGTTTCACACCTCGTCCTGGCCGAAGAACACTTAAGGACCTAATTTGCTGTGAAATTGTTTAAATGGACTCCTAGAGTTGTAGTAAAACTCATGCTGAGCATTACTTAATTTTTGTTAAATATTAATATATGTCTGTACAGCAACAAAAGTTTAGATGAAATGATTTCCAGCTAATTGGGAAGCAACCTCATTCCCTGTGACAAGGATTTTTTTTTAAATGGAATGTGTGATTAAAGGAAAAGGAGATTGAGCTTGTATTCAAAATGATAAATATTTGTGGGTTGGTTGTTTGGTGTTTGTTTTTTTCCTTTTGTTAATGTGAATAAGCATAGTAGCAGACTTGGAGATTATCAGCTCAGATTTTTATCTTGCACACTATTCTTCAGTAAAGCAGATATGGAAATGGCTTGGACAGTTCTATGTCCTTTTACCTTCATGAGTCAGTTTAAAACTGCTAGATCTTTTTATTTATATTCAACAAAGTTGCTGGGAACTTCCCCTAAATGTTATCAGCACTAAGGCTGAAATGTGTTTTTATAGTGTGTTTCTAAAGCCTCTAACTTCAACAAGGCACTGAACAGTGGCAAAAGCAAGTATAGTCCCTGAGAAAGACACAGTTACAGGCTAAGCAGACAGCAGAGATTTTGCACATCTGAAGTACTCAGTTTGATACCTCCTCTTGCACTAGAATACAGATTTTCTACACATTTTGAAGAGGACAGATCTGTAGTAACAGGACAAAATTACTTGCCAAGACAGCAAGTGGAGAGAAACTACCTTTGAATGAAGATGAATGAAAGTCAGAAAGTAAAGTTAGACCCAAAGGTGTTCCACTTCCAGGTTTGCCACTGGGTCAGGTTACTTAGCAAGGTAAGGTGCTCTTATGGCAGCCAGGGACAGAGAGCACTGTATCCTCAGAAGCCTCATGTGATCATTGTTTCAAACTGTTGTCTTTTTTTTTTGCCATTGATTCATAGGCAAGTCCTTTTTTATCACTAAAATCATCACGTCCAGAAGCTGGTGCTGCTGTTTCTGAACAGTGTGGGGGGGGGCAGAGGTTATGGCAGCTTTATGATAAAAATAGGATAGCATTACACCACTGGCACCTTAAACATAAATATGGTCATCCTGCTTTGGGCTTTTGTTCCTCCTCAGGGCTATCAAAGAGATAAATAACCGCAATAACAGCAAAGAGGCAAATATAGGATTGCTAATAGCTGACTTCATGAGCTTGAGCTCTGCAGCATGGAGGGAAAAAAAAGGAAGGCTAAGAAAGCAGGCAGTGCTAGAAAAAGGGTGCTTTGTACTTGTCAAGCACAATGTGTGCTTATTAGGAAGAGATGCATCCAGACTTTCACACTAAATCAAGTAACTTAGCTCATGTTTTCTGGGGTTAGGCTTTCAGAACAACCTTTATACTCTATAGCTGCCAGTTCTGGGCTTAGTGATTTGAAGTGGAGTATCACTCTGTGATATATACTCCCATACTTACTATATGAGTATAAACTCACACAGTCCATTCTGTCTTGGATACTGCTTTGGATTACAGTCTTTATTTCAACTATTATGTAGCCCAGTAAATACCCAGGATTACCATAGGCACATGACTTCTGTGACTGTTTTTATTAAGATTAACAACAATGATTATAAAGAGTGATGAGACAGTACTTCAGCTACATGAAAAGGAGTGCCAGGCTCTGTACCCAGCATGGTTATCTGCTGCAGAGTGTAAAAAATATAATAATTCATCTAGATTGAAAATGTTCCTACTAGAAAAAATGTTCTCTTAAACAGAAAAGAGGGAGGAGCAACACCCTGACAGACCATGGTAGTGCTGAGCAGCAAGTATTGTCATCACTGGGCAGCACTGGAGATAATCAAGTAAAAACATTTCCTAGCTTTCAGTGTAGTATTAAGAGTCATGAATTGATTCTTCTCCAGTGCCACATACCACTCAGGTAGATGGCCAGTGTGGCCAGGACAAGGCTTGCCAGTGCCAGGAGCCCCAGCAGGGCCAGGAGCAGGGGCTGGCTGGGACCCAGGCAGGGACAGGGGCTGGCAGCAGGCATGGGGCGCAGGGTGGGCAGGAGCACAGCGGAGCTGGGGAGTGCAGCTCGGGGCGGGGGCAGGCGGAGGCTGCTGGAGGTGGCTGGGCCGTTGCCTGTGAACAGGGAAGAGAAGAGGTCGAAGCCTGGCTGGCAGCACGGCAGAGCCCCCCCCATGGACTCACCCCCCAACGATGGACGCTGGAGCTGCTGGAGGTTACTGTCTCGGGACCTTCCTCCTCCTCCTCCTCCTCCTCCTCTTCTTCCTCCTCCTCCTCCTCTTCCTCTTCCTCCTCCTCCTCCTCCTCTTCGGGTTCTTCTCCCCCCGGTTCCTGCAGCAGCTCCCGGGGGTTACCCTCGGGGTCCCCCCAAGCGGGACCGGAGGGGTCGATGGGGACGCTGGGCAACGGCTCGGGTTCCTATTGGGGGGGGGGATACTAAAGGGCTTTACAGGCAAGTGTCTCTTGATCAAACATGTGAGCTCTGGTGGGTTGTGGTTGAAGAGCAGCTGGACACTTAAAGAAACATTTTCTCTAATGGCCAGTATTTATCTCCTTTTCCTTTTGTTCTTTATTTACTTCAGCTGCATCTCTGGGTTATTTTCAAATATTGGTGGCAGTTGTTTATGCCCCTTGAGAGCAGCTCTGCAGCTGGAGGCACTTCAGGGAATTATTTGGAATTACTTCTCATAGACCAGCTCTAGATTACAATTACATACACTTACATGGACAAACTGAGAGGGATATGGGATTTCTGTGAAACTCCACAGCAGACTAATAGCAGAGATTATGGCTCCAAATTATGCTCACTGGTGACTAAAGCCCCATAATTAGTTTAGTGTGGTATATAGAGCTCTGTGACGTTGCCTTATGCACAGGGTTCTGCAGATAAAAAATCACATTTCTGTAACCTGACACAGTACCTGTGCTCTTCAGTAAAGTAACAAGTATTTCCTTCCATACACTCCTATTGTTGCTTGATACTGCTGCCCTATAAGGGCAAACTCCACTGCTTCAAGTCCCCTGTATCACAGCATCTGCATTTGCAAAACAAAAGACTTTCGAGTGTGTGGACACCTGGTTTCACACAGCAGCTTCCCATGCACCACAAAGCAACAGGTCTGTTCTGCAACTGGGAAAAAAACCCCTCTAGTTGCAGCACCTGTAAACATACACAGACTGTTCCTAATCTATACATCGCAGCTAGGGGAGTGATGATGCAACAGCATGGAGTGGGCTGGGGGTGATGCTGGACAAAAGAGGTTTTTTGGTTTGAGGTGATAAGTTATAAAATGCATGTAAACCAGGAAGCCTTCTGTGAAGGATCCTTCTTTCTCTGCTTTAAAGAATGCTATTTGCAGCATTTTGTACTCCTCAGCAAATGACCATTTTATGACCTGGGAATAGAGTACAAAGCTCTGCTGGCACATGGCATGCATTAGGGCATGTGTGCACCCTCAAATCTAGTATACACTTAACAGATACCATCTTAGAAATGCCAACCTCAACAGAAACCCTTGCAGCAGCTTTTAGCGTTGCTGGCTGAGCCCCCCAAGCTGTGGTTTCAGCTGGGATCTTCAGCTGGGGGAGGAGGGAAGGGGTGGCCTTTGCTGAGCCCTTGATCGTGCTCTGCTGCCTCATGTTTTGTGGATGCTGTGGGTGGGGCGGTGTAACCGAGAGAAATGTCCCTGCTCGCTGGGAACTGTGCTGCCGGGCACTTTAACTGCTTCCTAGCTGGCAGGTTGGCAGAGAAGCTGCTCTTGGCCTTTACAACACGGGGATAAGGCATGAATGAAAGCTGTCCCCTAGGAAGCTGGTCACCCACGTTAGTTCTTCCTGGAAAAAAGAAAGGCAATCACAACAATGCCAAAAGTGAGACAGTGCTCCAGAACAAGTCCTGAGCCTCATAACTTAATGGTAATGAATCCCCAAGAACCTCTGTCTCTTTGCAGGAGAGCAGACTCTCCCAGACTCACTGTATTGTGCAATTTAGATCTCTCCTACCAAACTCCAAAACATACCCCAATAAGGCTCGGGGAGTTCCAATTGAAACACACAAGCATCAATATCCTCCTACGGAAGCAAACTCATCAGACATCAGAATTACAGAGAAGAGAACTTTGTTGTGTAATCTTCAGAAAGATAGTTATCTTAAAAAACAAATGATCCTTTTTGTTACACACCCATGGCAACTAACACAAGTGCCAAAATGCTATTGTGTCCACGAGTACTTGTATGCCAAAATTAAAAGTTGGAACATGGTTCTTCCTCTTCCCACAGCATACTGAAAGTAAATTATTATTTCAATAATGTGTTCAGTTAAATTAGTGATCTGGGGATGACGCTGTGCTGATGTAAGAAGTGAGAGTTCACTGAAGAGTATGTGACAAATGAGGTCTGATGCAGAAGTCTTCAAGCTTGGGGGTTAATCTTGTTGATTGCAGTGGGGTTTGAATCGAGTCAGCTTTGTCTTTCCTTTTTTTCATACTTTTTTTTTTTTTTTTTTTCTTTGCATCCTACCCTCCCCTTTTTCTCCTTCCTGGCCACGTGAGTTGAGCGCATGCCTTTGCTTCTTGTGAGGTGCTGCTCACACGCAGCTCTGTGCAGGTCTCAGTTGGGTGTAAAACATTACTCAGTATTTTGCAATGCATTCCATTACCTACTCGAACTCACACATAGACACAAACACATTTTTCCAATGTTCAAGTGACTGTCTCCACAATTGTTGTGACCCAATATATGGAATTTCTGCAGGGCAGTTAATCATTGTGGGAACTGTGCCAGTGTAAAAGATGTTTTTATTTATAAGGGTTTATTCAGCAATCTTTGAAATGAAGCTGATGAATCACTACAGTGGAAGCTGCTACACTTAAAAGTCCTTTGGAGTCCTTTGGAAAGGCGTGGATGTAGCAGGGAGGAGGACCAGGCCTGACCACGTGGCAGAGAAGCAGGCAGACAGCAGTGACTCTCTTATTCCTTTAGTCCTGGTGAGGCAGAAGCAAAAGTGACCAAATGGCTGCAGTGCCTTCCTTTTTATAGGCTTGCTGGACAGGGAGGGGGAGTGGAACAGACTCAGTTTCCCAGGGGGAAAATGTCCTGGAGGGAGGGCAATGCACCTGCAAGCTCTCCACCCTGTTTTGTTTTTGAAGGGTATCAGGAACAGTGTGGCCAGCAGGAGCAGGAAGGTCGTTCTGCCCCTGTGGGCAGCATTGGATAAGCCACACCTTGAGTCCTGTGTCCAGTTCTGGGCACCTCAGATTAGGAAAGATGTTGAGATGCTGGAAGGTGTCCAGAGAAGGGCAACAAAGCTGAGGAGGGGTCTGGAGCACAGCCCTGTGAGGAGAGGCTGAGGGAGCTGGGGTTGCTTAGCCTGGAGAAGAGGCTCAGGGGAGACCTTATTGCTCTCTACAACTACCCCTTCCCAAATTTCAGGGACCAATCCCTTGAAACTGCTTTTCCTCCCCAAACTCTTCCTGCTCTGGTTCTTGTTTCATTACAGAATCACAAAGCTGTCTTGGTTGGAAGAGACCTTTAGGATCATTAAGTCCAAGATTTAACCCAGCACTGCCAGGCCACCACTAAACCCTCAGAACCACATCTCCATGGCTTTGAAACCCCTCCAGGGATGGGGATTCCACCACCGGCATCTTGGGCCAGGCCTTGACAACCCTCAAGGGGAATAAATTGGGGGGAGGAATCTTTGCATTACCTCAGTGCTTTCCCAGATCTCGTTTTGCTTCTGGGATTTGCATCTTACTGAAGCTGCAGTTTGCTTTTCCCAGAGTATTTCCCCAGCTGGACAAGGTCACTTTAAAAGTGGGCATATGCTCCAGCCTGTTTGCAGCCTCTCCCAGCTTGGTTCCCCTTGCAAACTCGCTAAGTGCACACTTTGTGGTGACCAAGTCATTAAGAAAAAGCCCAGTGCCTGCTGCCAGACGCCTGTGTAATCTCACTTGATTCCTTCTGCTCTCTAAGAACCTGTTTATAGCCACTGAGATGAATTCTGGACTAGATGGACTTTTTGTTCAACCCAGTGTAGTTGTGTAGTTGTTTTAATTATCATCTGCAGGTCTCAAAGAATACTAGGACTCCATGGATGGCAAAGGGATAAAAAAAAAATCTGGCTTCATTTTATTTGTGGAATGGGCCAGGGAGAGAGGACCCTTCAGAACTGTAAACACTACAGCTTGAGTTTGCTTCCTGTAAATTTGGAAGATATGCTTTTAATCATCTTCTTTGAAATCATTTAATTAAAGAGAAGCTAATGCTCTGTGCTTTTGGAATGCTAATATATTGCTTTCCACTTAGGCAACTTCATTTTTTTTCCATTAATTATCATTATCGTGGAATATTTTCAGTGGCAGAGGGGATTTTAATAGGTTTAAAAAACAAGTGATACTGGCAATTTTTCTAAAGCACAAAGAAGCCTTTTGCTCTCTTGCTGAACAGTTAGCTAAGGGTCAATCTAAAGGACATTTTCCTTGAGATGCATTGGCTGCCCCCTCCTGTCCCCGTGTCCCCCCCGGTGCTCTGTGTCCCCACGGGACCCCATCTTGTCCTTCTGTCCCCCCATCCTGTCCCCGGGTCCCCCCCGGTGCTCCATGTCCCCCTGTCCTGTTCTCATGTCCCCCTGGCACTCTGTGTCCCCCCCTGTCCTGTCCCCATGTTCCCCCGTCCTGTCCCCGTGTCCCCCCGGTGCTCCGCGTCCCCCCATCCTGTCCCCATGTGCCCCCATCCTGTCTCCACATCCCCCCAGTGCTCTGTGTCCCCCCAACAATTTTTAACCAAATTTCCTCACATCTTACTACTCTGTGTGAGAAATTTTGTTGTGTTTTTGTTGTTGACTAGATGGAAGCCAAACCAGAGTGTTATCAGCAAAGTACCTCACTCAACTTTTCTGTGTTTTCTTCTGTGATCTGAGCTATACACACCCATAAGAAACAGCAATAAACACACAATTTTGAGTACAGTCTCTAATCTCAACTCCTCTCACAGTCTGCTGAAGGGTATAACCCATCTTCTTAAATGACATCCAAAATCAGGTTTCTTATGGAGAAAACCACGTGGAGGATTGCTGTGTTTTGATGTTAGAGACAATTACTAGGTATTAAAAAAAAAATAAACCCAACCAATTTTTATTTATTGTTTGACACTGGTTGGTGTGTTTTGTTTTGGTCTGTGCTTTCCACAGCCTAGTTGACCTGCAGCTTTGCTTTTGCTCATTCTTTAAGTGGTGTCCCTTGCATCTGCAAAAGAATTTGTCTTTTTACTCAGTTACTATTGTGTGCTTTTTCCTTCTCTAGGGGCTGAGGTAGGAATAACCATTCTCTACTAATTTTTATATATATATAAAGCAAAACAAATGAACAGCGATAACTACAGTAGTAACACCACACAGAACCAGGACCCCAGCGCCAACCTCTCTGGGCCGCAAGCCCTTTCCCCTCTGGCGCAGTTCACTCCCGGCGAGCAGGGAGGGCGCGATGATCTCCCCGCGCCTGCAGGGCCGCTCCGGAGCCAGCCCAGGCCTCACGTGCGGCTGGCCGACGAGAAGCTCTCCTCACAAACCCCCCTGGCGACGCGATGGTTGTTGCACCATCTCTGACCTTGCAGCTCCTCTGAACAGCCCTAGAGAGCAATGGGGAAGGCTTGGAAGGAGGCAGCAGGAACTAGAAATAGACTAGCCTAAAGGAAAGGCCCTTTGCTTGGTGTCATCCGAGGAAGCTCAGGAGGCAGCAGAGTCATCTCTGCTCATGCAGCTAACCAGGAAATTCCAGCCTGGCCTGAGCAAAAAGGGGGAGACCACAGCAAAAGGTTCTCTTCCACAAAAGCAGGGTCTTGTGAGAGCAGCTTGTTTGTCTAATTCTCTTCAGGTAGCAGGATAGGTACTTGGATGACAGAAGTGTAGAAATCCCTAAACTGAACAGATGGATTTTCTTTTTTAAATTAAAAACTGCATTTCAGATTATAAAAGCATGTAGACCTTTGGAATTTGACTACACCTGGGTTATGGTTGATATTAATGTGCATAACTGGGGGTAGAGGAAAGACACAGGGCTCTGAAGCAGTAATTGACTGTGCTTCAGCTCTGAAAGAGCTTTATCTGTCTATGAGCAGAAAGCTGAGCGAATGTTTGATCCTCCAGGTAGGGTCAGAGAAGTAGGAAAGTCCCTGCTGAGAATTGGTCAGGGTAATCGTACTGTGGCTGATTATGCCATTGAATTTAAAACCTCGGTTTCAGAGGTAGACTGGAGTAATAGCAGTCTGACCACTGCTCCACTCCACCACTCCAGGAGGGCTTGTCTGACCACATGCAGGATGAAATTGCTGCCAAACATCTTCCCGGGTCTCTAGATGAGCTTATCGACTTTTGTATTCTGATAGACAATAGAATGAGCAAGTTCCTGGGTGATCCTACTCTGGCAGGGGGGTTGGACTAGATGATCTTTCTAGGTCCCTTCCAACCCCTCACATTCTTTGTTTCTACAGACAGAGACTATTGTAATTATGAGATAAAATTCAAGATTTTATCTCCCTCTTCTCTGGCACAAACGGTTTGAGAACTAGTGAGAATGGTGAACTTGATACTTCCTTCACATAAAAGCTGGAATTAGAAAATTAGGTTCATAGAGTCTGTGAGCCATAACAGTTAATAGTATTTGAGGAATGGCACTGGGAGGCACGGGGAGGCACTGGGAGGCACTGGGAGCACTGGGATAGGGGAACAGAGAGCACTGGGAGGCACTGGGAGGCACTGGTGACACTGGGAGCACTGGTGACACTGGGAGAACTGGGAAGCCCAACATATGAGCACTGGGAGCACTTGGAAGCCCAAGATACGAGCACTGGGAGCACTGGGAACACTGGGAGCCCCAATACAAGGCCACTGGGAGCACTGGGAGCACCAATCTAAGGCCACTGGGAGCACTGGGAGCACCACGACCCACCCTGTCCAGGTCCCTCTGCAGCATCTTCCTACCCTCCGGCAGATTGACATTCCCTCCTAGTTTGGTGTCATCCAAAAATTTACTGAGAGTAGACTCAATCCCCACATCCAGGTCATCACTAAAGATACTGAATAGGACTGGGCCCAGTACTGATCCCTGGAGTACATCACTGGTCACCAGACACCAACTGGATGCAGCACCGTTCACACCCACCCTCTGGGCCCAGCCACCCAACCAGTTTTTAACCCAGCAAAGGGTACACCTCCACCTTCTTCTCCTTCTTCTCCTCCACCTTCTTCTCCTTTTTCTCCTCCACCTTCTTCTCCTTCTCCTTCTCCTCCACCTTCTTCTCCTTTTTCTCCTCCACCTTCTTCTCCTTCTCCTTCTCCTCCACCTTCTTCTTCTCTTTCTCCTCCACCTTCTCCTTCTCCTTCTCCTCCACCTTCTTCTTCTCCTTCTCCTCCACCTTCTTCTTCTCCTTCTCCTCCACCTTCTCCTTCTCCTTCTCCTCCACCTCCCTCTCCTCCTTCTCCTTGAATATATATATATGAATATATACCTCAGGAAGGTTCTCCTCCCCCTCTACTCTGCCCTAGTGAGACCACATCTGGAGTACTGTGTTCAGTTCTGGGCTCCCCAGTCCAAGAGGGACAGGGAAATACTAGAGAAAGTCCAACGAAGGCTATGAAGATTATTAAGGGACTGGAACATCTCTCTCAGGAGGAAAGGCTGAGAGACCTGAGGCTGTTTAGTCTGGAGAAGAGAAGGCTGGGAGGGGAGCTTATTAACCATTACAAATATCTGAATAATATTTTGCAATATGGTAATGGCAGACTCATCCCAGCATTTGCCATAACTGAGGCTCAGAGATCCAGACTCAGACATGCAATAAGGAAAGAAAAGACAAATACTCTGCTTGTGACTTTGGTTGGAGGCATTAGTGGGAAGAGAATAAAATATATTCTGGATTATTTATGCATGGACAGACATATGAATACATTGTAGCCGTACTAATTATAGAGTTTATTATAATGCTGGAAGCTTTCATTCTGTCAAATCAGATTAATTGGTGGAAGGGTTTTAAGTGAAAAGTTGTATTTCCTCACATTTGAAGCATACTAAAAGCATGAACATTGATAGCTAGAATGCTACAAATATCCCTCTGCAGCTACCTCAGCCATAATTCAAGCACACATCTAAAATCTCCACCATTAGAGCACATGGAGAGATATGCAAACTTTTTTTTACTCCCTTGACATTTGTAAGCTGCACAAGCACACTTTTTTTTCTCTACCGCTCTCACTTCTGTTTACATAGCTTGCCAGAAATTAGACACAGAAATACCTTCTTCAAGTATGATTAATAAAAAAAAAAAAACTTTTAAAGTTGTTTGTTTATTTCTCAGAAGAAAAACTGAAAATTTAGGAAGGGTTTTAGCACTTTAAGAACTCTTTGGGCCTTTTGTGTCTGCAAAAGACTCTTAGAAGTTTCCCAGAGGAAGACTGTATCATGTAGTTTCCAAGACTTGGAAGTCGTAACTATAATGCAACTTCTGGCTAGCAATGAAAAATACATTAAAACAACAACAACAAAAATTGACATGAATTTAAAAAGATTAGGGTTCCCAGGAAGCCCCGTTCGCCGGGACTACAGGTCCCGGCATTCCGAGCGACACCAATTTGGCGCACAGGAAGCCCCGTGCCCCGGAACTACAGCTCCCGGCATGCCGAGGGCACAAACATGGCGCCCCGGAAGCCCCGTGCCCCAGGACTACAGCTCCCGGCATGCCGAGGGCACAAAGATGGCTCACAGAATTCCTAGTGCCCTGGGACTACAGCTCCCGGCATGCCGAGGGACACCAACGTGGCGCACAGGAAGCAGCGTGCCCCAAATATGTCATAGAAATCAATATTCTTTTGGCCATGATCCTACTAACATATGTGAATAATTTTGTGCATACGAGTTCAATTAGGTTATTCATACGTGCAGTGTTAACTCAGATATGCAAGTGTTTGCATTATTGGAATCCCAGTTTATGGATTTTTCACAGAGCCAAAATCTACAAGGAAAAGCCCAAATACCACAAATGTTCATGCAAGTATTTATGCAGATGAGGAGAACCCAGTTGTACTTGCACATATGAAGTTGTTTATGTGCTTCCTCCTTCTATAACATATTGCACAAAGGCCCATCTAAGGTGGCTTTCAACACTTCCAGGCTTGAAACTTCCACAACTTCTCTGGACAACCTGTTTCAGTGCCTCACCACCCTCATGGTGAGTGTGGTGTCCTAGGGTGTATTAGGCAGAGCATTGTCAGCAACATTGGTGAGACCCACCTGGAGGGCTGTCTTCAAATGCGGGTTTCCCAGTATGAGAGAGATGTGGAATGAGCTTACTGAAGGGCTATGTAGCTGATGATGTTGGAGTGTTGCAGTGCACTTACTCAGCTTCATGAATGTGTGAGGATCCCTGGTCTGTAAATACAAGACTCCCTTTCTATACTTCCAATTAAATAATAGAAAGCAGCAGTGATTGTTTACCATGGATTCAGCTAAAGGTCTTCATTGTAGAGTATCTGTGTCCTTTTAAGCCACTTGTTTGCATTTGTCTTAGGAGATGTGCTACCTTCTAAGAAAAACACACAATGGTAACAGATGCCTGGAGAAGACCCACATCACAAGAAAAGGCTGAAGTCTGATTAAAGTGGGAGGGGCTTGAAGTGACCTCCCCCCCACTTTCATTCAAAGGTTCGATTTGGAAATGGCTCAAAATTTGGGGGGGTTTTGGACCCCGAATTTGGGGGTCCCCCAGATCGGGGGAGGGGTCCAAATAATCGAGGGGACCCCCCCTGGATATTTCGGGGGGGTCTCCTGAGTCCTCAGGTCCCACCCCCTTAAGTGGGAGGGGCTTGAAGTGACCTCCCCCCCACTTTCATTCAAAGGTTCGATTTGGAAATGGCTCAAAATTTGGGGGAAAGATGAAATATTATTTATACAGTAACATACAGCTTACTGGGGCTAACATTGAAATTTTTCGTAACTATCTAAGATTATAAACTTTCTGAAGCATAATACCTTCTAGACTTTTTTTTTTATCTGAGCTCTCACAAACAGTGGTAATTGGGAGTGGGCTTTTCTCTTGTTGTGTTTATATATAGTTTATATATACTAGTTTAACAGATTTTGGTATGTTCTAAACTTCTGTAGCCGTGATCCCCACAGACAGTTTTTATATACACTGTTTCCATCCCGTTGAGTGTCCCCATTGAGGGTCCCCATGGGTGTCCCCATGGGTGTCCTCCTACACGTCCCATCTCCATCCCACTGAGTGACCCCATGAGTGTCCCCATGGGTGTCCTGCACATCTCCACCTCCATCATCCCATTGAGTGTCCCCATGGATGTCCCCATGGGTGTCCTGCTGCACATCCCCATCTCCATCCCCCTGCGTGTCCCCACGGATGCCCCCATCGTGGTCCCCATGCCCATCCTCTTAAGTTTCCCCAGGATTTCCCCCCAGTCTTCAGTAGCCCACTGGCAGTGCTTTATGGCACAGGCATGCCTCTTTTTCTTATTTTGCCCTTTTAGCAATTGCTTTCTTATTGGCAATTGACCTGTCAAACATGCAGCTCAAAGTTTTCTCTTCACAGTTGAAATTGCGACTAGCTCACTTCGACCAATGTTAAGCTGTTGTCCTGTGAGACGGTTGTCGCACAAGCTGTTGACTTTTAGAAACTTGTCTTCTGATTCTGTTGTGGCTTTGGGTCTGCCTGTCAGAGTTTCCTCCCAGGAGTTTTTGTAATGTCACAAAGATGATGAGCTGGGCAGGAAAGCAGAAAGCAGAGAAGTCCTTCCAGGGAAACAGAAGAACACCCTCCATCCCCTGCTGCAGTAACACGAGCACTGCAGGCACAGGAGCACACTGCAGGTGGAGATGTCCTCTGGCACCAGAGGGACTGCACTGGAAGGAGACCCTGAGGTGGTGGTGGAGAGGAGGATTGAAGGATTCCCTGGCTCAGGCAGCACTGGGAATTTCAGAGATTTAAAGATATAATCCCAGTTGACGAGCATTTGGAGCATCTTCATTCAAAAGGATGTGTGGAACAAACCAGTTTTTCAGACTGCAGAGCGAGTTACATTTGGTTGGCGTTACTCAGGAGGATTAAAAAAAAATTACAGTACTCTCTTTGGAGATCAAGGTATTTTCACCAGATGGTTTCTCTTGAGTATTTTCCCTTGATATTAGATAGGAAACTTTTTTGGTCTGAATCCAAGTGAAAGTGACTTAAATAGAGTTGGAAGTATGAAAAAAGTCTCCTCATCTCCCCTGGTTACTGGTGTAATAGTCAAGCCAAGACTGAGGCTTCCACCTGAACATGAATCACTGTAGCATCTTCATGATTGACTGTTCTTCCAAGCACTACAAATGCCAAACTCTTTGAAAAGTGAATTGAGGAGAAACTGCATTTCAGAAAGCACTGCCATTGGTTTGGCTGTGCACGTGTACACAAACTGCTCTGCTCAGACAAATGGAGTTGTGAAATGCTGATGTAGTACATAGTAACTTATTGTGCATGTTATTTAATAAGTGAATATAACTTATTAAATAATTTCCTACAAACTAATTTTAAAATATTTAAGTATTTCTGATAATTATCATTGCAACCACTGCTTTAAAATCATATATATCTATATAAATGGGTAACACCCTTCAAAAATTATGCAGGACCCTTAAATGCAAATGTTCATCACTAGCGAGCTCTCGTTCTATCCTCCCCCACCAAGCCCACATAAATAAATTGATATTATCTTCATGTTCTATCATCAGAGATAGAATACTTGGGACAAGAACCCACAATCAGAGTATGTTTGTTTTTTTCTTTTTGGTTCGGCGTTTCTAGCTCGAAAGCCCACTCCCGTTTAGGGTTTAAACCCAACCAAACCCCCTTCCCCTTCAAAAAAAAACCCCCTAAAATCGCTTTTTTTAAAGCCATGACCGAACCCCACCCGATTCTTTCTTCGCTCTGAAATGCCAAAATCCAAACCGTGAAGCGCCGCCGGCGAGAAAAAAAAATTGGATAGTAAGTGTTGAATTTTCCAACCAGCCGAATTGCCCTTTCCCTCCCCAAAAAAACAATGAAAAGATTTAGAGAGTCCATCTCTGCCCTAAACACCACTTTTTAAACAGCTGTAGCAGTGTAAACCACAGAATAATTTTAAATCCCACAGCCTGGGGAGGTAACTTGCATGGTTTAGCAACAAGCAGGAGGGTTCCCCCTTCACAATAAGCTCAAGAGATTTTTTCCCAGCCCTCCATCTCCTTCCAGTCTCCTGCCACATCTTCTTCCTCTGTCCAAAATGTGATGTCAAACTTTCCAGACAACAGTCCCTTTGGGAAGCTTTGCCTGGGCCCAGTTGTCACAAGTTGTCTGCTTTAGCTTTCCAATTGCACTGGGTCCTGATGCCTACTCTCGTTCATTTATTGTTGGGGATTTTGTCATTTACGTCAAATCTGTGCTGAGTATGTTTGTGGAGAACAAACTTGGTGTTGCCCAAGAGAGTTTACAAATGTTATTTTCCTCTCTTGGAAATCTCTTGTTGACTTGTGCCTTCACCTCTTCATGCTTTCATAATCTATAAGGTTATTGCAGCCTTGTGCTCCCTAGACTAAAATTGCATTTTCTCAGTATCTTCTCTTGTATTAAAAATTAGGAAACTTTCTGGATAGCCTCTCTTTTAATATCCTATCCACTTGCAATACAGCTCAAAATACACAGCACTAAATATTCAAGGAATTCATCCATGTTGCACGAAAGCTGAATCCCTGAGAAGCCAATTTCCTGGCTGACATTACATTTAATTCTGTGCTACTTAGGACTTCATCTCAAAATGAGTTTCCGTTGAAAATCCATTTGTTTCCGAAGGAGGTGATCAAGCCTCTTGGTCTGAAATATGGGGAATAGGAGCAGGAGAACCCTAATTAGAGTAGACATGGAAAGGTGAGCAGAAGGTAGACAGAAGACTCAGTTTTGTCTTCTGTGGGATGGGACTGTCTTCTAGAACTTGCCATGGAGGTGATCAATCTGCAAGTGCTATTAAGTATGCAGTATACATTTCTCACTGCCACATCATAGTTGCTGTGGTCTTTCTTCAGTACCCTTCCACAGCTTTGCCTCTTCAGATTGAGATATTCCTTTCTTCTTTTTTTTTTTTTAATCTTCTTTTCGCCATCGAGCGCTTCAGAGATGAGGAAAACTTCCGATTCCAAAGTGTCCCATTTCTGATTTTACGCTGGCACATCCCAAAGAGAGAGACGGGATTTTGGGGAACACAAGGCGAGGCCCACAGAGGTGGCTACTGTCCCACTGCAATTAGCATCTTGGCAAACCGAGACCGGACAGCCACGAGAAGCCTCATCAGCCTCCGAAGTGGCGGCTGGGAAGAGAGCCAGGCTCTGAAAACCTCAGACCCTGTGCCCTAGGAATTCCCTTCCGAAAAGTTCTCTGGGACTCCCAGTGGGTCTGGGGGGGCTCCCAGTGGATCTGTGGGGTCTCCCAGTGTGTCTGGGGTCTCTCCCAGCACCTCCCAGTGGCTCCCAGTGGATCTGGGGGCTCTCCCAGTGGATCTGTGGGCTCTCCCAGTGTCTCCCAGTGGATCTGTGGGCTCTCCCAGTGGATCTGTGGGCTCTCCCAGTGTCTCCCAGTGGATCTGTGGGCTCTCCCAGTGCCTCCGGGTGGGCCCCCAGCGGCTCCCAGTGGATCTCTGCGCACAAATCTGATTTGGCTTCATAATGATTTCTAGCTCAAAATATTTGTGTTAATAACCAATTCACTAATTTACTAATTTACTGTAATTTATTTAAATCAGTAGAGAAATTTTCCTTAGGGTGAAAAAAAACTAGCTCAAGCCTAACCTTGGTTAAATTTGTAAAATTTTACTAACTAGAATCACTCAAACTGGAAAATGTCGACTTCATTTAAGAAGCACAGTCTTCACACTGGCAGCTTTCTGACATGCCAGAGTTATGATGGGAAATGTAATCCCCGTGGGCCTCCCGGGGGCTCCCTGGGGCCCCCTTGGGGCTCCTGAAGGCCCCTGGAGGTCCCTTGGGGGTTACTTGGGGGTCCCTGAAGGTCCCTGGGGGCTCTTTTGGGGTCACTTGGGGGTCCTGGAGGTCCCTTGGAGGTCCCTGGGGGTCCTTGGGGGTCCCCAGGGGTCTCTTGGGGCTCCCTGAAGGTCCCTTGGGGGTCATTTGGGCTCCCTAGGGGTCACTTGGGTGTCCTGAAGGTCCCTTGGGGGTCCCTGGGGGTTAACTGGTCTTACAATGGAGCTAGCTGAATTAACTAAGATCATGTAATGGAGTAGTTCACAATAGCTGGGGACTAAACATGATGGTCCGTAAGGTCCTCTTTAGTCCTTTGTCTTTCTGAAAGGGTGAATATATTTTTAATTACTGAAGTAGTTTTGGAGAGCACTGTCTGTTTGTGACATTGCCTGGGAAACATTAGCACTGAGCACAAGGATTTAGAGACAATTCGTGATTTTATTTTTTATGTATGCTTTTTATAAGAATGAGCACACATATCTTTCTCAAAGTGACTGTTGGGATGGTATTAATGGTAGAGGGAGGGAAAGGGATATTTCTGTTTATGAAATCCTGTTGCCATACTAGATACGAGAAAGAACATTGATATTTTAACTCCTTGGTAGGTCTTCCACCTTGAAGTAGTCTCACTGACTGTTCAGCCACTTGAGCTTTGCAGGGTTTGGTCCAGAACAACCAACCAGACCTTACTGTTAATTGTGTCAGTTCTAACCCTTATAGATGCTGTCACATCAGTCTGCAGGACGTGGGTGGTCCCATCTCGGGTGGGTCCATGGACCTGGTGGTCCTATCTCTGGAGGTTCCATGGACCTGGTGGGTCCATCTCTGGTGGTCCCATCTCGGGAGGTTCCATGGACCTGGTGGGTCCATCTCTGGTGGGTCCATGGACCTGGTGGGTCCATCTCTGGTGGTCCCATCTCTGGTTGTCCCATCTCTGGTGGGTCCGTTGAGCTGGTGGTCCCATATCGGGAGGTTGCATGGACCTGGTGGGTCCCTGGACCTGGTGGGTTCCTCTCTGAACAGGATACTCACTATAGCCTTCTGAATTTTATCTGAAAGGAAACACCTTTAAATATATATATATATATATATATATATATTTATATTCAGCTTCCTGAAATTATTTTTAGAACACAGTAATATGAGATATTGCAGAGACAACGAGCAGAATTGTTATCAGTGTATTTCCTGGAGATCAACAGGCAGAAGAGCAAAGCAAATTTACAGTGCATGTTGACCTGGAGCTTGTAGAAGTGCTCACAACTGACATATTAGCACTGAAGTCCCTTCCGTATCAGTTTGAATTTCAGTTCTTCTTGGTGCTCTCTGGGGAGTTAAGACGTTGGGTCTGGGGGGTTTTTGTTTGTTTCCCTGATTAGGGAGCTAGGTCTTCCACACCAGTGCTCCTCTGGAACACAGCACATTCCGTGCCTGCTCTGATCCCGTCTGCAGCACCAGATCTGGTTTCAGTCGGGCGTAGCTCCACCAGAACTGACCATCCCACAGCCTTTGTTTCCTCTCTACTTCACATTGATGGCTGTGTTTCTGGGCATGGAAACCAGTTGACCCAAAAAATCGTTTTCAGTCCGCAAAGGTGACGACAAAACCATTTGAAGTTCAGAAAGTTGACCCCAAAAAACTTTAAGGTTCACAAAGCCAACAACAAACTGGTTTTCAGTTCATGAAGTTGACGCAAAAAAACCATTTTAAGGCCTCAGAGCCGCCGACAAAACCGTTTTAAGTTCGTAAAGTTGCCAGAAAAGGTTTTAAGTCCGCAAAGCCGCCGACAAAACCGTTTGAAGTTCAGAAAGTTGACCCCAAAAAACGTTTTCCCCTCGTTAATGTTCTCTTATCCCAACTACACTGTGGGAGGACAGGGCTGGGCATCCTCTTGGAAACTATTCAGCTGAGTGCACCTCAGTGAGGGACCTCAGCTGTCACCATCTCCCATTGCTCCAATCCCTGATTTTCAGTCACCACTCCCTTGTTCACCCTCCTGCAGCCCAGAGCTCACAGATTCCCCCCAACGAGCCCAGTAGCCAGGCCTGGGCAGCAAGAAGCAGCGGAGAAGGCAAGATCTCCAGCCCCCCCCCTCCTTCCTTACTTTTCTCAAATTTTCTAATTAACTGCACTGCTAGAGCTTGTGTACCACATTGGGGGGTGCAGAAAGTGAACAACGAGGAAATTTTATTTATTTTTCAAGCACTCATTTCTTTACAGTCTTATTTCACCAGAGGAGATTTATCAACATCTGGTTATCTGCTTTTGCCCAATTCTTATTTAATGATAACAATAATATTACTAAAGCTAATAATCCTAATGTTTTAGACACTTCTTACGTGTGTATTTGAAGGGGAAAACAACCTCCTCTGTGGGGGACTGGGCGCCCTGGGAGGACTGGGGGTGACGGGGGTGCTGGGAGCACTGGGAATACGGGGGGAGCTGGGAGCACTGGGGATACTGGGGGAACTGGGAGCACTGGGGATACTGGGAGCACTGGGAGCACTGGGGCACTGGGGATACTGGGAGCACTGGGGGCACTGGGAATACTGGGAGCACTGGGAATACTGGGAGCACTGGGGCACTGGGGATACTGGGAGCACTGGGAATACTGGGGGAACTGGGAGGACTGGGAGCGCTGGGACCAGTTCCCCCCCTAGATGCCACCTTGTCCAGGTTCCCCCCCTGGATGCCACCTTGTCCAGGTTCCCCTGAATGACACCTTGTCCAGTCCCCCCCTGGATGCCACCGTGTCCACATCTCCCCCTGGATGTCACCTTGTCCAGGTTCCCCTGGATGCCACCTTGTCCAGGTCCCCCCCTTGGATGCCACCTTGTCCAGGTCCCCCCCTGGATGCCACCTTGTCCACATCCCCCCTTTGGATGCCACCTTGTCCAGGTCCCCCCCTGGATGCCTTATTTCAAATTCGTCAAAATTAATGTTAGAAGTGATTCCATCTTGTATTTTAAATCATCATTAAATAATTCTACTAGAAACATGAGGGGAAAGCAAGACTTCTCTTTCTCAAGCCTCTGCCTTTCCAGTCTCTCCAAATGCCTATTTATGAAAGATTCATTAATTGTTAAATAATCCTCTAGTTTGTTTTTTGCCTTCCTTTGCATAATATATTGTTAAATTCCATTAACTCATTGAATTTCAGTAGAGATACTTCTTTTCCTTTATAACTGGCTTGGCCTCCTCTTGGTCTCCTCTTGAGCTTCTCTTGAGCTCCAGCTTCTCTTGAGCTCCACCTTCTCCTTGGTTTGGCCTCCTCTTGACCTTCTCCTGACCTCCAGCTTCTCCTGGGCTTGGTCTCCTCTTGACCCTCTCTTGAGCTCCAGCTTCTCCTGACCTCCAGCTTCTCCTGGGCTTGGCCTTCTCTTGACCTTCTCCTGACCTCCAGCTTCTCCTGGGCTTGTCCTCCTCACCGTGCTGCCCCCTGACCCCCCTCTGCCCCAAGTACCTCTTGGGTACTTTGATTTCATTTGTTTCAGAACACAAATCAGGTATATTTAGCTAATCCTCTAAAATTCAGCTGTATTATCTTCTTTCATTACCCTCTCTAAAATGCATTTTTACTGTTATGCTTTAAAGAGGAATAATCTTCCTAATATAAATCACAGTAGTCTCTAGTTATGACATATCTTACACAATTTAAACAATTTAAATGTTGATTTATGTTGCCTGAATGATTGAGATGCTGAGAGAGTGACTGATATTAGAGGTATACCCGGTGTCCCTCTCGCACGCCTTGCCGCTCCCCTGTCGCCCCCTGTCCCCGTGTCCCCCCCTGTCCCCGTGTCCCCAGGGTCACGGTTCTCCTCCCGGACTCCATCACCACCTGGGAGGTTCAGGCTGTCGCCGTTGTCCCCGGCCACGGTGAGTGTCCCCTCCCTGTCCCCTCCCTGTCCCCAAGGGGTCTCCTCCCTGTCCTCACCCCCCCCCACCATCACCCTGTAGTGACGTGGCCACCCCACACCCCTCGAAGGGTGTCCCCACCTGCTCGCCCTGTGGATGCCGCGGCTGCTGGGGACCCTGGCAGAGGTGAGTCCCCGTCTCCCCGACCCCCCGCTTTGTCCACGCGGGCTCTCGGCCCCGAGCTCGCTGCCGGCAGAGGGGCTTCGCACGGTCCTACCCCGCTGAGGGATGACGGCAGCGTTCTGGGCAGCCCGGCCAGCCCGGCAGCTGCTCCGAATTAGCGGCGTTTGAGATGCGGGGCCGGCTCTGCCCCCCGCCCCGCGCCCCCCCCCCCCCGCCCCCGCGCTGGGCACAAAATGAAACAGAATCTTAGACAAACTGTTTCCTTTGGTCAAGGATAGCCACTTGGTGTGAAATAAATGATGAAGAAAACAAGCACAACCAACCCAAAACACTTCAATTGTACTAGAGGTACCTACATTACCTCACTCAGAAGCCCCTGGTCCTTCTCTTCTCTTGTCTCACATGTGGTTGTGAATCCACGGGAACCACCACTCTTTTGGTCCCTACACACCAAGATCATTTGTGTTGCATCTGCAACATGAAGAAAAGCATCACAAGATCCCGGCGCTCCGGAGAAAGGTTCCACGCATCGCGGGGACCCCCTGACGTTCTTGAGAACCTTGGGGGGACCAGGGGAGCTCCTGGGGATCTTGGACACATCCTGAGGTTCTTGAGGACCTTGGGGACCTCCTGGGGATCTTGGGGACCTCCTGAGGTTCTTGAGAACCTTGGGGAGCTCCTGGGGATCTTGGGGACCTCCTGAGGTTCTTGAGAACCTTGGGGGCACCGGGGCAGATCCTGGGGACCTTGGGGACCTCCTGAACCTCCTGACCTGTAATTTCCCTGAGCGTTGGAAAGCTGGCAGTGTTGACATTTATCTGCGCAGTGTGAACTTACAGACTCAGTCCATTGCAATGGGCATAGGAAAAGAGGGCAATTAAGTCCCTGAATATAGATATATTTTTTTATCTCTTACAATATGAGTGCTAAAATTTTAAGCCCGTTGTATCAGCACTTGGCAAGAGTGTTTCCATAACTGAAGGAGATCTGCTGATAACTGTGATAGCAATACTTTGAAAAGTGAAGCACCAGAACAGCATCTTTTATTTGCTCATCTTGATCTATCTTTACCACCCTAGCTATTCACCCTCGCGTCCCCCCCACCCCCCCGACTCAGTGCAGACATGTTAAAAAAAAGGATAAAAAAGTCCAATAAGATTTTTTTGTCTGAGTTTATCCGTCCTCTCCCTCATGAAAGCCTGTCCTCTGCATCTCTACACAGGCCCAAGGCCCGGTGATGGGTGGTCTCTCTCCCCTCTCTTACTCTGCACAGTGAATGTGGGGGTCTATTAAAGATATGTGAAGAAAGGTAAGTTGCCCATATGTGACTTTGGATGGCTGAAGGCATATTATTGCAAGAATGCCTGATTGAGTATTCCTGCACATGTGCAAATGTTTGAAGTTAGCCTGGCTGATTCTTGGGGCTTCTAAACCCTGTTCTAGTGCCCATTCCCTTGGCCTGCTCCCATCTCCTGTAGCTTACCAGCGTCTCATAAAAAAAACCAAAACCAAAACAACAAAACAGAAAAACCACCCCGTAAACAAAAAAGCCAAACAACCAAACTGAAAAAACCTACCTGCTCTTCTCTCCCAGTTGCGACGGGGGGTCGCTGGGCTTATCCAACCTCGGCTGATCTGCTGGGGATGGGCTGGGGGGACTTTGGGGCTGGTCCAGATGTCTGAGGGGGCTGGAGGAACATTCTGGCTGTGGCTCCAGCTGGATCCTCTCTTCTGCCAGCAGCGCGGTGGTCTCGGATGCGCCGGGGGGACTTTGGGGCTGTTCCAGTTGGGCCTGGAGGTCGCTGGGCTGGTCCAACCTCGGCTGATCCGCTGGGGGTGGGCTGGGGGAAGTTTGAAGGGCATGGAACTGTTAGAGTGGAACCAGAGGACAGCCAGAAAAAATTATCAGAGGACTGGAGCACCTCTGCCTTGAAGAGAGACTGGGAGAGTTGGGTTTGCTCAGCATGAAGAAGGAAAGGCCCCAGGAAGACCTTATAGCAGCTTTCCAGTATTTCAAGGGAACCTACAGGATAGCTGGAGAAGGACTTTTTACAAAGGTGTGTAGTGATAGGACAAGGAGTAATGGCTTCAGACTGGAAGAAGCCAGATTTAGGTTAGACATTAGTTGGGTCCATTTTTCGCTGTTTCGGGGTCCAGACAGCTCTACAGGGGGTGTCCATACATCTCTATAGGGTCTGTGGGTCCATATATCCCTCTATAGGGGTCCATACAGCTCTATAGGGTCTGTGGGTCCATCTATCCCTATATAGGGGTCCATACAGCTCTATAGGGTGAGTCCATACATCTCTATAGGGTCTGTGGGTCCATATATCCCTCTATAGGGGTCCATACATCTCTATAGGGTCTGTGGGTCCATCTATCCCCTCTATAGGGGTCAGGGTGTGAAGGAGCCAGTCTGAGTACCAGCAGCTGGAGTGAGGCTGAGGCCTCAAAGTCGCATTTGCCCAGGTGCCAACAACTGTGGAGACTGAGATCCAGGGACCTCTACTGGGGAGACAAATAGAATAGACTAGACCATTTCAGTTGGAAAGGACCTATAATGATCAACTAGTCCAACTGCCTGACCACTTCAGGGCTGACCAAAGGTTACAGCATGGTATTAAATGTATTGCCCAAATGCCTCTGAGGTATTGACCACCTCTCTAGGAGGGTACATCTGCATCCATCCCACACATTCTGGCCAATGAAATTCATTTAGAATAATCTTTTGTTTCCCTTTTTGCACCCAATAGTGAATTGTTTATATTTGTCTACTTTTCTGCTCAAAATCTGCAGCTAATTTTTAAAGGCATAGCCTGAAACTGCGACAATCACTCAGACTAGGTCAGTTCCCTCAATTCCCTAACTTTGATGGAAAAGGGAAAGGGGAAGTAGGTGTTGGGACATTGTCAGCATTTGTAGCAAGAAAATTGGATCTTATCACGGTGCTAATCCAGATTGCTACTGCTGGCACTGTTGGGGGTTGCATTTAAAGTGCCAGTTGTACAGTAGAAATTGTAGCAGCAAGTGACTGTCTCAAAGTGTTAGGGGAATGTTTTTTGGATTTTGTGTATGAAGGTCCCCACACTTTTGAATTAGGCTTTAGAGGACTTTACATGAAATGTTCCCACCTAGGACTTGGGATCTTGGGTACTACCATATTGCAAGTCATTAATAATATGGTAAGTTCATTGTTGTATCTCTTCATTTCTCTAAAGCCATTTTGGGGTGAGGCTCTTAGAGATTCTGCAGTCCATCAATGGTGCCCCCCATGTCAAGGGTTTGAAGAGAAGGTGATGGTGCCTGTCAGGTGGCACAGGAAGGTCTTCAATGTTGCTCTTCAGAGAACAGAAAAGGCGCGAACACCTTTTCCAGATGTTCTGTGAAAAGAAGAGTAATAGACGTGAGTCAGTCAGAAGAGTTGAAAAGCATGACTTTCTCCCCTATTGCCAGTTTCTTGGCCGCTGAGATGGCCACACTTAAGAAGCTCTTTGTGTTTTTATTAAGTCTTCATTCTGAGTCTTTCGAACTAAACCAATGCTAAATGCTGAAACACCAAAAAAAAAAAAAATGCTGGAAAGCAAGCCTGATCTGGCAGGCTCTTTGTTTTCCAGATTCTTAATTCCTAGTAGTTAATCTTCTAGGTATCCTGTCTTTTATGGCTGTTAGTTTTGAGGATTGCTGCAACTCCCTTTATAATGTTACATCCCACTGTAGGACTAATTATGATGCTGTTCCAGCAATGTGAGGACATCACATGTACTCTGTACACAGACTGCTCTACTGCACAGAAGGTGATGGCTGCAGGAAGAAGGAATGGAGTTTTTATTCCTCAGGAATCTTTTCATCCAGTAAAGTGACACGCTTCTCACTGCAGTGTGTTCCCCTAGACAATTATTCTTGCTTTTATTTTGAGTTCAGTAAATAATTTTTGATGCTTTATTAGATAACAATAGAGTAAAATATCATTAATCTTGCAGGAAAGTTGCTGGATGCTCTGGTGGACACTCATGTAAAAAGTCAGTTGGCCCATGGAAAAAAAAATGAAAAGCCAATATTGTGCTAAATGGAACATCAGCAGTTTTGGGTTTAAGGTTTAGTATCTGAGTACTAAACTATCAGTGTCAGCCACAAATCATGGTTTAGGGAATGAAGCTCTAAGTTCTGAAGTATCCAGTCACCAGACAGTGAAGCTGCTTTTTATGCTTCAAATCTTTTGGCAGTCTGCTGCTTAGAGGAAGACTCCACTGGAATGCACACTCTGGTTCCAGTAGCTCCTCTTTCCTAGGTTTGTTTCTGGCTGCCATCAGAACGTCTCTGAAACACAGTCCAACCACCCCCTTCAGACATGTCACAGAAGGCAAGGAATTCAGTAGGACTTTGGATAGGTTTCATCTTATAAAATCCACTTTGCTTATGGCCATCATTGTAGATTTCTGCACAATCTGTTCACAAAACATTCATTGGACACAGCTTTTTTTAGTCCTATACTTACTGTCAAAATCAGAAACCAAATCATGTCATAGAAGAGTCACTTATGGACCAGGCTACTACAAAGGAAATCTCGGTCGCTGGGGTGGCGTCGTGTGGTCGGGTGGGTGGGTGTGCGGTTGTGGGGGGTGGGGGGCGGTTTTGGGGGGATTTGGGCCAGTTTAGGGGAGATTTGGGCCAATTTTGAGGAGATTTGGGCCGGTTTGGTGGCTCGGGTGAGGGGAAGGGTTTGGGGGCTCAGGGGGGGCTCCGGACTCTCAGCTGAAAGGGGCGTGGCCGCGAGGGGGCGTGGCCACTGATGGAGGGGGCGTGTCACTGAGAAAACAGCCCCTCCTCCTGGGGGGCGAACTCGGTTGTATTTTTTTTTACCTTCTGAATTTTGGTGGTGCTGAAAATGTGTGGAGGCTTCTCGTGAGCCTTGGCTTTCTGAAAATAATAACAGATGAACACCAGGAAAAAAATAAGTCCCTTCCAGAAATAACTATAGTGTATTGCAGGCCTTTTCAAACTTCTGTCAGGCGTGCTGAAGTTTTACTTCAATGCAATCTTCACATTACTTTCATGTTAAAAGAAGAGTTGAGCAAGTAAAATGGTGCAGCTGAAAAGAATAGTAAGTTCCTCAGCTTTGGCTCCTCAGGCTGAGAAGAGTGGTCAGCCCTTATGTTTTCTGGGGTGGCTTCTGCGTGGGTGAATTCAGGCAGGGTGAGGTAAACTCATCTTTCTGAACTGGAGCAATGTGCGAGAGGAATAGTGGAGAGCTGAGCCACGTTCCCCCCCCAACCCGCTGCTGTCAGCTCTGGTCTATGGAGATTCAAACCCTCTCCGTACCCGGCAGAAATGCTCTCTGGCTCGTTCTGCAGCAGCAGCTCAGCTTCCCGAGGAGATGCAAACAGTATCATTTCCCACAGATGCTCTTTGCACCCAGGAGGACTATCAGAGGTACAAGCCATCAGAGAGCTGTACCCTCTCTCTCTATTGATCTGAGAGAAAAAACAGCCTCGTTTGTTTTCTTCAGTTTTTCCCTCTTGCAAGAGACAAGGTGTGTTTACTAAACTGCCTCTTTAGAATGAGGCAGCATTAAAGCTCAGAGTTTGGTGTTTTGTTTGTTTCCCAGTCAAGGCTTTTCAGATGCAGGGTTTCAGCATTATTGTCACATCCTAAAAACCTGAAGAAATGACAAACCACTGCAGATTGGTAACACAAGTCGCATTGTTAGCTGCAGTTGCAACACAGAGGTCACTAAAAAAACATCTGTGGTAATACTGTATTTTGGAGATCAGGGCAAACAGTAAAAGCTCCATTTAACAACCCTCAGTTTCATCCAACTGAGGTGTTCAGCTGGACAAAAGGAGTGATAATGGAGGTAATATTACCTTCAGAAAAATTCCATATGTAATATTGTATCATCTGTGTCAATTTTCTGACAATTCAGCCCTGGCCCCGTTTCCCCCTGGGCCGGCCCGGGGGGAGCTGGCAGAGCCGCTGTCCCCAGGGGGGGAGACGCGGCACAAAGAGGCGGCGTTTTGTACAAAACACGGAGAGGTTTTTATTGGTTTGGCGGGGTTTCTGTGGTTTTGGTTTGCTGTGTTTCAATACTTACCACTTAATACCACTTAACCCACCCCTGGCTCCGGGGGGGAGCAGCGGCCTCTCCCCCCTCCCCCCCCACTCTGGGGCGAGCCGGCTCCTGCCCCAGGCCGTCTAATCCTTCTTATGCAGCAAATAGGGAAAATATGCTGATGTCACTTTTTCCAGTAATGTTTTCACACAAGCACTTTCAAAATACAGGCACCAATCACTTTATTTCTTTAATTGTATTGCAGACTTTTGAAAACTCTGAGGAATCTAATGAAGTTAAATAAGGGCAAGTGCAGGGTCTGGCACCTGGGGAGGAATAATCTCACACACCAAAACAGGTTAGGGGTTGACCTGCTGGAAAACATGCTGAACATGAACCAGCAGTGTGCCCAGTATAGGGCTGAAGATCTATAAGGTGATGGGATCTATCGTGCTGGGTATCGATAGGGTTATGGGATCTATCGGGTTTTGCCGGCCATAGGGCTTGGGATCTATAGGGTGATGGGATCCATAGGGCTGGGGACCTATAGGGTGATGGGATCTATAGGGTTTTGCTGGCTATAGGGCTGGGGATCTATAGGGTGATCAGATCTATAGGGCTAAGGGCCTATAGGGTGGTGGGGTCAATGGGGGGGGGGGGCCTATGGGGCGGGGGATCTAACGGGTAACAAAGTGTGTAGAACAAACATAGGTAGTAAGTGGTGCTTTTTTCTTTCTTTCTTTGACAAATTAATATAGTTGTAACGAGATCCACCTAGAAATAATTGGGGGTGGGCCCCAAGAGCTATAATGTGCAAAGATATTTAATATACAATCACATATGTTTCTCATATGTTAGCTTGATGTTTTTACCTGCATTACCTTTCCAGAAAATTTTGTCACTGGTAGAGTTGTTTTGATTTTGTTTTCTGGAGCACTGCTTTTTTTTTTATTGTAACCAACCAAAATAGCAAACCCCTTAATTCCTCCCCTAAATTATAAGAGTGAGTAATACTGGTTTAGGTCAAAGACAATGTTTGTTTCCAATACTTGCAGTGAGTTAGGCATCAACATTTTGGCTGTTAATTTTGGCTTGGACTAAGCATCCAAAATCTTGGTGGCTTTACTGAAATTCTGACTCCTTAAAGGAGATCTGTAAGGACTGAAAGAAAATGAAAATATTACGTGGTTTGTGCTTTTTTCAAACTTGCAATTCTGTCTCTTTCTTGACCTCACCTGATGGTGTAAAACAGATCAGGTTCATAACTCCAACCAAGAATTCAATCATTGAGATGGTGTAAACTTTTCCCTGACTATCTTCTTTTCTCTGTAACTATTTTTTTTTCAAAGCCATTTTGGATCCATGCTGGGTGCGATGGACCCAAAACAAGCATGCGTCCTAGGTTAGGGGCGTGGAAATGTATTTTCTTGCTGCGTATGCAGACCCGGACAAGCGAAGATCGTGTGGATGATAGTTCCTGAGAAGGCCACAACAGCCCACTGAAGAAACCCATACGTTCTACTAAAACCGCTTTCTGTGTAGCTCAGAAAAATCAAGTTCTCCCTATTTATGTGTTATCTGCAGCTCTTCACACTGAATATGATATAAAGACTTCACCGCATTATCTGAATTTACAACTATCTTGCATTATGAACGCTTCCTAGGTTGCTCTGAAAGAGCAACTTCTCCCTATTTAGAAGTAGCTCATCTGCAACTCCTCAAACTGAATATGCTTTTCCGCGTGTACTCGCTGACTGCCAAAACCCACGAAAATACTGATTGGTGTGCACACTCCACCAAAGAACTGAAGATTTGGACCAATCCAGTGAGATGTCGCTGGATCGACGGGTAGTGATAACCTTTTCTCTTTATCTCTCCCCCACTCTCACTCCCTCTCTCTTTTCCTCTTTTCTATTAAGTCTGTCTTCCTTTTCCTCTCTAAAGTTGGTCATGCCATAAATCTATCACCTACAAAAGGAAGTCTTTACCCATTCCATTTCTTGATTGTTTCACTAGGGTGAACTAATAAATTGGTTTGTGGAGGGGGTGGGGTCTATGTGGGGGTGGAGTCTAAGTGGGCGTGGTCTGGAGGAGTGCAGTCTAACTGGGTGGGGCTTAAAGGGGGTGGAGCCTAAGTGAGTGTGGTCTGGAGAAGTGGAGCCTAAGTGGGTGTGGTCTGTAGGGGGTGGAGTCTAAGTGGGTGTGGTCTGGAGGTGGAGTTTAAGTGGGTGTGGCCTGGAGGGGTGGAGTCCAAGTGGGTGTGGTCTAGAAGGGTGGAGTCTAAATGGGTGTGGCCGGGATGGGATGGAGCATTTCTCCTGTTTCTAGACACCCTTGTTACTCTCCTGCTCACTCTGTTGTAAAGAGATGCAGGGAGCTGCAAGAAAGTGAGAACATCATCAAAAGGTGCTAAGGTGGTGTGTGTAACAAGGCAAGCTAAATACCTCTGTGAACTCTGTCTGCAGAGGATGGTGAGCACTCTGTCCATGAAAGACAGCACTGAAATTTAGTGCATTAAATACAAGCCCACGGGCTGATTTCACATTGTTGGGGAACCCTTTTCAACGTGCACCCCTCACTGCGTTTGTGTCAGGTGGTGCTGTTTTCTGCTGGGCTTTCACCTGCTGAGAGCTTGGTACTGGGGCAGAGCTCTGAAAAAATATTTAGTCAAATAAATGTATTGAGTTTCTTTGTCCTTTCAAGCATAAGTATACTTTTACTTACTCAAAACAGGCCTTTGAAATAAGGAAAAATATCTATTGGATCATTATGACTGAGATTGAAATGTGCTGGTTTCGAATCAAGAGCTAAGATGAGCTAAGGACAGAGTGTCACCAAGAGGCAATGCCAGTTGAGAATGATTCTCACAAGGTTCATGAATTTGAGTTCCTGAATTTTCCAAGTGCTAGCTTTGGATATTCTGAATACAGACTACATCCTAAGATACCTGTTACCAGGCACTTTGTGGAAATGCATGCAAGATCAGGCTGCTTAGTACATCAGCTGTTGCACTATCACTAGCTCAGCTACCTCCTAAAAGCATATGCCTAGCACATCTAATCCACAGGAAATTTCTGCATGTCCAGAGTCTCAGTTGGCTTCAAAGCTCAGTAACACAGTCTCTCTTGAGGAGATGGGCTGTATTTGCCTTCTCCAAACGGATGCCCTCAGAATGCATTGACATTGCATAGTTCCCAGTTACGGGCTTATAATTTCAACATAACTGGAAGGCAACACAATGGTAAAGAAGAGTTTGTAGAATTAATTAATTAGATGTGCACTTTTCAGTTAGTTTTCTACCTGGACTTCATATAACTGTGCAGCGTTTGGATATATAGGCAAATAATGCTTTGAAACTCACCAGTCTAAGTTTAGCATCTGGGCGTTTTCCTTCTTCCATGGAAGATTTATGTGGTACAGTATGCCAGCATTCAACGGCATATGTCAAGTTTGTATGGGTTGATGACAGGGTAGTTTTCATTTTGCTGAAGAGAGGTTCAGCTCTCAAAGGCTTGGCCATTCCTGGTCCAGAGAAAACTCTGTTGGTGAAGCAAATATTTTTTTCTAACTTCCATTTGCAGGTTTTCCCTCCCTGCCCTTTCACCATACATGATTTTCAAAGCAGTACAGGGTGAATGGCAACTCCTTTGTGTTTGAAAAATACCACAATGACCTTTAATCTAAGAAAGGACATTTAGAACCATCTTTTTAGAGAAGACTTAAATGATGTCGTTGTCCCTGAAGGCTGGCTGCAGAAAGACAGAACTAGGGTAAGACCTCTGACTCATACAGATCAACTGGACAAGGTGACCTCACTCACTTTTGTTGACCTGTGAGGACTAGTAGTACCTTGTGATAAAATTTAACCATTCTCCATGTTCATTTTCCATCCAGTGACTTTCTCCTCTGTCTCCTGTTGACAAAAAAATAATCTTTCGACGCGCAGCGGAGATGGAGCCGCAACGGGAGCTGCCGCAGCGTCCAGCCCCCGCGAGCTGCTCGCTCGCTCGGCACCGGGCAGAGCAGCAGCTGCGCGGAGAACAGAGGCGTCTGAGCCGGCGCTGAGATCGCTGCCCTGGGCGGCCCCTACACTGGTGGCGGAGAGCGGCTGAAAGGGCGAGAGAAAAGCGGCAGGAGGGAGGAGCGCGGCGAGGAGCCCAGAATGGCGGACAGGCAGCAGCAGAGCCCGAGTGCGAGTGCGGGCCGGTCCTTGAAGGACAGCTTTTTACATAAACAACCTGCATAAAGGCATGGGAAGTAATGCTGTTATCAGTTAAATCTGTGAAATTCCCCTAGTTGAGGAGTTCTTGTTTAGCACGGATATAAGAACAGAATTTCCACTCCCTCACTTCAGCTGTAAATCAGGAAGAATTTCTAATCCTGACTGGCAAAACCAAACAACTCACCCAGATGACCACGTTTGTGGTTTTTCAAGCAAGTGCCCATCTATGCTCCACCAACATTTTTCCATAAGATTTCACCAGTAATTTGTCACCCATTATTGATTGATGAGAATCAAATGGTGACATTTTAAATTAAGGTACATTTATAAATATTTTACTAATGTTACATGATTAATAGAAATTACTTTAAAACTAAATTATTGCAGGTATGCTTTAACGTGTGGGAACACATATGGATGATGTTTCAAAAGATGTTTAATAAATTATGTTCTAACTACCAGCTATAAACATTAATACTCTGGGACATATGAAATAACTTGTAAACCACAGGTAACTATAAAATCCTCATAAGTCTTAAGTATTGTAAATTTTTCTAATACAAAATCATCAATACCCCATTCATTGATGTTTGATGTAAGTAGTTTATTTATTTGACTAATAAATTAATGACTGGTAATACACAATGGCATACACTGCATACATGCTATTGTGTATTTTATATGTTCAGAAACACTATTATTTGACTTCTCATAATAACTACTATGGATAATAGATTTACCTTTTTCTCCTAAATACAAACTTACTTTTATTTTGCCATTCAAGAAACCAGAGTAATTTTAATTGACATATCTTCACATGAAAACAAAGCTCTGATTTAGTCTATCAGTCTTATCTTGTCCACCCAGCAAACTGATTACTCTATCAAAAATGTGTGAATGTGTGTGGCTTTATATTTATATACACATCTAGGCATGCAGGTAAATTCTTACCAGGAGCTGTGTTCTGACTAAAGAGTGCACACAACCTCCTATTACCTGATGTGGAAAAGACATCAAAGTTTGCAATACAATTGAAAAGGACAAGAATATATTTCTGCATATTCAGAAGGGATTTCTGAATACTGTTTTCCATGGTAGTTCAGTGCCCCCTAGCATTGTGAGAGGGAATTTGTCCATGTCTTAAATCTCCAAGGTGTCTCCATGCAGACTTGGTGGGGTGGAAAAAGGAAAAACAAGATGCAGGTGGAAACATTTCAACGGGAAGGCAAGAATGGAGCTTCCCTGCTGTGAGCTTGCCCTTTTAAATTATGTCAGCCTTGTGGTAGCTTAGGCTGGCTTCCGGGTGACTCTGATGTAAGTTCATGGCCACCCACTTGCCTATCTGTCTCAGTTTTGAATGTGAATTAAAATCTCTCCAATAGACAAGAACAAGATCATGCAATCAGAGAAGGTAAGGGTCATATATTTTTACATACAGCCATACTGAGTTTTGATATTCTACAATAAAGAACAGTTTAGGTGGTCACTCCTGTTTGGTCACATTGAAACACTATGAAAGACACAACACTAAAGGCACACAAATAATGACTGAGCTTTCAGAAGTACCACAGGTTTGGAATCTGTTCTATAAAACCATTTTATCCCATTTTTTCTTAATGATGGGTTTTTATCAAAATGACTCTGCAGTTTCCTAGGAAGTGACCCTGTGATCCAGTATTTGGCTTTGAGAATGCTATGAATTTCCTAGTAGCGCACTCCAGGACTTCCAGTAGACAGGGACCAGCTGATCCCTTCCTCCTGCATTTCATTTAATTTGTCCAGGTGGGCTCAATTTTCAATCCCCTAACCAAAAACACAAGGTAAAAGTATTTGTAATTATAATAGTTAATTTGTAATTATTTCTTAACTTCCATGGAGTTCCTTCAAACACTGCACATGGTTGAGAAAAAAGACATCAGTTTATGCTTGTTGGTAATGCTAACATACCTGTCATGTAAACATTCCATCTACTCTTCTGATAACCCACTATTTTAGTGTTTCCCCTCAAAAAGTTAAACACTTCATTTCTCATTTGAATGACACGGTGTTAAAATGCCACAGAGCATTTAGTTTGCTCCTTTATTCTAACATTAGCTGTTAATACCTGAAGATATTTCATACAAGTGTAAAACTGGAATATCTAATTCTTACTGACCGTCTCCTAAGGGCCGTCATAAACTGATTGTAATTTCTCAGCAGGGGGGAGTTGTTATTGTGGAGGACCACCATCCAGTCCGCCGCTCCTCCCTCGAGCACGTTCGTGACGCATCTTACGCGGGCCGCATCTGATAAGTAATCTTCCCCCCAGTCCTGCATGTGGTTCCAAACTTGGGTCAGGAAAAGTCCCAGGGTCTTCGGATTCCCATCATATTTCCCGGTCAGGGGGCGGGATTTTTGGCTTTTTCCGTTGGCGGGGGGGACTGGTGCCGGTTGCCGAGGACGAAGGCCAGGAAGGAAAGGATGAGGGCGTTGAGGATGCCGATGATGGCCAGGATGTAAGCCCAGCGCACGGAGCAGTCGCCCAGGGAGTACTTCCCTGTTTTCTCGCCACACATGTCCCGTATGGTCTCTGCATCCCAGCCGTCAGGGAAGATCATGCAGCCCAGCACCAGGCAGAGCGCTGCAGAGGAGGCAGAGGCAACAGAGGGGATCAGGGGGGTGCAACGCTGGGCACTAAGCCACTTCGTCAGTGTGCGTTTTCTGTTTTCTTTTTCATTTTAGAGGAAGTGTGTCATACCTGAGAAGTGCAGGTTACAGTTGTTTTTGCTTTCTCTAAGCTTAACTCTAGTAGCAGGATGGCAGCTGCTGAATCTGTTATATTTGATCCACTACAGAATAAATATGTAAATAAAAAGTTGGGGGATGCACAGATTATAGTGGGGGATGCACTGACAATAGTCCATTAAAAGCTATGAAAGAAAACCAGGGATTTCATTCATGGAATGAAAAAGATATATGGTTTATTTGTGCTTCATCTGTGAAATGATAGATCAGCAATGAGGAGTGTCTGGCAGGAGATGCTTGAAACACCCAGACCTTTCAAAGTCTACTTCTCTGTCACACTTTATTCGTGCTCCACAATGGTCAAGCACAGGCAGTGTTTTGAATCATAGGCTTGAGCCTGGAGATTCTGACCAGGGAATGTTTGCCTAAATCTGTACAATTCCTTCCTTTTCAGATGCATGCAGTAGTAAAGCCTGTGGCTGAAGTGGGGAAGGGCTTGTCTGCTCATGGTTGTGTTGTTGTGGTGGTTTTGGTGGGGGTTTTTGGTGAGACTATAACTCCTGTGTGTGAGTTGGAGAAATTAAAGAAATAATAGAATAGTAGACTGGAAAGAGCCTCAAGGATCATCTGGTCCATGATGCTTTCTTGCCAAAAGCATAGTCTAGACAAGGACCCTTGTCACCTGAATCTTATCAGTGTCCAATGTTGGGGACTCCAGCACTTCCCTAACGAGATTATTGCAATGGCTGATTGTTCTCATTGTGAAAAATGTTCCTCTTCTCTCATGGAAGATTGAGAGATGGAGAAATTTAATTTATTGAATGCATTTGATGCTCATTCCTTTAAACCATTAACATTTGTATTCTTGTTGTTCAGACTTAGTAAATAATGCACAGTTTATCGCCTGGATGGGAATTCAGTAAAACATAGAATAAAGCCAAGTCTTTTGCATATGATCTGCAGAAGCCACTCTCGTTTCTGGGAGCATTCTGCTTTGTCTAATTAACAGTGTAAGCTTAGTATACAGGAATATAGATGGCTATGAATACCAGTATTAAATTTGAAATATTTTTTGTGAAGTCCAATAAATGCTGTTTAATTAATTTAAACTTTCAGAAAGAATGCATTATTTTTTCTTTATGCAGTATCAGTACCCATTCATTATAAAAATGATACATTTGTCCCCACTAGACAGTTATCTTCACACAGTGAGCTCTAAAGAAACAGTTTGGTTGATGGGGACACTGGAAGGAAGAGGTGGGAAAACCATACTTGCGACTTGGAAAATACAAGTTTAAGTATTCTTTATTCTTAGGGAGGTTACATTCTGTCATAAGATCACAGATGTTAATAAAAATAACTTCATAGTAGCAGGTTACAGGCTGCAAATCTGGATGTGTTCCTGGGTAACTTAGTCTAGGTGACCCTGCTCTAGCAGGGGGGTTGGACTAGATGATCTTCTAGGTTCCTTCCAATCCCTAACATTCCGTGATACTGGTGAAGTAGCACACACAAGCATTGTATCGTTCATTTGAAAATAAGCATTTGCAGTACAGCTGTACACGAAAATGCGTATGTGTACACATGGGTGCACAGTTTTTTTATTGGCATTAAGTTTCCTTCTGAGAAATACACTCTATAGGTCATTCTTGATAATCATGCTATTTTAAAATTTCACCATAGTTCAGAACTCTTGCTAAAAAAGGTGGTATTCAATATTTTTTTTCCATTTGTGTTCATTTTACTGGTATCTTCAGCAATTATTACCTTGTTATTAATGTGGTAGCTTTCCTCCAGAGCTTTTTTGTTTGTTAACTATCATTGAAACCAATGCTGTTGTGAATATCAATTTGCGATTAGTGGTGTTTGTTGGATCAAATTAATGGGAGTTTCCTCTTATTTGTGAAGTGCACAGAATGGCAAAATGCTCAGAAATAGCTATGAAGTTTATTAAAACCCCATTCTCCAGATTAGAATGGAGGGTTTATGTCCTGTTTTGGGCAGTGCCTCAATCATAGAGACTTGCTCCAGTCCAAGAGACTGATGCCTGCTTGCAAGGGTACTTCAAGTGTTTGTTGCTATGCTATCTTTAGAGATTAGGTAATACCTGACAGATGGTATTGTATTGTATTATTGTATTACTGATAACTTCCCATATAGAATAGCTGAGAGCCTCTTTATATAGATTCGTCTTTCATTACAACAATGGCAACAGGTTCAGTAAGAGTCCACTCATGCTAATGGTATTTTTTTCTTCTATTTCTGATACTTTTTAACTTCCAAAATCTCTCCTGTATTACTTCAGATTTTATGCCTGTTCTTCACAATTGAAGGAAAAGAAAAATTGATATTTTATTTTATGCACGGTGAGATAGAACCATCAGATTCTAGCCACAGGGTTTAACCAGTCTGAAGACGAAAAAGATTAATCAGTGATGAGAACATTGATGTAGTAGAATGTTACCTGATTTGTTAATATAAAATAAAATTCTGTTCACCATGCTAGAAGTGTTTCTTACTTCCAAGCATCTATGAATGATAATATTATTTATATACTATGACAAGTATAATTATGGATATTTAATTAAGAATTTTGCCAGCCAACATCTTTCTTATGGTCCCATATGGGATTTGTAAACAAAGCAAAATAGTGGTTAGACTATTTTAAAATAGTGTTCAGTTTCATCCTAGGTAGAAAGAGAGGCTTACAAATCAAAGTTTCTATTGCATAAAAAGAGTTCTATCTTGCTAGGAAAACTATTGATTGGAGAGGTATGGAGGGGGATTTATATTATATTAAACAATACATGTGACAGGCAATTACAAAATATCAATGGTGGACTTAATGCAGATGTGTAAATGACTAAAGGTCAGACTCTTTGGTTAGATTTTCCCCAAGGTAAAAAACTTTAAAAGTCACATTTACACTCTAATAACTATATTAGACAGTCAGCATGCATTTCTGTTCAAACTTTTCCAATAGAATTCCACATTTTATAATAAATCTGTTTGAGTCTTCCCATTAATATTCTGAAAATAAGGTACATATTTTTGTTCTTAAATTTTAAGGTTGAAAAATGGTCTCAGAAAAGCATGATAACTGCCACCCACTCTTGTACATTCCTTTTTGTTCAGAATAGCTACAAGATCAATACTATAGTCTGATATAATGCTGTATTTCATTAATTCAGGAATATTCCCTCCTCTGCCTTTTCTTGCTCTTTGCTAGCACAGTCTGTCAGATGGTTAAAGTAGCACTTCCTTCACTGAATACCTCTTCAAGCACGAAATAGCTTAAATCTACACCTCTTATCCCACATCAGGCTTGCACTGCATTAATTCATTGATATGACTCCCGAACTTAGAATTAGGACCCTTGATCTCCTGTGCAGTTTAAAAACTAACCTACATTCCAAATTTTAAATGGACTCATCCCAAACTAGAAAAACTATACATTTCGTTTTGGTAGCACACTTAACAACAGGCTTTTTTTCTAACATATTTAATATAAAAATGCTACTGATGCCATAGGAAAGAAAAAACAATTGCTTTCTTCCCCTCAGCCTTGATGATATCTATAGACTAGAAGGTTTTCTGCTTACACCACCATTCTCTAAAACACTCTGATCACTTCATTCCTTCCTGTCACAGTTTTTCATCTACTTCAGAACACAGAGTATTTCTGTAATGAAGGAAGAACACCCTGAAAAGGCATTTCAACTCTTTGAGCAAAAATGTGATTTCAACACATAATGATTCAAAGTTCTACAGTTTGCTCCTAATGAAGCTTATCCAGATTACAAAGAACAGAACAAAAGAAACCATTATAACAAAAATTATCCCAACCAACCAAATCAAGTCGAGCAAATCTCCCAGTGCCATTGCATGCAAGTTGTTACCTGAACAAATGTGAAGTTAGATCTAACTCAGGAGAAAAAATATCTGCCTGATTCAGTATCTGGAAATAGAGAATTAGTTCTCAGCAATACTGACAAACTTAGTCATCAAAACACTTCCTAGGTGAAGTGGTGTTCTTGTTTCTAATGTTTTTTACAAAGTTTAAAATATTTAACACTTGTTGTTCTTAATATTATTTGAGGGGGCAATATTTGGAAAAAGGCACTGCAGGCTTACACTGCTATTTCTTTTTTCTTTTATTCTTATAATGGGCAATGGAGAGGAACTGTGTTAGGAAAAAATGCCTTTTATAAAAAATTAAGCAAAATTAACACTAATTATCTGGATTGACCGTGAATATTAAGAACATGCAACGCTCTAGTTGCTGTCATGATTTCAATTATAGCATTTTCAGAGTTGAGAGCTGTGCCACCAAGGTTCAAGGTTCTGTCAGGAACCACTCAACATTTCCTTGTCTAGCACCTGGCCCATGTGTTTAGGGGACAGATTAGAGATGCAGTTGGGTTTTAGCTGACACTCTCAACAAGGGATAATAATTTTGGCTGTTATTGGCATTCAAACAAGGTTGACACGCACTGGCAAGGGTAGTACTGGCCTTTTCTTCAAGTGGCAGATGCAGCAACCCCTGGTTGAGCTTTGGCTTATTGTCAGTATTTTGTTTTTTGTTTTTTTTTTTTCCGCTTCGCCCCTCTCCTTTCCCGCCACAGTGTTGCAAAAGCAAAGAGCAATAAAAAACACGGCGGGAGCGGCGGGGGAAGCGGCGGGGCGGCCGGAGGTGCCGCTCGGGGAGCGGCGGAGGCCGGCGGCCGGACCCCGGCGCTCAGAGCCCGGCTGATTGGAAGGAGCAAAACGCAGCGCCATGGAGGCGGGGGAAAGCGCGATCGTCTCTGCGGGGACTGGAGCGCGTCCACGCCCGGGGCCAGCGCTGCAGTAGACCCTATTTAGAATTTAAAAGGGAGAGAGGATTGTACAAATCGTTTCTGTACCCATGCAAAATGTCTCCTTTTGAAAAATATTTTGACATTTTACCAGAAGATTTTAGATTGTAATTCCCAGTTTGATGTGTCATAATAAAAAAAGTTCTAAAGCTAAAAGTTAAGAAAGCAGCATCTGTTTGTGTTTATATGACTAGGCAAGATTTAACAATCTAAATTGTCTTTCATTTTAGGAAGGCTCCTGGTTTTCTTTTATTCTTTTTGTAGTAAGAGTGGCTCCTTTTTACATTTTGTTCTAGGAATTATGAACCATAAATTTTAGGGTTAAACTAGTTTCAAGCCTGTTGCTAAACTGTAAATTGCATAGTGCCATATTTAGTTCTATTGTAATGAATGTGCAACAGAGCAGCTGGACTAGTGTTTGAGATAACGCCAAGATATTGAGGAATACTAAGTTCTGTATTCTAGTTAGTGATGGTAATCATGATCATGGTGAGATGGATATCGGATGGATCTCTGATGGATGAACTGAACTGGTTTGTGAATTAGCTGTGCATGTCATGGAAAAGAAAAAAACTGGGAGCAGACCAAGTCTGAGCACTGCTAGTTGTCTCAGGGGGGTAGGTGTATCTTTAAAGGAGAAAACCTATAGAAAACTCTGGATTTTGAAAACACTCTGCTGCACAGGAAGGTGAATAGTCAGAATAGTGTGCTGACATCCAGCCAAATAAATAGAACAACATCTGTTTTCCACTACATTGAGGAAGAAAAACTTATTTTGAAATTCACCTCAGCTCAAGAATGACCTTATATATCAGATACTGAAAAGTGCTGATCTTGACACAGCAGTAGCTTGTAATAAATGTCTGTGTAAAAAGAAAATACTTTGAGAGGGAAAGAGTTGATCCACAGTAGGAATAACCAGCCCTGTGTGAAAGCAAATTCCCCAGACTCAGAGTGAAACCTTGAAATCAAAATGCAACCATTTTATGCAAAGAGACATAGAAAACAGATCAAGATCTTGTTTAAAAATAATGCTGTGAAATGCCTGGTTAATTCTCTAATCTCCCTGTGCTCTGTTTACTCTGCTGGAATTAACTGGCAAGATCCTTAAACCTTAAGGTTTAAAAGCTTACCTTGCTACTATCTAACAGAGCGTGTTCCTAAGAAACAATGTCAGAATAAATGCTGAATCCATAGATTCTGGAGCACTTTAAATATACCCAGCTTGAACCACATATGTGACCATTCCCAACTTCTTGCAGCTCCGTGCCTTGCCTTCTGGCACTATGGCATACATACTGTGCTACCCTGTAGTCATAGTCACGGTGACTTGGAAAAATATAAGATTAGAAATGCAGATCTAACCCACTTGGATAAGCACCTTCACTCAATATTCTGGAGCTCAAATCCACAAAGTTAATCATTGCTGGTCCCACCAGCAGTCCCTCAGCACCTTGAAATTCAAATGCTGGTGATACAGATTTCAAATACAACTGTGAAATTTGCTATCTCTCTAAAGGATCGAGGCAACCAGGATGTGCTGTTCCAGATGTACATGAGATGGTGATCAATGGCTAACTGTATTAAAATTTTGGCATTTCACAGCAACGATACGCTAGAGGGTTAGGGTCAACACAAGGAAAACCTTTTTCTCAATGAGGGTGAGCACTGAAACAGGGTCCCCAGGGAGGCTGTGGAGTCTCCATCTCTGGAGACATTCAAAACCCACCTAGATGCAATTCCTGGGTTACTTAATCTAGGTGATCCTGCTCAGGCAGGGGGGTTGGACTGGATGATCTTTCTAGGTCCCTTCCAATCCCTAACATTCTGTGATTCTCTGATTCTGTGATTATGTGACTTATGAATATTCAATTTGTATAACTGATCCTTTGAAAAACTGTTTTAAGGTGCTATGTGATGAAGGCAGTGCTGACGAGTTAAAAACCTATTTCATTCACAAAAATCTGAACACTTAAGAGCTGAACTCATTTTGTGGCTGTGTAAATATTGAAAGAAGGCACAACTGATGCAAACGATGAGTGACTGTAAGGATAATAAAAATGCTGTTGCAAGGTATGGAATACTAACCAACAAGTATGTTTGTTCTTCAGCATTGATCCCTCAGTTGTAAACATATCAGATGAAATGGCCAAAACTGCACCTCTTCTCTTCTCTCTTCTCTTAACTTTTCTCTTCTCTTCTCTTCTCTTTTCTCTTCTCTTGTCTTCTCTTTTCTCTTCTCTCTTCTCTTGTCTTTTCTCTTCTCTTCTCTTCTATTTTCTCTTCTCTCTTCTCTTCTCTTTTCTCTTCTCTTCTCTTCTCTTCTCTTCTCTTCTCTTCTCTTCTCTTCTCTTCTCTTTTCTTCTCTTTTCTTCTCTCCTCTCTCTTTCTTTTTTCTTTTTCTCCTCTTCTTTCCTCCTTTTTCTTTCCTTTATAAAATTAAGCAGATTGCAGATAGAACTAGTCCGGAGAGAAATATTGAGAAGTTCTCTAGATGTAGCATTTCTGAAGTTTACATAGTTTTAATTTGAAATATCTTATAATTAACAAAGTGAGGTTTTTTATTATTTGGGCTATGTATTTACCTCTAGAGCATACCTAAGTTTTTTGGTAGATTGGGACAGAATAAAAAGGGATGCAGAAGACACAAATTTATCTGGGTCTTACTTTATCAATGCTAATGACATTTCACTTATTTCCTTTAAAGGAGGGTGATATGTTCAGACCTATGGTATATGTATTCCCAAATAACTGTTACATATGATGGAGTCCTGCTGTCTTCAGTGGCTGAACATCTGCCTGCCAATAGGGAGCGGGGAATGAATGTCCTTGTTGTGCTTTACTCATGTGGGCAGCTTTTGCTTTCCTTATAAAACTGGATTTATCTCAACTTATTCTCACTGTTACCCATACTTGGAGGGGAATGAGTGAGCAGCAGGGTGAGACTCACCTGCCTACTCGACTTACCTGACAACCCCCCCATCCCCATGCTCCGCCGTCCCCACCCCGCCCTGTTACTGTGCCCCCGGCCTCCAGCCCCTTCCCCACGTCCCTGCAGCCCCATGTCCCAGTGACCCCCTGCCCCCCACCTTCTGTCCCCTCCGTCTGTGTGCCCCTTGTCCCACATCCCAGTGCCGCCGTGTCCCCGCGTCCCTCTGCCCCCGGCCTCCATCCCTGTCCCCAGCCCCAACCCTGTGTCCCCATGCCCCCCAGCCCCGTCCCCTATCCCTAGCCCCCCGCGCCCCGGAAGGAACAAGTTTAAAAACTAGATGCATGCATCCTGAAAAGGACCATTAAAAACTTCTACTCAGTTTCACAAAAAAACACCCTATAAGAACTGAATACAGGAGAAAAAATCTCTGGCCTTAGATATTGGAATTTGTTAACATGTGGAAAAATATTTAAGAAAATTAACAGAATCTGAACAACTGTGAGAAAATACACTATCTGTTAGGAGCATGTCTTTATTATTCTTGTCTTTTTTCACTGATGAATACTAGGGGGAATATTGAGGTGTACCTACCCATGTACTCTTCTTACTACCCATGGAATTACACTTCAACAGAGAAAATTTCTTTGACTTCAGAAAAGTCCTGGAAAAAAACAGCACAATACCTTTAACTTAATTTAGTTCTCCAGAGTTAGTCCTTCTGTTTCATTTGTATAAATGAATTATCAATATTCAATACAGCAACTTACAAGAGATGAAAATTTGTGTCACTCTGATGCCTCAATGTGAAACCAGCTCTCATAAAGATTGCTATTAACAATTTTATTTTTTTAAAAAGATAAATAAGTCATCACCAAAAAAATATGCAGGAAAAAAAATCTCCAGTCTCTTATCTTGGAGTTTTATATTGTGAAATGCCTCCATTTGGGCACCACCTTTCTTCTTTCATTCTGATGATTTTTGATAATGTTTTCTCATAATTATACTTTGTTTTCTAGTTGAAAAATAACTAAGAATGAGCACTCAGTGAAAAAAAAAAACCAACCTTGAGGAGAATGGATTTAAATACACCTCAGCACTGTTAAAGTTGGAGGAGCTACTTCACATGGAGAGCCTATATATGGAATTATGGTACTTCAATTTACAACCCCAAGATCTTCAATACAGGATCACCTTGTTAGTCTAAAATGATCAAAGTGACCATTACCAGGTAAAGACTCACGCTGAGAGTTTTTCAGATTAATCTATGTATTCCTAAACCCTTTAAAAAACTCTTCAGCTCAGAATGTGGCTACTAAGCCATGGGTGAAGGTAGTCACATGCTAGAAAAATGCCTTAGAAAACAAACTTCACCTCCTTAAAAAGCAATTCAAGCCTAATTTAAACTACACAAATATATATTTTAAGCATTATAACTTCTTTGTTATATTTAAAGGATTATAAGGAACGCGCTTTAAGTAGCATTTCTGTTTGTAGTAAAGCAGTCTCTTTTGTTAGGATGTTTTTTTAATTAATTCAGACGAACGTTGGGATTTAGCAATAAGTTTTTGTACTTGTCTCTTTCAGCAACACAATGACCAGAATATTAGCAGCAATGTGAATACACATGTAATTAGAAATCCAGGTAAGAAACCTTAAGTACATTCTCATCAGAATGACTTGAAACCAAGCATGTTATAGTGACTTTTTTGAACTGGCCTGACTTGATTTTCAGGGGAGAATTGACATTGTTTCCTTGTAAGACTGTGAGCACAGAGGTGGCTTCTTGCAAATAAAGTTTGTAGATTATAATTATTTTTTTTTTTTAGAGACAAGTAATCATTGTATCATAGTGACATGAACAGAACAGGAATTAACTGTGGTGAAGGGGATGCCACGATGGAAAGAGATGGAAGGTGATTTCTGGAATGCCCAGGATGACACTCTTTTTAACTTCTGTCTTTGCATTAATCATTGCCTTATTTAATTGTCTTCTCCCCTTCCAGACAGGACTTTCCAGGTCTTATCACCACACAAGGTTTGAGGCACAATAGCCAGGCTCTTACAATACTCCCAATGTTGAAATGGTCTTAGGAAAGCTTTGGGGTGCTGCAACCCCACCTCTCGATCCTTCCTCCTACAGGAAGGACCCAGAGGAATAGAGAATGGGTGAACACAAAATCAGAGAAAGGGGTTGAATTTTAAGTGTTCTTCAGACATATTATGGGAGAAATGCATGTTTCTGAGCTACCGAGAAAACGATCTCAGGAGCCTGTAAATCTTTCGATAGCGTACAAGCTAGAAGCTGCCAAGTATATTCAGGGTGAAGAGTTGCAGCTAAGAGACATATAACGGGAGAACTGCATGTTTCAGGGATGCCTCTGATGCCCATTTCTCCTCCCCAGGTTGGAAAACGCAGCCTGGAAAAACCCGGCTGCGAATTTGATCCCAAAATTTTGAAGAGGAGGAGTTATCCCACCATCTTTATTGAATAGACTGTTTATGTAAGGTGCCTGTAGCAGACTTTGAAGTCACAGCATAGGAAATGAATACTAGTTAAAAAATCAGTTTAACCAGTAAGAAGCTGAGTACGTAGCAGAATTAAGATATTAAGGCCCAAGACAGCTGTCTTAGATGCAAGTCATACACTATTTCAATCCAGAACTCAGGTAATTTCTTCAAGTGAATATGACATTGATGCACTCTCTACAAAAGCTTCTGTATTGACCAGAAGGTGTAGCAAGAAATTCTAGCCCCAGCAACTCTGCCAAGAAGGACTAAATTAGTCTTTGGTCCTCATACTGGTACACAAAAGATTTCAACACACTTGAGCAGAATGCTCCAGGCATTTTCAAATACTCCCTGAACAGACTCAGAACTATGACTCATTCACTTTTTTACTACTAATGAGATCTGGAGGGAGCTCTTTTGTCAAGCACACGGTCTCCTATTGTGCATGGTCTACATTACTACACTAGATCTTTCTGAAACTGCACAAGAAATCCACTTGTGAGAAACATACTCTAGGTGTCGCGGCGTGGCCGTTACCGCGGCGTGGCCGGGGTCGCGGCGTGGCCGGGGCCGCGTCGCGGCGTGGCCGTTACCGCGGCGTGGCCGGTGTCGCGGCGTGGCCGGTGTCGCGTCGCGGCGTGGCCGTTACCGCGGCGTGGCCGGTGTCGCGTCGCGGCGTGGCCGGTGTCGCGTCGCGGCGTGGCCGGTACCGCCGCACGTTCGCTGGCGCGGGGGGAGGATTCTGGGCCAGGCCATACCTGGCTCCGACACCGCGAGGTGCTCGCTTTTATGGATCTATAATAAATATTTTAATGGGTCTATAGTAATTATATGGATCTATAGTAAATATTTTTATGGAACTCTAGTAATTATATGGATCTATAGTAAATATTTTTATGGATCTATAATAAATATTTTAATGGACCTATAGTAATTATATGGATCTATAGTAAATATTTTTACGGATCTATAGTAATTATATGGATCTGTATTAAACATTCTCTAATACCTGCTGTAGCCAGAGGGAGAAACTGAAAAGCTCAGGATAATGAGATGAATAATATTTGACATTTTATGTGAACTGCTTTAGTACTCTTTTAAGTGAAGCATGAGTTTACCAGTTTGAGTTGAAATAGTGTGACCAGTGGGACTAGGGAAGTGACTGTGCCTCTGTACTCAGCACTGATGAGGCCACACCTGGAATACTGGGTTGAGTTCTGGTCCCTCACTCTAAGAAAGGCATTTAGGTGCTGAAGCATGTCCAAAGAAGGGTAATGAAACTGGTGAGGGGGTCTAGAGCACAAGTCTGGTGAGGGACCTGGGGTTGTCAGACACCCTGGGACAAGTCCTGCTGTCTGAAGGGTGCTGCCAGTCTGAAATCTGGCTCTTGGTTTAGAGGAAGGAGGCAGGACCTCTGACAACTTTTGTTGTTTTTTTTTTGCAGCCACATTTTGCTCCTTCTTTTGAGAAAGCTTCAAGAGACTCTTAGCAAGGTGTGTGCCAAAGAGTGACCCCTTTACTCCTTAACAACTTATCCCTTTTTTGTAGATGTGGGCCTGGGATGATTATAAAACTCTGTGGTTAGACAATGACTAAGAAGGCTCTGAGGGTTCAAGTACAGCTTAATGGATAGTATGTGAAAGGCAGGTGACTAATGTGTTATTACTGAAATAATGAGAAGTTACTGTTCTGCTAGTGCAGCTGTTTCGGAGATTGAAACCCTCCATAACTTCCTAATCACCCCCTACTAAACTGCTTTATGTTGATAGAAATCTTGTGGCTTGTAGACTGAAATAGAGGGCAGGGGATGATTAATTTGGATTTGTTTAGATAGCCTGTCTGCACAGCAGCCTGTAGTTTTTGCCAATACCCCCCCGCTCGCCCTAGGCCTCCCCCCGGCCCCCCGCAGCCTCCCCCGCCGGGTAATTTTCCACCCTCCCGGCCCTGGGGGAGGGCGGGTGGGGAGGAGGCGCACCTGGGCGTCCGCCCGGCTCAGCCCGGCACTGCTCGGCTCGGCGGTGGGCAGGTGAGCGCCTCTCGGAAGGCGCAACTCGGCTGTCCCCAGCTCGGACCTCCAGACCTCGCCTGGCGTTCGCGGCCCCCCGCCCCCACCCCCCCGCGCGTAGGCGGTTGCCTGGCCACAGAGTGCAATGGATTTTTTAATGGGAGATTGTATTCTGTTACTTAGGTTTGTTAACTTAAAGTGTTGCTTGTTTGCTTATTTTTATTGAATTGAGAGTGTAATTTCCAGTATGAGTCAGCAATGCCACAGTGTTGTTGGGGAAACTGTTACAGGATTTATGACCAGTATGGTCTCTGCTGGTATAGGTAAAGTAATCCTCCTGTTAATGTTTTTACCTGTAGATTCTCCTCAGGAATGAGGTTTCAATTTTCTCTGCTTCCAAAAAATGCGAAGGGTGGTGGGACCTCAGAGGGTGCTGGATCTTTAGGGGGGGCTGGGACCTTGTGTAGCTCTGGAGCTTTGAATGGTGGTGGGACCTCAGAGGGTGCTGGAGCTTTAGGGGGTGCTGGGACCTTGTGAAGCTCTGGAGCTTTGAATGGTGGTGGGACCTCAGAGGGTGCTGGAGCTTTAGGGGGTGCTGGGACCTTGTGAAGCTGTGGAGCTTTGGATGGTGGTGGGAGCTCAGGGGGTGATGGAGCTTTCAGGGGTGCTGGGGCCTTGGCCCAGTCCCGCTCCTCCCCCCTGCGCTCCCACCCCCCCCAGGCACCACTCCCCGCCCCCCCTGGGATCTAACCCCCCCAGGACCCCCTCCCTGATCCCCCTGGGATCTAATCCCCCCAGGATCCACTCCCTGATCCCCCTGGGATCTAATCCCCCTCAGGAACCAGTCCATGATCCCCCTGGGATCTTATCCCCCCACGATCGTGTCCCTGATCCCCGTGCATCCAATCCCCCCCCGGCCCCCGCCCCTGTTCCCCCTCGAGCTACCCCTAGTTATTTAAAATGAATTGCTGATTTTTTTCTATCAGCCTAGTTTCCTGAAAATGTCAGACAACTCTAGAGTAAGTTTAAAGAAATAATAAAAAAATTTGAACTTACAGCATGAAGTTTTCAATATTATTCTTCTTTCTGGAATAGAGAAAAGTCAAAATTAAATTATTTAGTTTGCAAAAGCCATACAAATTGTACAAGACAACACTGACACTTATATATCAATGTGGTGTCATCAGTAATACTTCAGAAGAACATGAAAATACTGTGAAGGTAGCTTTTCCTTGCAGAGCAGAAACTTATCCTAAATGTCCTAATTTAATTTTTAAATTCTTTAAAGCATTTTTAGGCAACTTGATTAAGAAACAGATCTGGGCAAAAAGGATGCATATCTTTGTCTTATTCATTTCTGAGTAATTTAGCCAAGTTCAACAAACTATAGTAGAACTCAGACCTCTAATTTAGGTTACTAATATATCTGCTTTGCTGCAATTGTAAAAGCCTGACTCAGGAAAGTGAGCTAATCCACTTAAAATACAATAAGTTGAACTTCAGACTCCTTGTGCCGTCCACAAAAAAAAAAAAGTCTAATGGGACAAGACAAAGGCCTTAACACAAGGTATTATTTGCTCTGAGCTTCTTGTCATCACATATACAGACACAAAGTGAATGCAATATTCTAATGTATTGATATTGGTACTATGGGTCCAGAGATTTCTACAGAAGACCTAGAAAAAAAGAAATCAAGACTGATTGAAAGCAGTATTTCTCAATAGCTATGACTTAACAGCAGAAAAGAGATAAATAAACAGAAGAAAACATAAGAAATCAGGATCACAGTACTTTCCCTCAGTGCTCTTGTCATAAACAATTGCTACAACAGAAAGAACATCAAGGGGTTGTGCTCTTACTGTGAGATATTCAGATCCCTCCTTCAATTTGGGATGCTTTGGAGAACTGGTGACTGCTGAAGCTCTTCAAATACAAAGCCAGGGTGAATTTGTGTAGTGGAGGCAGCTCTGCAGTAGGTCTGAGAAGCAGCCCTTCCTAGCACAAACTTTGAGCAGACCACAGTTGAGAAGAATGTCACAGTGGACATCTTTCCTCATGAAAAACAAGCAAACATGGTTCTGTGCTGCAGAACTTCATGTGTTGTCCATGACTAAAAAGACCAAATAACCTATTTTCACATGCTGCTCATTGCTATACTGACTTTAACATTGGTGTTTTATTTTAGTATCACGTAAGCAAGTTATCTTTATCATCAGAGACACAAGATTCAACCTGTGAATCAGAAGTGGATGAAGTAGAAGCTGCACTTTCTCATCTGGAAGTGACACTGGAAGGTGGAAATGCACGGGGGTGTCAGTTTGGAACTGCCGGGGTGAGGTGGGGGGACGCGGGACGGGGCGGGGGGCGGTGGATGGCGGTGGGGGTGGGGAGGCCTGCCGGCCGCCCCTCAGTCATCCACGTCGATTTCCACGTCCTCCTCCTCCTCGTCCTCCTCCTCCTCGCTGTCCCGGCGGCTGCGGGGCCGCTCCGTGGGGGGCGAGGCGGGGCGGGGCGGTGGCGGGGCACCGGGCTCCCGGGCGGGGGCGGGGGGCGGCGGCGGGGGACCGGGCCGCGCGTTATCTTCTGTGCATCTTAACGCTCTGCTCTTCTCACTGTAGGAGAAGATCTCTCTTTAAAAAGCTGGCCAAGCAACCCTCTCCTCTTCTTCACACCAGCAGAAGTTTCTCCTGTCTGAACAGATCACTTTCATCAGGGGAGAGCTTGCCTGGGTCTCCAACACATAGTTTATCACCCAGATCACCTACCCCAAGCTACCGCTCTACTACTGATTTTCCATCTGGTGAGTGTGAAGGAGTGGAGGGCACAGAAAGACTGGAAGTGTGTTCGCCCCCCAACTTGGGCATTATCCTACAGCTAAAAACCAAACCCAACCAAACCACAAAAACCCCCCACAAAAAATTAAAAAATAAGTAAAAAAAAAAAAAAATCAGGAGGTACATAGCAGGTGTTTGCTACCTCTCTCTTGAAATACTCAGGCACGGAATCTTTTCTCCTCTTCTAGAGCCCGGTAACTGAGACTTGAGATACACCAAAAATACTTCTTGCTCTTTCTTTTACTTTCCTCTTGGGGAAAAAAAAAACCCCAAACCCCCTTACGGGGGTGGAAGGAGCGGAGTGGCAGGGTCTGAAATGGTGCTGGGCAAACTGGGGTGCCCATCCAGGCTGCCCATTCAGGGTGCCCATCGAAAGGTGCCCAGCCAGGAGTGCCCTTCTAAGGGTGCCCATCATAAGGTGCTCATCCAAGGGTGCTGGTCCAGGGGTGCCCATCCAGGGGTGCCCATCCAGGTGTGCCCATCTAGGGGTCCCCATTCTGTGGTGCTCATCTAGGGGTGCTCACCCAGAAGGTGCCCATCCAAAGTGTTCATCTAAAATCATTTTCTCTAGATGAAAAGATGCACACATAGTTCTTATTTTGTGTTATTTTTGTCCATTTTCTTTCATATCAGAGATTAGTAACTATCAGAGAGAAAACATTTTCCAGAGGTAGCCAATATATGAGATTATGTAGAAAATCCTGCTTCTCAGAAACCTAATCTTGTTAACATACTAAGCCTCCTGTTAATCGGTTAGTTTATGGTTATGAAGGGATCTTTTAGTCATGATTAATAAGTCTGCAACAGAGAATTTATATTGCAGGTGGAAAAGGGCTGAAGGAAAACAGGATTCAAATCATGGTAGGGTTTGTTGGGATTTAAATGGGCAGACATTTTATGCTTTTCTGAAAAGAACCTCAAATCTCAAAAGAAATGGTTAGACATGTGCATTTGTGCAAAAAAAAAAGAGTGTCAAACTTTGATTATTGTAACTACTTAAGAATGAAGTGCTATAAACCCATGGTATCAGCTTTTAACATTTATCACAGCTCTAGTTGTCTGTCCCATCTAGTAGCTTTGCCAGTGAGATGGGAATCTTGGAAGAGCAACTGACAGGGATGATGGAGAACGTGGGTCATGAGTCCCCTAATAAGAAGGGAGAGGAGATGATACCAGCCCAGGCAGTGGGATGCTGCCGCTCCCTGCGCAGAGGCTGGGTGAAGTGCTGCAGGTGGAGAGATGCTGTGTCCTTGGGAGCTGCACTGCTCAGCACCTCGTGTCTCAGATCCCCAGAGAGGGGGCAAACAGCAGAAGTTCTGCTGCTGGGACATAACGCAGGAGGAGAGTGTGGAAGTGGATGGGGTTATGCCCCGCGCCGGGGGCGGGGCCCCCGCCGGCGGGCGGGGGGCGCGGCCGCCCCGGGACCGCGGGGGGGGGGGGGGGCCGCCATTTTGAGGGCTCGGTGAAATGGGGGGGGGGGGGAGCGGGGGACACACACGCACGGACCGGTTGTAATTTCTGTGTTTTTACACTGGAAAAACAGCTTGAAATCTGTACTTTAGTGGGATGCGAGGAGAGGTTAAACAGAGCTGCTGCAGCGACCCTGTCAAAGACCCCCGCTCCCAAGCGCTGAGGCATTCGCATCCACTTCTCCCGTCCCTCCCCTAACACACGCTAGTTTCTATTAGTACAATCAAGGAAGGATTTGCACCCTTCTGCTAGTAAGTTGGTGTTCACAGTTTCCAGTTCAGGAGAGTTTAAGATTGGACTTCTATCAGGTCTTCATGGACATGGGGCTGTTTTCCAAAGAAGCTGTGCCAGTTACTAGCAGTCTGCAGGAAGTTGAAAGTTCTTTTCAGTTAAATGATAACCTCACCCACGCACAGAAGCTGAACCACTTTATGCTCATATATTTCTGTGTATATTCCCTGCTCATAATTCATCACAATTCAACCTTAAGTTTCTCAGGTATATCTATAGTGAAATGCTTCCATTTCATCAGCAGAGGCAACAACAAACACTCCCTTCATCTCCTCCCCAAAACTGTATGAGGTCTACCAGTCAATACTGCTTACAGAGATACAACCTGAAATGAAGAATTCATTATTTGCCTACCAAAAATGCTGTTTAGGAATAGGAAGATGTATTTTTATAAACATTCCCTCACTTCCTTTGGCATTATCTGATGCTGCTGAGCATCTCCCACAGTGATGGAGACCCTGGGAACTGAACAGTGGTAGCTGCTGCTTGCTCAAGGTGACGATCACTCTGTCCCACAAGCATTGTGCACTTCAATCTGGCAATTCCTTGACATTTATGACCCTTTCTGGTTTACACTTAAATTCAGCTTAAAAAAAAAAAAAAAAGACCCAAATTAAAACCCAACACTGGAATTCTAACACTCCCCTCTACCAGTTTTTCCTGGGATTTGACATTCCCTGTTCTTTGGCCGAGGAAAAGTAACATTAGGGCAAAACTGCTTTGACAGGGTGTGTGAAACTGGTCTGAACAGATAAGCCATGGTTTGGGAAGAAGGAAAGTTAATAGAATACAAATAAAAAAGTTATTACATATTTGCAGAACTTTGAAAACTAAATTCTGTATTCCCATGTTTTAAAAACCTGTCAAGTATCTTAAACATTAAGTATCTTTATGTGGACGATATAAAAAATGCAAACATCATGCTACAAGGAATACATGAAAGAAGGAAATGCCTCACTGTGCGCCCACACCCTCACTGCTGTGGAAACACCCCCGGGGGGGGGGGGGGGGGGGGGGGGGGGGGGGGGGGGGGGGGAAAGGCGGCCACCCCCACCCCTCCACCCCCGGATTTACTCGCGTTTTAGCTTCGTGCCTTAAAAACCTCATCGATAAACCACTATCGGACCCTGGCACATACACGGGCAAAAAAACTCCCCCCCCCCCCCCCCCCCCACGCGCACCCCCACCCCACCCACCCCCCCCCCCCCCCCCCCCCCCCCCCCCCCCCCCCCAGTTCCTGGGGTAATGATGTGAAATTTGTCTACATGTCAACTTGCCCCTATAGGATAAGATGGAAAAATGGATGAAAGACTAAACTTTTTTGTTGTTGTTCAGAGCTAAATAGTTCTAATCATTAGCATTACATTAAGAAGGCTTTCAAAAGCACTCCTTAAAGTAATGGTAAACTAATGTAGGGATAGTAGGGAAGCCTTTATCTTAAACTGAGAAGTTCCTACTTGTTGGGAGATGGAAATTCAGAGTAGTGTGGCATATGGATCTTGGACAAAGTTTTTTGCAGTATTAGTTGGTTGTCTGTAGTTCTCTAGTATCTATACTGTAATTTCAGAGAGATGTCCAGTTTTGCTTTAAAAATATCCAGAGTTTCTACTATAAACTCCTGTTTTCTATATGTTTTAAAGATTACCTGGGTGTTACTCCTGGCTTAGTTTTCTATCTTTTTTTTTTTTGGAGCTAATAAATTTTACTGCCATTTTTACACTTCTGAGCTTGAGGATTAATATTTCTCATTAAATATTAATAGATATAAAGATTTTTTTTCTTGAAAGCATAAATTGTGTTCAAGAAGGGTTTCTTATTTATGGGCCATCAAATTGAGGGGCTTCTTAACTGTCTTTCATTCATGTGAAATGTGGAGAGTAGTTGCATTCTTTAATAGGATGATATAGAAACTAGTAGAAATATGACTGTTGGTGAGGATCTGTTTGGGTGAGTGTGCAGTACTGGGGTCAGTGGATATAAACTTGAATTTCAACTTGAAAAATCTGGCAAAGATGAAGAGTATAATTATAGAAATCAAATATAATTCCACATTAGAGGCCATGCATTCTTAATGGACCCACTGCCAGGGTATCTCCAGACAAACCAGATTGCTCCAGGTTGGGCCTGCCTTCAATATTCACAAGGTCACTGCATTTTTGGGCCTCTGGCTGCTGTGCTATGGTCAGGTTTCTTTTTTTCCTCCAGTGCCTGAGTTAACACAGAGTAGGTCTGTGGAAATACCTAGAGCTGGCTCCAGCCTCCCAGGGAAGGAGTGGGCCTGCTGGAATGGATGGGTGGTGATTATGACAAGGCAAAGCTTTATTACCTTTCATGAAGCACCGTTATGTTAATCTGTGGTATCTCTTGGGTACTTTATCTCTTTTTCTTAATTTAGTATATTTTAGGAAGTAGTATTCACAGTCACATGTTCAAATAACTTTTTCTACATCTCTTCCATTTTTAATATCTGCCAAACATGGAGGATTTGGTCTCATTTTTTCTCCTACTCTTGAATTACTGAGGTTATTCCTGTGTCTTCAGCCCTTGGTTTGTACTTGTTGCTTTCTAATGGTGCAGTTAAACAATTATCACAGAAACGTGGTAGGATGCCTCTCACACACATGACTGGAGTGCCACAATTGATGGCTACAAGCTCTTCAGGAGGAATAGGCAGAGAAGAAGAGGGGGTGGAGTGGCCCTGTATGTTAGAGAATGCTATAAAACCTCAGAAATCAAGTATAATGTTGACAGGTTGAGAGTGTTTGGATTAGGTTAAGGGCCAATAAAGCTGATACCATGGTGGGATCTGCTACAGACCTCCCAGCCAAAGCAGTGAGGTGGATGAAACTTTCTATAAGCCCAGCGGCGCAGCCGGGCCCGCACTCCCTGGGGTTGCGTCACTTCCGGCCCCGCGGGGTCCCCCTGCCACTGCCCTCTCCCCCCCGCAGGAGCTGCCGGCTCTGGCCGCGCCCCGCCCCCCCCCGGCTCGGTGCCGGTGCCGGTGCCGGAGCCGTTGCAGGGCCTGGGCCGCGGTGCCGGGGGGAGGGACCCAGCGGGAGAAGGGCCCGGGCGGAGGGGTGGGGTCAGGCGGGGCCTCCCCTGGTTCCAGTTGTCCCAGCAGAAGGCGCAGGGCGAAGGCTCCACCTCCACCGCCCCCACCCCCCCGCACCCCCTTAGCGGGCCCTTAGCATGACCTTAGCGTGTCCCATCCCATCCCATCCCACCACCCTCCCAGACCCTTCCATGGCAGGAAAGGGGCTGCAGAGAGCAAAGTTTCCGTCTCAACCCCCCCCCACCCATACTCCCTGACACCCTCACGTGTCCTTAGTGTGTCCTTAACATGCCTTTAGTGTGTCCTTAGTGTGTCCATAGCATGTCCCAACCCATCCCACCACCCTCCCTTTTTGTGGTTGCTCAGCTCATCTTGGAGCCAGCACTTGAGGCCCACAAAGCCAGGCCAGCTTTGCTGCATCTCTGGGGCCATTAAATGAGATCAACCCAGAAAATGTGCTGTATATGCTAATAGCCTCAAGTAATATTTTGAAGTTCCTTCTTAAATTTATTAAGGAAAGACTTAATATAAAGGGGAGTATTTCAGTCTCAAACACAAACTGAACTGCTGCTCTGGGATTTGAAGAAAACCACTGAATTAATTAATTTTGGTCATTAACAGAAAAGATGGAAGTTATTGGGGCAAAGGGAGAGCCCTTTGAAGTACCCCTTATTAAGAATGTGGTCTTTGAGACACAAACCAATTTGGCTTAGGGTCCCTGTTATTAGTGCCAGAGGCATATTATAACTTGTTAGGAAGAGACCTGATGATTGAATTGGGAATCAGTTTAAAGGCAGATAAAGAAAGGTTGAGAGTTCACGTATGTCCCCTGACAATAAAGGATGAGGAGAAAATAAATCCTAAGGTTTGGTATACTCCTGATACTGTTGCAACTTTCAGTATTTCAGAAATTAAGGGAACTGGTAAGCAGGAGTTCTTCAGTTACAAAGGCACAATGACAAGAACTTCATACAAAGTGTTTTCAAATCAGCCCAGAATCAAGACCTAAAGATGAACTTGGCAAAGCACATGTGAGGAAGTGTTGAGGAAATGGAAAGTTTGATTTTATACCTGCCCTAGTTCCATATAACTGGTGAAAGAACCTCTGTTTTTTTGCTGGTTCTCCACAACCTAGATAAACAAGCTTTTAGAAACTGCATCTAGTCCCATATGCAAGAAGTGTCCAATTAGGAGTGTTTCTCTTTGGGAGAAATTTTTAACAGATATATTGTTTTCCCTGGCCATAATGTCAACCGTTTGTGGTATTTCATTAAGCTTAAAAGTGAGAAACAGATGTAAGAAGGAAGATTTCAAAGGAGAATCTGATTACTGCAGAAGTTTCCTTGAAAGACTCGTGTGCATTCACATTGCACAGCATTCAGTTTGTCTACCTGGGTAAATGTGGTTCTGTATCAAGGTCCTCAGGCTTTCCGGGGTGGGGGGGGGGGGGGGGGGGGTCTTTGACCCCCCCCCCCCCAAAAAAAAATCAACCCCCCCCGGAAAGGAAGAAGACCCCCAGTTCGCTTCGCAGCGCCGGGTGTACGAGGACATCGGGGAGAAGCTGCTGGGAGAGGCTTTCCGGGGGTACAACGTCTGCGTCCTGGCCTACGGTCAAACCGGGGCCGGCAAATCCTACACCATGATGGGCAGCAGGGACCCCCCCCCTCAACGGGGGCTCATCCCCCAGGTCAGGGGGGGGGGTCAGCAGTGGTGAGGTGTCTGTTCCCTCCAGACACCATTATCTTTGACCCTATTTAAAGAAAATGCACAAGGTATGAGCCAGATTTTAGGAGCTGTAAACCTGCAGAGAAAAATCTGGATTCATAGGGACCTGTTGGGACCTGTACTGTTTAATATCTTCATTAATGATATTGACAGTGGGATGGAGGCACCATCAGCAAGTTGGCAGATGACACCAAGCTGAGTGGTGCTGTGCAAAGGCTGCAGGGATGGGATGGCATCCAGAGGGACCTGGTGGAAGAAAAAGAAATAATGATGACATTGAATCAAGGGACCTGATGGGAATTTGCTTTTTCTGCTTATGCCATATTACTCCCACTGTCCTTTATAAAAATAAAATTGTAATAAATTTCTGGTCTGTGATCTACTACCTGCTTGTTATCTTATAACACATATTTCAATGTTAGCTAGAAACAGCCATTTCAAAATAGTTGATGTGCCATCTGGAACAATCCAATAATTTGCAACAATAATGTGATTAGTCTCAGCTAAGACATTTTCTGATGGAGAGTATGTTTCCATTTTTAAATGTCATAGTCCCTTAAAGACATTTTTTTCATCATGAAATTTACTAGTGAAAAATACATTGAGAGGCAATAGATAAACTCATGCGTTGCACTTTTTACACCTCTCATTAGACAAACCTATGCCAGTTTAAAGCTCTGTCTAATCAAGAGCATTCTTACAGTGACTCCTCCGTACAATGATCTTCAAGCTTCCATTTTCCCAAGATAAATTTTAAATCTAATTCATAGAAACAATCACCAAGTCCTTCAGAGTTTAATGGGGGACCAAACCCGCCCCTCCAATTTCACAACTCTCTACTGAATGGGTGATTTTTAATCCGTTCAATATGCACCATATATTAATTTCCCAATATTAATTGGCAGTCATTAATTTGAAATTGGCTTACCTGCAGTAATCAAAATGTCACCCTGCAGAAGGACAAAAGCCATCCAGAAGTCTACCATCCCAACCTTGCTACTTTTACCAAACCAACTTTGCAATCCCATGAAAAAAAAAATCACGTTGGATCTGACGAGATTTGTGTATACAGGGACATGCACAGCTCTATGTGGTGTGTATATATACATGAAAAAAAAAGTCAGCACATATCTGTAAATAGCCATGCTTCTCCTACAAAGCTTATCCAAAATATAGCTGAGTAACAAGGCCTAGCAGTGAGACACCCCATGCAGCTGCCTCCTGTTTTTCTCAGCTTTCCTTTCCTCTCCCAGTTCAGAAAGCACACACCCCCTGCCCCTCCCCGAGCAGAATCAGACTTACCCCTACCTCTCGTACTGCTGCTTCATTGCAGTTTCCACAGAGTTTGGTAAACACCTGGAAGGATGCAGTTTGTGTATAAATCTTCAGACAGAGAGCACAGTTGTGTCTTTGAAAGTTGTGTGTTACCAGCATTATTGGTGTTGCATTGATTGCTGTTGATTAGGATTAAGTTTATTTTTTATATATATATAAAATAAAAATATATTTTCTATATATATATATGTGACGTTTTTCTCCTTTGAAGGCATTTTGAAATAAACTCTGGGTATGTTGTGTCTTACCCTATCTAAAATGTTCCAATAGTGTCAGAAAAATGAGCTTTCTGCCTTCAAGGAAATAACAAAAGTTGCATAGAATTTGCATACACTATATGAAATATGGTAATTTCTCTATAAAGAGATGTGTTTTCAGCTTCAATTTACTGTCATCACTAAATGATGAGGATGTGCATGAATACTAATATGAAAGTATTAAATAATTCATTTACTGGGGAAAGGTAGAAGAGATAAAATAGTCTTACATTCATTGAAATAACTTTTTCTATTTTAGGAGGGTTAAGAATATAGAGAAACAGCTGCGGCGCAGATGGGTCTTGGCATCAGTAGACCCTGACCTGCAGCCCATGGGAATCCTTCCCTCCCGCAGGGTTTCAAGCCTCCTGTGGGAGGGTTATGCTTGGGTGCCAGTGTGGGGAAGGGAAAGGCCAAATGCATCCCCACCTCTCCCTTTCTTTCCCTTGCAGAGACCTGCAGAGAGAGGCCCAAGGTGATTAGCAGGCCCTCCTGGCTGGGGGCTGGGGGGTGATGGCGGTGGGGGCATCCTGGAACTCTCCTCTTCCCCACCCGCTCTCTCTCTCTTTTTTTTTTTTTCCTTAAATGAATAATCTTATTTGATTCTAAATCACCTTTGAAATTGCAATACACTAAACTTTTGAAAAGTTTTTCATTATCTGTAGATATCTGAATTAAAATAAACTGTTCCCATATGGTTCAGATGAAAAATTTCGGTGGAACCAGTCTGAAACTGGAAGGGGAGAGTTTGGTGTGCAGAGTTTTACTTGTTCTTTTTATTTATGACAGGAGGGGGAAAATGAAAGCTCTGAAACCTCTCACAGGGCTTGTTCAGCCTGGAGAGAAGGAGGCTGAGGGGAGACCTTCTGGCTCTGACAGCTCCCTGACGAATTATTCGGGGTTTTTCAAACGCTCGGTGCCGTCTGGAAAGGCGCATCCGGAGCTGCCGGGGCTGCGCTGGAGCCGGGTCCCGGGCGGGCAGGGGCAGGGCCCGGGGCAGGGGCAGGGGCAGGGCCCGGGCGCAGCTCAGCCCCGGCCGCGGTTCCCGAGGCTGCAGTGCCCTCCTGTGGGCACCGCTCCCGCGCTGCGGGACCCCTCCTCGCTCCCCCTCCCCCCCCCAGGCCACCACTGTTGCCCCCAGCGAGTTCGCGCGCTGGCGCGAGACCGGCGTCGCCTTCGTCCCACGCGGGGGGGACGACGTCCCCAACCCCACCCTGCAGAGCGGCTGCCGACCCCGCGCCGTGAGTGGGGCGCGGGGAGGGTCGTGGGAATGCCGAGGTGGGGGGGTCAGGGGTCACTGACACACACACACACACCCCTCCCGTACTCACCACCTCCCCAGGACGGGCAGCCGGGGCCGGACCTCGAATTAAGAGTTCCTAAGAATTTGAACAAATAGGCTGGTAGCTCTCAAACCTTATTCTAGCATTCCAGCACAGACACAAGAACTGATGAGCTGGTGAATGTTGCATTCAAAAGGGATACCAAGGAGTAGGTGCAGATTATCTACCATGGCTTCATGAATCAGATTCAAAACAAAGTTTGGACTACTGGCTTTTTAGGGTAAAGATTTCTACTGAACTTTTAAGTACTCAGTACCCAATTTGGTCGGTTTTCTTACATGACGCTGAACAGCTTTCCCCCCCAGTCCTGATTCCTCTGTTTGTAGAATGAAGATAGATCTCTCTAGGTCTGAGCTGTTCAAAAGCATGCAGTCTGTACCTTGGATCATAAATAAATAACATTACTTTCAGCTCATCTAAATTAGTTTCCTTTTCTTTTTCCCAGGGAAACATAAGCTGAAAGACATTTCAGGAGTCAGCATTGCTTAATTGACTATGAGATTATTGCTTTGCACCATTCCTTTCTATTTCTTTTTTCTTTTCTTCCACAAAATAAAGGCAATTACGGCCCAGTATCTAATCAACGTCAGGTGAGCCCCCCGTACTGGGGGAACTGGGGGGGGACTGGGTTTTGTGCCGCCAGCCGGGGCGGTTCCCTCTATCACCCCCCCTCCACCTCCACCTCCGTTTTGTTTTTATCCCCTTACCCTCTCCCCATCCCGCCTTCCCGGTGTTTTCGCCTCCCAGTCCCGCCCGCAGGGTACTGGGTTGACCTGGGGGAAGGGTCTGGCTGCCTGGGAGCCTCACGGCCCCGCGCGTACCAAGCACGGAGGCGGGAGGGGAGGGAGGGGGAGGGGGAGGAGGGGGAGGTGGAGGGAGGGGCGGAGGAGCGGGGAGCTCCAGCGATTGCAGGCTGCTGGCAGGGGCTGTTGGTGCTGCTGGCGTGTGCATGTGGGTAATGTGTGCGCGCGTGTGCCGCTCCCATCCCCCAGCGCCTTCCAGTGATGCTCCGGTTCCCGGCTCTGCCGGAGCGCACACCCCCCCCCCCCCATTCCCCCCCCCCACCGCCCCCCCCGCGCCTCCCACACCCTCCCCTCCCACCTCACGCAAAGAACTTCAATCTGTAATAGAAAGACAACAGGAAATTTAGGTGGCGCCTGTTACCATGTGGACATATCTGTAGAGTTAGAGGCAATGCATTAGATTCTTAAATTGATTTACAGTTCCTATGTGGAATGCAGCCTTGGAGATCTGAATCTCGTTTGGGATGCTTGATATAGGACTTTTTTAGGCTTGCTCCCATTACAAATAAGGTTGAGATTGCAGTAAATTAGTTAATTAAAAGAATTTTTAAGGACATCCTCCAGGGCACAACTTTTTACATGAAAGAGCTCATTGTAGGGGGAAAAAAAAATAAAGAGAGAAAGAAAGACAGAGAAACACACACACAAACAGAAAGGCTTAATTGAGTTAGTTTCTTGGTTTACAATTCAAACCAGCAGGCAGTAAATGATGATTTCAGTGAGGTTTTTCTTCCCACCTCCAGTCATATCATGCATGTTAGAGTTTAAATTCACTGGGTTTTCCACTTGGGATGGCAATGCAGGATGCCAGCTCAGTTAAAGGGCTGTTAGGCTGGGTTAGCTGATTGTGGCCTGTGTTCTGGCACACTACAGATTTATTTTGCATTAAAAGGTCAGATGGAAAATAACTTCAAAATTAATGGTTTAGCAAAGTATCAGTTTACAGCTCCTTTCCCCCCCTCTATAAGCAATGGAAGAGGGAACAGAGATTACCCTAATCTCCTCTCACTGACCCAGAACATGTTGCTAGGCAGGTGGCTGGGGACAACTTCCAAAGATAAATCTCTAAAGGGCTCCATTGAACATTACTATGGATGCCAGGGGAGTACAAAGGTGAACAAGCTCATGTACAAATAAGGAAGTATGACTTCCAGTAACAGAAGCAAACACATTGTTTTGGTCTTAATATGTTGTATTTTTGTATAGTCATTAGGGAACAGATTCTCAGATAATATAAACTGCCACAATTACACTAGGAAGTTATAATGTTACACCATCAGAATCTGCTTTGAATGGCATACCTATTTGCACCTAAGTCCACCTACTTCTTGTTTTTTTAATATGAAGATCTTTACATAACTACAGAATAACAATAAAATAAAATTCCTTAGTAGTTCAGTAGGTATCACAGTCTGTGGCAGATGTATTTATTCTCTTAGCCATGCCTGTCATGTAATGGAAAGGCTGAGAGCTGTGGATTAACCTGAACTCCTCATGTTTTTATCTTATTTAGAGAAACAGTGAATGTTTGGCTGTAGTGGACTAATGCCAAGTGTATCTCCTTGCAGATCATGTTTCCTGTGGCTTACTGCAGTATTGTGTACTGGATGACTTCACAGCCATCTGACGCCCTCCGATTTGTCCTCTTCGCTGCCCTGGGCAGGGGACTGGCTCTGTGGAGAAAGGCATCTGGGGCTAGAGTGCTGAAAGAGTGGGGCCAGGGGGTGTGGTGTGCATGAGAGGTGGAAGAGGAAATCAAACCTATATATTTCCCCCCTCATATACATAGAACAAGGTTTTTTTTAGGAGAAGGTGTTTGTAGAGAGAGCTCATTTTCACCTCATAAATCCCCCAACTCCACCTTTTTCCAACGGAATGCACTTTTCAGCGTGGGGACCGTAACACTTACATTTGTGTTGCAAAATTAACAGACTCTGGTGCTGCTGTTGATGCAGTTGTTGGGAATTGTGTTTGACAGCCCCTCTGCAGTTGATGCTCTCACAGTTACAGCACAGAAAACGTTGCTCTTGGCTTCGAAATGTCTTGACACGAATGGGGTTTGAAAATGTGAAAATCTCTGGCAGTCTTTCTGGTGCTTTGGGTGAGAAGCTGCTGCTGAGCCAGGATGTCAAACCCTCTGAAGCATTAGAGGGGATTTAGGTGAACACGAGCAGTGGGAGTTGCTCTGTTGGCCCAGGGAAACCCGCCACCCCGCACCCTCGCACCGGCCCGCCACGGCACACCCCACCCGCGCCCGGGGCAGCTGTGTCACACCACAGCCTTGCACGGGGCACCCACATCACACCACAGCCTTGCACGGGGCACCCACGTCACACCACAGCCTTGCACGGGGCAGCCCCATCTCACCACAGCCTTGCACGGGGCAGCCCCATCTCACCACAGCCTTGCACAGGGCAGCCCCGTCTCACCACAGCCTTGCACGGGGCACCCACATCACACCACAGCCTTGCACAATATAGAAAAGGAGGTTCTCATTGAAAAAAAGAAAAAGAAAGGGAAAGGCTCTTTTTAACTGCTTTTCCACTGTGAAATGTTCTGCAAAGACAACAGTACAGCTAAAACTTGGAAGCCCTCTCAAGAAATATGGAAGTCTTAAGCAAAGCTGTTTGTAATTTTTGATAGCAAAACTTTCCCTGCTGTGGATTATTAAAAGCCACCCCAAGCACTGGTCAGGATGAGCCTGCCATGATAATGGCATGAGCAGTAAGTAGAAAGCCTTCAGCTCTTTGAATGGACATTTATGGAGATTGTCTCATTACCAGCAAGAAAAAGAACATCATCTGTGCTGTATTTGGAATATTAGAATCCATGTATCAGCAGAACTGATTTTATTTTTGTTAGAAAAACGAGAGACTTGTCTGACTATTTATTTTCTTCGGTGTGTTTCTTTTCTACTTCTTTCTTTCTCACAATTATTTTTTGAGTTGGAAGTGCTCACCTTTCCGTTATTTGCTTCCCATTAATCGACCTTTTGGAAGTGCTTACGTTGGATATACAGGCCTTGCTAATTTAGGCAATGCAAAATTATTCTGTTCCTCTTGCACATAAGAAAGAACATTGTATGCTTTGTTCTGGAGGTGTAGGTCCAAGAATTAAAAATTTTGAGACTGAGTGTAAGTGTTAAGACAAAATTATTTGCTCTGTATCAGACTCTAAACTTTTGTCATATTGCTACCAAGTATTAGTTGATCTGTGCTTGTCTGTTTTTACTTTTATTTCCTCTTCCTGCCTGGTAATGTCATTTTCAAGGACCATCTTCTGAAACCCTGCATCAATCTAACTCTAATCACTGAAAAATAATTATGTGACTTAGGACTGATGCTTAACATTTATATATTACATTGATATTCCATTTATATTACATTTCACAATATGACTGTGTTACTCATTTGGAAAGCTGAGTTTCTAATAATTTACTGTGTACTTCAGGAAATTTTCTGTCAATTCAGATCAATGGAAGCAATAATATCCAATACATTTACATTGAGAAGATGTCACTGAAAATCCCTTTACTCAAGATGGAACTTAAACTTTAGAAATTAATATAAATGTCAAGGAACAGATTATCTGGAAATTTTCCTTTTTATGTTTACCCAGTTCATATATGTGCAGAAGATGTTTACATGCATGAAAAAAAAAATCACAGAATGTCAGGGGTTGGAAGGGAACATGAAGTTCTTCAAGTCCAAACCCCTTGCCAGAGCAGGACCATATAATGTAATATAATCTAGCACAGGTCACACAGAAACACATTCAGGAGGGTTTTGAAAATCTCCAGAGAAGACAATTCCACAACCTCTCTGGGGATGCTACACAAAGTTGAAGGATTACTTCACGGCATAACCTTAGGGGTGGCATGTTTCATGGGACCTTGGTCACAACTTTATTGTGGGCTAGTGGGGCTCCAACACAGTGCTAAGTACTTCTGAACACAGCTGACAGGATACAGAGAGAACATGACATGTCCTATCCCTTCAGAGCTTCATTGTGAGCACTTAAAGCTAAAGGAAACATATAACACCGAGGAAATGAGGAAAGAAAAACACCTTAACATAAAGGAGAGAGAAAAAAAATAAATGGTTGTGGCGCGGGTGGGGCAGCCGCGGTGGGCCGCCGGCGGCCGGTCCCCCCAGACAAAGGCGCCCCCCCCCCCGCCACGGCGATGGCCGGGGGGGGGGGGGGGGGATCCCACCACCCCAGTGGGTGTCCTCTCCCAATCTGTCCAGTCCCTCCCCAGCCGGATCTGGCCCCGCTGGGGCTGCTCGGCCCTGCTAAGCTGCTTGCAGGGGGTGTGGGGATGGGGGGGATGGGGACACAGGGGGCCCTAATCCCGTTTGGGCTCAGATTAGTTTGGCAACGAAACCCCTTTTTTTTCCCGAACCCCCCCATTTTTGTTGAAAACCCCCCCCCTGTTTTGGCAGAAACCCCCCTTTTTTGGCAGAACCCCCCCCCCCTTTTTGGCAGAAAATCCCCTTTTTTTTTTGAGGAAAAAACCTCTTTTTTAATTATTTCAAGACCTCTTTTGAAGTCGATGCCCCCCCCCCATTTTTTGGGGGGTCCCCCACCCCCAAATCACCCAGACCCCACGGTTGGGGGGGGGGGGGGGGGGGGCCCCAGCCATTTATTAACTTCTATTTTATCTGATTATTGTTTTTACTTATTCCAAGAGAGGGAACAAGAGGCTGTGCATAGAATGTGCAAAGTGGCTTTGTAGCCAAAATAACTAGAATAAATTTAGTAAAACTCTTTCATTAGTTGTGAAGGTCATATCCCATTGACTTCTGTGGCATTGAACCAACACAATTTAAAGCACAGTTTGTTCCAGTAAAGCTGGACTTGATCTCCCATTGCAGATCTTTTGACTCTTAAACCTTTTAGCAGTGTGAATGGGCAGGAGAAGTTTAGCGCTGCAATTAATGTTTCCATTAATTAAACTCAGGAGTCCCGTGCACAGAGTGACAGTGTTTAAGTAAAATATACACTTTCTTTACCACCCGTTTAACAGATTATGCCAGTTCATAGTTCATGCTAATTTTGAATATTAGTGAATTTCTAGTTGATCTTCCTTTGAAACATTGCTGTACACATGGGAAAGAAATATAAAACTGTATTGCTGAAAAAAACAAGAAAGTTTTTCCAGTATTCTCTGGGTACTGAATATTTCACTGAAAAGGTTGACACTTTGTGTCCTTAAAATGCAATAGAATGAGATAATATACAGCTTTCTTCTAAAATTAATAATACTTGTGTTTACACACAGATATTTTAATTTTCTTTCACTTTACAGTACTACAGAAAGTTAATATAAAACATTTCCAGTGACCTAGAAAAAAAAATTGCTTTGTGACACACAGAATTTATTTAGTGTATTCTGCATGGTTTAATGCAATCCAGTACTGCAGAGGTCCATTATTCACCCTCGTTGTCATTTCTAGTGATGATTTCTCCTTTGACATGAGTTCCATTCTGCAAGGGGCAGCGAGGTGCTTGCCAGGAAAGCCTGTCCACAGACTGGGATGTCCCAGCTCCCACTCTCTGCTCAGCTGCCCACATCAGTCCCTCCCTCCACTCAGCCCTGTGTGTTTCTACTTCTGAGCCTCCCTGCCGTGGTTGCACAAAAGCTGTGGTGCTGAGGAACCACCCTGGGCATCATCTGAATTAAATCAGCCTCTGTTGTTACGGTGAGAGAAGGCCAAGGATGCTTCAGAAGGTGCACTTTGGCTGAGGAAGTCTTATGTTTTAAAAGAAGTTAACATTTTTTCTCTGTTGAAGTTGTAATACTAAAGCAGGTTCTTCTGTAATAGCAAATTTGGTTCTTCTGCAGTTATGGGATAGCATATTCTGGACTGCCAATAATTTTTTTTTTTTTCCATTTATTAGGAAAACATCAACTGAATAGCATCAAATTAATACTCTAATTGCAATTATAAACCTATTTAAATGGTCTTCAATTTGAGTTCAATTTGCTTTTGAAGTCCTCTTGCTTCTGGTAAAACTAGCAGGGAAATCAGCTTGGCAGGCTTCATTAAGAGCTGTGTGCTGTGGAAAGGCACAGCTGAGATCATGCCCTTCTTATGGAAGGACTGAAGGAAAACTTAGGGCCCTTATGAATGGAGAAATAATTCCAGTTCACAGATCCTGAAAACACAAGACCAGAACATGTCTCTGCAGCAGGGATACAAATCTTAGTCCCTCACAGTATAATTGCCTTATCCTCCCCCTTTATGTAGGCTAAGGCAAATAGTTAAATGGAATGGAGGGGTCAAAAAATGGAATTGAGGGTCCAAAAGTGGAATTGAGGGGTCAAAAATTGGAATTGAGGGGTCAAAAATGGAGTTGAGGGATCAAAAATTGGAATTGAGGGTCCAAAAGTGGAATTGAGGGGTCAAAAAATGGAATTGAAAGGTCCAAAAATGGAATGGAGGGGTCAAAAAATGGAATGGAGGGTCCAAAAATGGAGTGGGGGGGCCAAAAAAGGGAATGGAGGGTGCCAGAGAGGAATGGAGGGGGCAAAAAAAAATATAATTTGTACTTCTAATTAAAGCATCAATTTATAGTTTAATAAATAAATCTGTAGTATTGTTGCTTGATTATTTGTTATTAATTTGATTATTGGTTTGTTATTATTGTTTGTTTCTTTTTTATTAATTTAATTATTTGTTTGTTCTTTTCTATTAATCTTCTATTAATTTTATTTTTTAATTATTATTATTGTTACTGATATTATTATTGGTCGTTTAAAAAATATATAATATTGCTTTATTATTTTAATGTTATTTCTACTTTACCCCGTTGGCTGCTCGGGCCGCCAATCACCGGCGGGGCGACGCGGCGCGCGGCCCCGCCTCCCAGCGCCCTCCCTCCGAGCGCTGATTGGCCGGCGCCGCCGCCCATCGCCCGGCTCTCCCTTCTCATTGGCTGCCGCCCGCTGCCGACCCCGCCTCGCCGGGCCGAGTTACGCGGCGACGTCGCCTTCCGATTGGCCGGGTTTCGGGCGACCGGGGTTTTTTGATTGGCCAGGGGAGGGAGGGGAAAGGGGGCGGGGCCAGAGGCCCGGGCAAGGAGGCAGAGCTCTCTGACATGATAATGTCCTGTCCTTTAGATATAAGACAGTATTAACATATTAAAAATGCTTCTTATAAGTAACTTTAAAATCCCTGGTACTGTGCACAGTTTAGAATGCTATATCATGACATTTATTTTTTTTTAATATATTAATTTCTGGTTGCTGTTTCTTAAAATAGTAATGGATTTAATTTCAAAATTTTAAAATAAACGTGTGCAGAGAACACTGAACAGTTCTCTGCTAACACAGCCACCAGAGGAGAGCAATACAGATGCTTTTTTAGCTGCTGCATCTGTCTCTGGGTGAAAAGTTCTTTTACTAACTTGGCAAGGGAAAAAAAACCCCACAGATCAGCAATTTTTTTTTTCTTTTTTTTTTTTATTTAATGTGCAGTAGGATTGATCTGTGTTTGCCTAGTTGTAACACTTCTTATTTGTGGAAACTCGTGGCCTAGGGACATGGGGTGCTCTCACTGCTGCTGAACACAAGGCTTTCCAGACTTTCTTTCCTTGGATTCTTTATGCAATTTCTGATGATATCCTAGAAATTGCTTTCCAGACACTGAATGCAAAATAATTAGCATTGTGCTTTGTTGTGCCTCGCAGGTAAGACAGAACTATGCATTGAGAGTACAGAGCAGTTTCCCAGTGAGTTGCTAGCAGTAGTAAAAATAGGTCAAATGTAAAGAACTGCATCTTTCCTTATCCAGAATGTATAATTTTTAGGGATTATTTTCTTTTTTTAAATTTGAAAGCTTCTCTGATTACACTAAAAGAATACTTGCAGTTCTTTAATAAGTCCGAGAGAACTAAAAAAAAAAAAGTGATCTATAAAGCACAAAGTTGCTACTAAGTCAGAGCAAGTTATTATAAGACAAATCCTTGGTAATACAGGGAAACTCTACTAAACTATGGTAAAAAATAGTATTTATGACTTCCATCATGTCTGAGACCAGACCTTCTTTCTATTGCACACCACAAAAGTCTTCAAGGATTCAAAATGTTGATCAACGCATTCACTTAATGTTACAGGAGATAATAGAAAAAAAAATAAGATGGGTTATATACTTAGTACTGAGGGGGCCCCGCTGGTCCCCCGTCCCCTCCGGGGTGCCCCGGGGGCTGCGGGCACCTGCCGGTGATGCTGGAGCGGGATCGGGGCACCCCGGGACCCTGTAACCCCGCGTCCCTGCAGCCCCGGTGTCCCTAGAGAGCTACGTGTCCCCCAAACCTCGTGTCCCTGTGTCCCCCAGACCCCACGTCCCTGTGTCCCCGTAGAATGACATCCTTGTGTCCCCCAAGCCCCGTGTCCCCTGGAGCTGCACATCCCTGTGTCCCCATCACCCCGTCTCCGCGGCCGCGGGGCTGCGCCCGTGCGCGGCCGCTAGATGGCGCTGTTGCCCCAATGTTAGCGCGGGGCCTCGCGCGACGGGACGCGCCCCGCGCCCGCGGAACCCCCGCACCCCGGGGATGGGGACGGCGACGGGAATGGGAAGGGGCTGGGGGGGAGCGGAGGTGCCTGTTTTCATCCCGCACCCGCCCCACCCCCCGCTCCCTCCCCCCACCCCCCCCACGGCCCCCCCCGCCCCCCCCCCCCCCCCCCCCGCCGCCGCCCCAGCCTGGTGCCGCTTTTCTCCAGAACGTGTGTTCACACACTACCACAGCGTACAGTCAAGGGTGTCATAAACAAAGAACACAATAGCTCAGTGTGTTGTCACAACCAGCTGGGCTACCAGTCTAGTTACTAGGTGAGCTAAGCTATTTCAGGGAAATTAGATTGTATGCCAAAATGAGGTAGCTAGATGTCGTCTCTTGCTGTGTTAGCCGAGCAGCTCAGCAGTGGTTACTGTCACAACAAATCTGTGGAATAATGCAGTATTAACATTCATTTACTCAACCACTTTTCATTAGGTATCCTTTTTTTCAATATTGAACAAAGTCTGAAGTGACAGTTAAATACTATCTAAAAAACATATAAGGACAGTTTAAAAGGTATAAATGGCTTTATTTATTTATTTTGTGAGAGAAGGAAGTGGGACTACTTAGATAAGCACTGGCTTCCAGAAATACTGGGGTGGTTTTTTTTGCTCCTGGAGAACTCTTCAAGGAGCCCTACTAGTGATTGTTGCTACTCACTATGTAATTATACTGATACTGTTATCTGATGTTGGCTGGCCAGATAGATAGTTAGATACCTCAAATTCACCTCAAAAGATCCACAACTATGATGAAAATTAGATTTCCCTTCTAATGGAGACTACAACTGTATTTTCTCTCCTTTGGACTAAAAGGTTAGCAACTCCAATATTGACTCCCTTTCTAGTGTTGTGGCCCTAACAGCTGAAGAAATAGTCTCTTCCTGTTATTCATTCCTTCTCTTCCTTTCCTTCCCTCTGGCCACTCAGTGAACAGCTTTTGCTGGTGAAGTATCCTTAAGCACAAAGAGAGAAAGGAGGGCACTGGAGGCCCTGTCAGCTGTTTTCAAAGGATATGATCCTCTAGCTGGTCTATCAAGTCACATGCTGGTGGGTTTATCTGTGCTATTGCAAAGGTCCATCTAAGGACATCACACAGGCAGGTGATGCTGAGGTACCTCATGTACCATGCCCTACCTGCCTCTTAAACTGGGCTTTTCAGTGGCTCATGCTGTGCAAAGAACTGGGGCATCTTTAGTCAATCTTCTCCCAAACAAGTAACCTGCTTTACCTAACTCATTTAGAAATAGCAGAGGGAAAGAGAAAATCAATCCATAATGAACAGTATCACATTAGGAAAATCTAATTAGAAATGGCTTCTCTTTTATTGCACTGATAATGGTAAGCTTTAAGAATGACATCATTACAAAATCCAATAGCTTATAACTGAGTGAATTTTTTAAAAAGTGTTTAAACCACTAGGTCACTACCTTCACACACAAGATAATTAAATTGTACAGAAATTCTCAATAAACACTAATGTTAGACATGTGGTCCTCTAGCCATCCCTTGTGGTTAGATAGTTACACTGAGAGTTCCCATTTCTTCAGTTCCCTAGAAGCTAAAACTCAATTCCAGGTTTAAGACTCTTCAAGTACAATTTTACATGATTTAAATTTGCTGCTATTGTCTTTGAGCCTGAATAGCTTTACTCACTTCTTGGTATTGAATTCAGCAGAGTTGTGAGGACACAGCTATCTTGTCAAGACCTTAATTTTGCAAGCCTTCACTTACTAAATATATCATATACTTCCCTGCACATACAGTAATGAAAGTTGTTGATGAGGAGCTGCAGTGGCTCTGCCTATTTTTATAACTATGCTGCAGTACTTACTAGCTTCTAAATTACTGCCTTCTGAAGGGAAAAAATGGTGTTTCTTCTGTGGCACTTTACTATGCTCTTCTAAATTAACACAAGGTTGTGCCTATAACTATTATTCTTTGCAATTATTAATCAATACAGTGGGAAATTGTTCTCTGAGTTCGTGTTAAGCTGCTCTCATTCACCTGTACTATCTCTGCTTTAAAACACTTGATTCTCATTCACTAATTCCAGCTGTATCTTTGGATCTAATTTCTCAAGTTTTTCTCCTTCATTTTAATTTCTTCTTAAGATATGGTCCCTGTGACAATATCAGTGACATTTATTAGTGAAATCACAGCTATATTGCACAAAACTGACTATTTTATACTGCCCTATGAAGGAATAACATTTTCCCCATCCTCTGTTAATCTATTGTACAGGTTAGTCATCCACATGGAGGTACCACTGTTCATCAGGTGGTTTTGGTATGTGTTGCTACCTTAAAAATGTTTTCTTTAAGGTACTGAACAAGTAACATTTGTTTGCTGTTTAAACCACTCCTTCAAAACTGCCTGATTCCAATCAGGATTAGGAAACTGTTCATTGTGTCAACAAATATGACTTAATAATGTCCTTGTTTTTTATCTCCCACAGGATGCAGAACAGATGTACTTTCCATATCCTCATTTTCTTTTCTTACGTACTGCATTAATACAACACCTGAAGCATAACACAAACATCACTGTTCATACAGAATTTTCCAATTGTTTTTCATCCAAGAGTCTTTAAATAGAGCAAATGCTTCTGCTAAACGCAGTGAGAGTCCCATTGCAAAGAGGATGGAGGGCAGAGTGTGTGACAGAGAGACACCCCGAGTGGTAACGTTCTGAGACGAAGGGCAGAGGTTCACCCGTGGTTTGTGGTGGGTGATGCCCGTGGGTGTGCTGGAGGGGCCAGCAGCACACTCGCAGCTCCCTGGTTTGGGTGTGGGGCTGCCCGTGAAGGGCATTGCCCCGGGAGGCTCGAGGAGGTGCAGGCTCAGAATGTGTGTAGGTACAATTACTAGATGTCTGTTGTGCTGGTGTCAGTGGGAGTTTGGAACAGAATAATTCAACCTGTTGGTTGTTATCCCTGCTTAAGAAAGGTCCATACTTAGATTTGCAGGAGAGCTGTTGTGGGATGGGCTTTGAAGGGGACTGGCTGAGACATTAAGAGCAGTGATGCTTTATTTGAGCTGTACCCATGTTAATGTGGTTTAGGGCAAAGTTTATACAAATGTTGCCTGCATGCATTGCTCTGAGCCTAGAGATCACATGGGATGAATTCCTGCCACCTGGCTGAGCTAAAGCCCTGCATCTGGGTGTAGAGCAGGTTGATGCAGGGCTGAATGCTGAGCTGCTCTGCTCCGAGCTGAGACAGTTCTGTATTCATAAAGTACTGCAGCTCAGGACACCTGGGCACTGTGAAGTGAAAAAAGTAGATATGTGTCAAATAGAGTTTTGTCCAGTGCTAGGAGGCAACTAAGGAAAAAGAGTCTGGGATCGGGTACTTGAGTCCTGCCCAATTCCATTTTTGCGGTTGCTATGTATCCTTCCACAGTAAGCTGGGGAGGGAAGTTGCAACCAAAACACCAGTTTAAAAGCATCTGAAGAAATACCAGAACTGATTCTGTTTATTAATTGTAGATGACTGCCTTGGTAAAGGGAAGTGGGAAGAGGCAGTTTACCAAAGAGAAGGGGTAATAGAGATAGGTTAAAAAGAAAAAGAAAGAAGAAAAAATTGCCTGATGACTACAAGCTGTTGTGGTGATACTTAGAAATTCTTGCCTAATAACACTAGATGCTGTCAGTGTGTGTCCTTTCTGCAAGATCTCAGTGACTAAAACTGAATTTGAGCTTGGGAACACAAGCTTTTTCTTCAGACACACTATAACCCCTTGAGCACAGTATCACAGCAGGCCACATAAGCAGTGCCTAAACCTACAGAGTAAATTCGGATTTAATTAATTAATTAGGATGCAATTAATCCTGCATACTATTATCCAGAATACTTAATCAAATCTCTACCCTACCAAAGTTATCCCTCAGTAGAACTTCGGTCCTCAAAAGCCTTTGTGAGCCTGAGGAACTGAGGTACTTAGTCCCGATCCAGCCGATCTAGACTGGACCGACCCCCTCTTAGCCAGGTCCGACCTCTTTAAACTGGACCGACCCCTTCTAGACTGGACCAACCCTCTCTGAGACAGATCCGACCTCTTTAGACTGGACCAACCCTCTCTAGACTGGACCGACCCTCTCTGAGCCAGATCCAACCTCTCTAGACTGAACGGAGCCTCTCCGGACTGGGCCGACCCTCTCTGACCCGGGTCCAACCCCTTGGACCTGGACCGAGCCAAACCGGGCTGGAGAGTGTGGGGGGGTCTGAAGGGGAGGCATCATCCTTTGCAGTGTGTTGCTTTTTGTAAGGGGCATCTGACCTGACTTGATGGTGACGGCTTGGGGATGGCTGCTGGAGAGGTGGCTGAGTCTCCCTGGGCAGTGAGCAGTTACTGAGCTACATATTCAGTGCTGCTGGCAGCAGTGATGGCTGCTATGGCTCACTGTTTGTCTCCAATGTCAGTAACCAGGGAAATATTTTTGAGCTAACCAGCCCCTGTCAGGAGTGAGAAAGAAAACAGAAAAAGAAACTACTGCTTCATTCACCACAGCTAATAGTAGCTCTTTATTCTGTACCACACAAGTTCACCGAGTGGAGAATTCAGATTTACAGACAAATGAAGGGTGAACATACAACACATAGATATCTGTTGAACAAGAAAGTGTTTGCTTGAGGTAGGAATGCTCCCATCGGATGAATTCTGAATATAGATAGAAACAGACAAGTTTGTATGTAAGATCCAGAAGTTCACAATACTAATGTCTTCTTTTACCAACCCTTTTGTCTCAATTGTTGGGGTTGGGGTTGGGGGGGGGGTTGGGGTTTGGGGTTAGGGGGAGGGGTTCGGGGGTGGTGTGCGGGGTTAGGGGTTCGGGTTAGGTTAGGGTTAGGGGTTAGGTTAGGGTTAGGGGTTGGGGTTAGGGTTAGGGTGCCATTAGGGTTAGGGTTTAGGGTTAGGGGTTAGGGTTAGGGGTGAGGGGGGGGAGAGGGGGGAGGGGTAGGGGGTGGGGGGAGTGTTTAGGGTGATGGGGAAGGGTTAGGGTGGGGTGGAGGGGGGGTGGGATGAGACTCCTCAGTCAATCTTGAATACCCTAAGAAGAAGTCTTTCAGGCCCAATGAACTGAAACTATACAACTTATTCAATTTATTTCTAATAGTTATGGAAGAGACAAAAACAAAGGCAGGCTTCAGAAAGTGCTAGACTAAAAGTTAACTAGATTACACAGCATGGTATCTTCCTTGGATTACAAACCATGAAACACAGCTGGCCATTAGACACTTTCTGTTTATGATAATATCTTGTCAATACTATAACACTGCGGTTTCTTTAGAACTTTCATCAGAAATCTGCTGTATCAGTTTTTCTTTAACCTTGAAATTTATTCTAAGTGGAGTTTCTAAAACATCACCTAATCTTGCTCATAACTTAGGTTTCCGGGATTGTTACAGTTGGAAATAAAAAAGTGTTTATGTTGATTTTGTTTATTAATGTCAGGACATTTTAGGGAAGATTGCTATATATTCTGACATCAGACACTTCATTTAGGAGGCCTGTGGGCTAAAGAATGAAAAATAGAATGGACCTCCTGATTGCAATTTAGATTGGTATACCAGCATGAGAATAGATCCTGAAAAGAAGATCTCAAAAGCACTAGGTATCAACATTAAAACCACCTTTATCTTGCTTACCAGAAGCTAATAGGAGATTGAACCTTATTAAGTTTTCTGACTTTGAAATCTCTGTGGATCCATATAAATAAATTAAAAAGAATTAAAGATGTGGTTGGGAAGAAAAAAAAACCATTAAAGTAGACTCAGGACCTAAGTTATTTGAGCAATTTAATAGCACATTGCTGTCTTTGTCACGGATCCAAAATACTCAGTGTTCTTGCAGGCTGTCTGCTTCTACTGTTGTTTGTATGTGACAAGCAGAATGAAAATGTCATATGTAACTTGTTCCAACTGTGTGCATTGGTACCTGGGAGATAATATGACTATTGTAGTGGCCACCCCTCTTTGACAGAGTGGCTCTTCCATGTTGCACATGTGCAGAGAAATAACTAGTGACTTGCTCTGGAAGCTTTGTTAAGCTTTGCTGGGAAGATTTAGGGGGATCAGGAGATAGAGCTGCAAAGGATTTATCTCCGGAAAATAAACCTCATGGATGTTTTCTGTAACTGTTATCACTATGAAATAATGAAGAATGTTTGTCAGCTTCTGTTAGCATTATGCTCATAATTGTTTTTATTACTTCAATAGATGCAGAAGTAAAATGTAATAATTTGAAGTTCCCAAGGCTGCCCCTACCAGTTAATTTGATTACAACTACATTTTTGCACTCCCCAGTCCTCTGGAAATATAGCCGACTTGAGTCAGAGTAATTTTTTGCTAGCAATTAGCAGTTTTAGACAGTATTCGGGGGTGTCACACGCACACACTCGGGGCTGCCTCACCCCCTCCCCACTCATCACCCCGAGCTGGGGGTCGGGGGGGGGGGGGGCACGGTTGTGGCCACTCTCAGCTCCCCAGCGGCGCGACAGCCCCCACGGGGGGGCAGGGCGTGGGGTGGGGGGTCCGCCGGCAATCCCGGCGTGGTGCAACGGGCACCCCCCCCCCAACGGCCCGCGCCCCCGAGCCGCCCCCGCGCTGGCGCACGGCGCGCCCCCCCGCGCGTCCGCCCGCCCCCCGGTCAGTCCTGGTGCCAGCTCTGGGCTTTGGGGAGATGTAGGTAATGGCACTGTGCCCATCCATACCTCAGCAAAACTCAGTGCACACAACACTCTGACTGGCTGCCAGTTATTTTGCCCAACAGCCATACTAATAGTGGTTCTAAAACTGTAACTCCTTTTTCATTTAAACCAAAAAAACAAGAAGACTATTATTTTCAGTGACAGTGTGGCTAAGGCCACAGGAGCTTTTGGCTGGGGACAGTCCTTCAGAAAGAGCTCATGAATCAAGGGCCTTGGCCACTCCCGCTCGCTGAGCTCCTCCCCCTCGTCGGTAGCCCCGCCCACCCGCGTAGCCCCGCCCACCTGGCGCAGCCGCTCCAGCTCCGCCTCCCGCTCCTTCCGCTGAGACTCCGCCTCCTGCGCCCGGAGCTCCGCCCCCGCCCGCGCCGCTCGCGCCGCCTCCAGCTCCGCCCACAGCAGCTGCCCCGCCTCCTGGGGAGGGGAGGGGGCGGGGCCTCGGGTCACGTGACACCCGTGGCAGAGAGGCCACGCCCGCTCGCACACTTTACCCTTCCCGCCGCTTTGGGCTCCGGGAAAAGGGCGAGTAGTCGGCCCGGTGCCACTTGGGCCGGCTTGTGCCGTGTGCGAGGGTGCAGCCGAACTCCGGTAAAGCACCTCCAGCCCGGGAAGACTCGGCTGCTAGTCCGGTGTCAGAGGCACAGGCCAAGGTGACAGGCGTGCCTCTCGATGCCGCGGTGCACAGGCCTTCACCCGACACGTTAGTCCGTTAGAGTACCTCAGCTGTATGGTTTTGACAGGCAGGCAGTTCATTGCGGGCCGGGGCCCGTGCGGGCCGGGGGCCGCCGCGCGCGCGGGGGGGGGGGGGGGGGGGGGGTGTGGGCCGGGGTCTCCGTCGCGATACGGGGGCCTCGGCGTCGCGATCCCGGCCTTCCAAGTGACGCAGAGGACGGACACCCCCACCCCCCCTATGGTGCCTCTGTTGCGACAGAGGGGACCCACTCCCCCCCCCCGTCGTGGGTTCCTCCCCCAACGTGGGGGTCCCGGAGAACTGGGGGGGGTTGGGGGCGGGACCGTTACAATCGTGCTCTTTGGTCGTCCCTGCCCCCCCCTCCATAGACTTTTGAGGTCCTTGGCCCCACCTCCAACGCTTTTGAGGTTCCTTTACCTCACCCCCAAGGCTTTTGAGGGCTCCTTGGCCTCACCTCCATGGACTTTGAGGTTCCTTGGCCTCACCTCCAAGGCTTTTGAGGTTCCTTGACCTCACCTCCAAGGCTTTTGGGGTTCCTTGATATCACCTCCAAGGCTTTTGAGGGCTCCTTGTCCTCACCTCCAAGGCTTTTGATGGTCCTTGGCGTTATAAAAGCCCTGCAGAAAGTTATCCGAGAACAGGAGGTTTGGAAGGCAGCAAGAGATTTATTGGCCACCCCAAAATCGGGTGCGGGGGCAGCCATGCAAGCTCTGCAGCCCCCAGACAGTAACGATCAAGCAGAGCCTAAAGATTTGCAGGAGGGCGGCGTGCCCCCTCCACCTATAAACCCTGATCCACCCGTGGAGAGTCAGAAGCAGGGAAAATCTTTTTGGGGTGAGCTAGCTGAGGAGGCTAGGAATGCTGCTGAAAGGGCAGCAAGCTCTCTCATCAGCACCTGCAGATCACTTCTGTTAATGCTTTGCACTGTAAAACACAATTTTCTATGCACCTGGAAGTTTGCTTGTTAGCTGTCTGATATTGCTATGAACCTGACACCAACATTACAGTGGAAAAAACCCAAACAAAACCAAAGTAAACAACAGTTGATTTTATTAAAATGCAAAACTTTCAACATTTACTTTACATAGAGGCAGATACCCAAAAATAGATATCAGAATCTTAATTACACACAAAGGAGTTCTCTGTTAACAATTAATTTTCACTAAAGGAAGCCACAGTGTGTTGGGTTTACACCATTCCAGCAACCATATTTTCCTGGGTGGTGGAGTATGTGACCTACAGACCCGTTGAGCTTTCCTCTGGTTCCATGGTTGTTGGTGAGTGTGAGGTACAGGGAGAGGGAAGCAAGGTCTGATTGCTCACACTCCCAAAAGATGGAAGCATCAGCTGGGTGCAGCAGATGGTAAATTCAGAATAATTGGATGGAAGTACTTCTTCACACAATGAAGTTCATCTGTAGTAATTTTTGATGGAAAAGGGTAACAAAAGAAAAGTTTTCAACTCTTCAAATCCTTTTATATACATTTTATTTTCATTGATTCTCTTGTAATGCTATGTGCCAAAAAATTGCCCTTTAGCATGGAAATAATTTATTTTGTAGCCTTCAAGGGCAAAACTACTTGTAAGAGCAAAATATTGTTAAAAAAATTGGACCATAGTGGTAGGGAATGTGAATGAGACAGTATTGTAGTTTATTCAGGTAATATTTTGTAGATGAAATTAATAAAGGAGGTCGGGGGGGGGGGGGGGGGTTGTCTCACCGCCGATGGCCAAGTAGCGGAAGAAGAGCCCCCCGCTGATGAGCGGCCCCTTGGGGCTCCCCGGGGGCTTGTCCATGATGGCCAAGTCCGGGGGGTTGAAGCCCAAAGCGGTGGCCGGGAGCCCGTCGGTCACCAAGTTGACCCAGAGGAGCTGGACGGGGATCAGGGCCTCGGGCAACCCCAGCGCCGCCGTCAAGAAGATGCTGGGGCAGGGGGTGGTGGGAGGGGGGGGGGGGGGAAAACAGTTTTGGCCACAATCACATTTAAACCATGAAGAATCTTTTGTTGGTTTTTTTTTTTTGAGTGGGCTGTGCATCCCAGTTGCCTGCCCCTATCTAAACAAGAGACTTAGTCGGATTCAAGAGGTTTCCAAACCTGGCTTTGCTTATGCAGTAACAGCACGTGGCTCAGCCCATGCTCTTGTGTTGCACTCAAACATCTCATCTGGATTTTAAGGACCACTGTATTCTAAAGCATGTACAGAGGGCTGGTGACAGGGCTTACAGCAGGTCACCCCCAGCCCTGCCAGCCCCTGCTGCTCACCTCAGAGCTGTTGCTGGCTCCAACCAACAGCTGCCCAGTGCCCAGCTGCTCAGGGCTGAAGCGGGGCCAGGGCCCTCGGCCTTCCCCTTGGGTGTGCAGAGGCAGCCTGGCCTCACAGCCTGGGGAGAGAGTTCCATTGGATGACTCCTTGAGGGCTGGAGGTGGGAAGGGACCTTCCAAGCTCAGCCAGCCCAAGCATCAGCACTCAGCAAGCACAGCAGGGAGCTCTGAGCCCCAACGGATAACTGCAGCCCTCTCTTGACACTCACTGATGCACACGAATCGGTTAGGTACAACGAAAGGCTCTGGTGACTTGACCGGCACCATCCCCGCCACTCCTTCGTCCCTCAGTCTGTGCGTCGGTTAATAAAAGTAGCATTAAGATAAAAACCGACTTTGTATTTCGCTCGTATTTCGCGATCATAGTGTTGACACTGACGGTCTCTTCATGAGTGCGCGGAAGGGTGGGGGGAGCCCGGAGGGGGCCTTCGGAAAAGTAACCGGCGTGGATAATGGGGCTGCTAATTTTGGTGAAGAAGATGAGAGGAAATATTGCTAAAATACAGCTGAAGACAGACTTCATACAAATATTTTGGGATTGCAGAAAACTAAACAAAATATGGCATATATGCAGAATAAATGAACTAACAACAAATTTATATTGGAAAAATCTGTACAGTTCAGCATATCAAGAGAGTTTGAAATGTCATGTGATTAATAGATTATGCTAATGATATCTGTAACCTACACTTGATTTTTAAAATGTCTTCTGTTTGTTTTAGAGCCCTTCTGACCGCTGTCGGGGCTCCATGTCTCCTTTCTTTATTTATTTTTCTCTTTTTTTTTTTTTTTTCCCTTGGTTTTTATTTTTTTTTTAAACCCTCCTTTGATTTCTCTTTGGGAAAAGCACTTTGACTCCTGACTGCTCTACCTCAGACCTGAGAAAAAAAAAAAAACAAACTCGTCACGCCCGCTTCTTGGCGTTGTTTTTTTTTTTTTTGGTTTTTGTGTACTTTGCTGTTTTGTTTTTTTTCATTTTTATTCTTTTATTTTGTGTGTTGTATTGGGTGGCCATGCGCGGTTGGCTGAAGGCTGTGAGTATGTGTCTGCTCTATCGGTAGAAATGTAGCCAGGGGTATTTTGGCAGTTTTTATATTGCCCTTTAGAGGGACTTGTCTCCTAAGTCACTTGTGGAATTAGATAACACTATTACAAAGTTTCAGTAGCTACAGAGTGAGAATTTAAAAGCCCCCAGGCAGAGAAAAGATGTAGTGTAGAAGCTGTGATGAAAGTGGTCTGTGGTCCAGAAATGTGCGCTGCAGCTAAAATCAAAAAAACAAGCTAAACAGAATCTTAAATGTAAAAGAAGCATTAAAGTGGCAGTCTCAGCCCTGATATTCCCATTTTCTGACCAAACTTTCCCAATAGCACTACAAAAAGCTAAGGCATGCTGTGAGGTACTCTTCAACCCTTGGCTGCCCTCTAAGTGGACTGACAGATTTTAGAAGATTTCAAAAGAATGGAAAGAGCCAGTGCAAACACACTTAAAACATAATAAATAGGAAGTTTTTAAATCAAAGAAATGGACAATACCTGGTTCAGGAGGTACCGGCTGTAGGGTAATAACAAAGGCAGTTTATAAAATATTTAGTTGAGGGTTTGTTGCAATTGCAATTGAATTCTATTTAATTCAATTTACTTTTAGGAAGATTGTGACATGCCTACTGATGGAAGTAAATCCCCTCTGAGGCTCTAAATCAGTATGTCCAAAAACGTCACCAATAAAATAAAGGGCAAAGAGCGTGTTACTAAATAGAATCCTGGTGGCAAATAGCACGAGACATCCTCTGTTGTTTGTAGTGTACTCAGAGGAGCCAGTTTTCACTTCTGCTTTTACATATGCTTCCAGCAAGACACAGCTTAGACTCAGATTTGTTTACAGTGTCACATCTGTGGCTGCTGCAGTTTTAATGCAGAAATGTATGCACTGAAATCTTATCAGCCTGACTCTTTTCTGATGATATTTAATTTATTAATTTTTAATTACTTTTTAAGGAACAGTCATAGTAAATAGAGTTCATTATAAGCTCTAGAAATACACAGGTCCTATTGTGGTGTTAGAAGGGATAGAAAACTTTCAGTCCTTCCTCTTGCATCAAAAATGATTATCAAATTAAGTTATATTCCCTGAAAAAGAACAAATACAAGTCCCCAGCAGATGTAAAACCACATGCCACATTTAAAAGGCATGCAAGGTACAAGTGTATTAGGACAAAAAAAAAAGTTGGTGCATTAGTAATGGGCTCGTAGCATCATTTCTTGCCAGTAGAAACTATTTTGTGAGAAAACTGTGCTAAGAAAAAGATAAACACACAAAGGTAGCATCAACTGGCTTAGTGCCATGTTAAGACATACTGGATGTAATATTTGTGTGAGCACTTTCTGCTTATCACACGGGGGGAATGGCAAGTCACAGACCACCTCCTTACCCAAGTGACCCCTTAAGAGGCCTGATTGGCATGTGAGGAATGTGAGGATTAATGATGTAAACTGCAGCAGATCTGCAGTTTGAGGGTAGAATTTATTTAAAGGTGTCACTAGCAGCTTGGAATTGCATTTTCTTATTTCACTTTCCCCAGTCTTCTCTTCTTAAAGAAAGAAAGTTTTTTTCTCTTTGCCTCTAAAAAATAATATTTTTTTTTTTTTTTTATGAAGATGCTAATTCATTAAGAGCTCTTCCATACTACAAAGCATAGCTAGGAGATGTAATTTATCTGGCAAATGCTCTGGGTTCAGGACACCTCTGCTCGCAAGCACATTTTTGGCAATCAACCCAAATTTCAATCTGAATATGGACTATTTTCTAAGCCCGTGTCTCACACACACAGTGTTCTCTCAAATACACACACGCCAGGCCCCAGAACTCACACCCCCCCTCAGACCTGGGCAACAATGAAAAGAATGTTCAGAAAGAGCAAAAAAGGGTAAGGCAGGGAGAGTCATAGAGTTGTTTGGGTTGGAAAAGACTTTTAAGGTCATTGAGTCCAACCATTCGCCCACCACTGCCAGGTTCCCACTAAACCATGTCCCTCAGCACCACATCTCCATGGCTCTGAAACACCTCCAGGGATGGGGACTCCACCACTGCCCTGGGCAGCCTGGGCCTGGCCTTGACAACACTTGTGGGGAAAACATTTTTCCTCATGTCCAACCAAAACCCTATACAGAATAAAAATAGAGAGTGGAACATAGAAATGTGGATTTAGTTATAAAGAGCTGTGAAAGATGCAGTGTAAATCAGTGCACAGTGCTTTTCTGAGACATTTATAGAACTTGCAAATAATAAGGCAAATATGTTTCTCCTTGTAAGTGTATCTGAGCCTCTAAATCACTGCTGGCAGTGGATGTTGGTTTTAGGGACTTAAGGAAGCTTTAAATCAGACTGTAAGGGAAGGGTGGTGGGAAAGTGCTGAAGATACCGAGGCGATACGATAAAGTATTGTACTTTGTATTGTAAGCCTAAACATCGCTGTGGTTTTGCTGTTGCAAAAGGAGCACAAAAGGTCTGTGCCTGTGGGGTGCATAAGACACATAAGAACCTATCAGGTGTGAAATGTTATATGCCTTTCACTTCTATTACCATTGGTGTGACTTGTCACTGTTCAAAATACAGTTGAGAAATCCACTTAAATCCATCAAGATTTTGAGTAGAAAAAAAAAATTATTAAGGTCAAATCACATCTTTTATTTGTTTTCCTTTTCCCAATCTTTAAAGAGCAATGCAATTCTTAATTAAAACAGAACAGAGAAAGAGAGAGAAACTGGAGTTAGAAAAGTGGAGATGCTAAAGCCATGATGAAGGTGAGTGAAGAATCTGTCAAGAAATCTGAGGCTATTGTACTGAAACCGATTGTACTGAGCTCTATATTGCCTTGAAAGTACCTTAAAACATTAACAGAGGTCAAAAGAAAACATAAGCAGATCTCAAAAATTTTTTTAAGCCATCATACCAAAGCTTAGTGGTCATTTTCTAAGCAGTTCATTTTTTCAGTAGAAATTAGAAAGGCTTTAGATGTTAAGCTTTTAAATTTTTCTAGAATGAGGCATACAGAGGCTAAAATATATTGCCAGAATAAAAACTGGGCTCACCTTGTAAGCTGTTTTCAGAATTTTAAATGACTTCTTTTACTTGTATTTAGGTTAAAAAAAAACAAAGTTTAAAAGTCTAGTCTCATCTTCAGTGGTGTGTGTGACTTGCCTTTGATCTTACAGTGTGATCTGTCTCTTACTCTGAGGTGTTGTTACCAGGAGCTTGGACACCTGAGTGTCCCCCATGATTCTCTAGGGGGTTGGTGTATCTGGGGGGGGTCTTTGACGTGGGGGGGGTCAGGAACCCCAACACTTGAGTCCCACCAAGATTCTATAGGAGGTTGATGGATCTCGGGGGGGTTGGTGGATCTGAGGGGGGTTCATTGACTTGGAGACCACCAGGAGCTTGGACACCTGAGTGTCCCCCATGATTCTCTAGGGGGTTGGTGTATTTGGGGGGGGTCTTTGACTTTGGGGGAGGTGTCCAGTGAAAATTGGGGGAGGGGAAGAAGGTTTTTGTCATTTGGAGTAAATAAGAAAGGCTAATTAATATGTGTGCAATATAAGCATGGATTTACCTCTAAGTAATGTTTGCTAAAATACATTAAACAAGGCTAATGATCTCTTATCTCAATAAATAACATTGTCATACTTAAAGGAACATATCAATGACAGATATAGTATACAGAAAGTAATTTCATGCTTCAATTTCTAAGTATTTGCATTTTTAGATAAGCATTTAATGTCCTTCCAGATCCTAACCCTGTATTCAGAGATTCTGTTACCAGCACCTCACTGTAATTAAGCTGATGAATATTCTACTGTCACTGCTTTTATCACTAGAATACCTGTGTGGGGATAAACACAAACATAAATAATGGCTTCTTTCACCAGCTGCTGTTGTGTTGTTATATCTTCCATGCTGTTACACTTGCTTTAGAGCTTATGTTATTCATTTTAGGCATTTCAGTCATATATTTAATAAAGAATTGAAGCTTAACCCAGCTCTGAGTTGAATTTGTTTTGATCCAGGCACTCGTGTGATTTATGGGATCACACCTATCACGGACAGCAGGGCTTCAGAGCAAAGGTATGGATTGATAACTGCAACAACAACAACAACAAAAAAATACAGTGGAATGTTGGTTTGTGGTGCAAGGGCAAATTATGGCTCAGATAGTAGCCAAATGTCTTGGGTTGCAAATGTTATTTCTCTGCTGCTGTGCTGGCTCATTCCTCATCTCCAGTTCCTCAAGGGTCCAGCTCCCCAAGGATCCATCTTCCCACCCCGTGGTTGTTGTATTGAAACCTGTTGTAAGCAGGCCAGTTTTGGCAGGGGGTGTAACTATTTCCAGGGTTCAAGGTTATTTTCTTCCACTTGTGTTGATTTCTTTTACTACCTGTTGCCTTTTCAAATGTCAGACAAGCTCTGTAATTGCTCATGGCACCATTTGCTGTCGTCCATGTTTATTCAGCATCTTGGAATTTGGAGCTAACCTGCTTTTTCTCTCCAGTATCCCAGATGCCATTGCTTGCATTTTATTCCAACTCAATTCATTTTGATATCATCTTCACTGTAATAACATATCACTACATGGGTCTTCCAGACTTGGAAAAGTTAAAATGAAGTAGCTTGTGAGTCAATACTTGATGAATACAAACACTGGCCAATCACATTAGAGCCACGTTTCCATCCACAAAAGCCCTTTCAAAAAAGAAGCCTTCACACTCTTGCTTTTCCACCTGCCATCAGGCTTTGCTGTCTCTACTGTCTGTTCCTTTCATAACTCTCAAAACAAAAAACTAAAACCAGAAAAAGAGTCTTGCAAAGGAGTCTGTTTGTGTGTGTGTGTGTTTTTCTGGAGCACATTTTAAGGACTCTCTCGTACCATGAAATCTCCTGCAACATAAATACTCACTAACTGTATGTTTGTTTTGCAAGGACTAGAGAGGAAGAGGACTAGCTGTGTATGCTAGATGTTCCCAGAAAGGCTGTGAGAGTAGCTTTTGAATGAACTAGGAGCCATTGGGCAAACTGAAGTGTTATGCAGAAGTCTTAAGTTTTCTTCTGCAAACTGCTATGTATTGCTTCATCTTAAAACCAACAAACAAGATGCCATGCATCATTCACTTGGAAATCACTGTGTTCCTGTATAGAACTTTTTGAGTCAGCTTTTTCAATGCTACCTTAAAACACAGAGGTTGCAAGAGAAATGGACTAGTCAGGTGTCATTTTAGGTGGTCACCCTGGGAAAGACTCAATGAGAAACAGGAACCACTGTGAAGCAAAATGGAAATATTTTGATAGATGACCACTGATCATTTGTAGGAATCTCAAGCTTCCTAAAAAAAAAAATCATCATGGATTTCAGATCATCCTTCTTTTGGATTGTTTCTTCCTTGCTTCAGACAATAGTGATCTTAGGGAACTATTCTACTCCTAATGCAAAAACTTACCTTCTGATCTGGGATGCAGTGCCAATATATACATCTCAGAGTGGAGATGGGCACAAAGTTATGCTGGATGGGAGTCTTTAAAATGGATATATGCTTCTGATTAGTGTTCTAACAAAACAAAACCTCTTTGAGTCATAAAGCATCACCTAGGGGCTTTGGTAAGAGCCATGGCAGCACAGAATGAGGGGGATTGAGGGAAAAGGGAGTAACACTTTTGTGGAGCACTGCACTGGACGTGCAGGGAGAGAATCCCAGCAGGCAGGAACAATGCTGTGCTTCACCTGCTCAGCAGTCCCACTGCAGAGCTCTGGATCCATCCCAGAGGGGCAAAACAAAGAGCAAACTGACTTCTTCTGGCCCTCTCCACCTCAATGTGCTTAGCTACAGTTCAACAGTCACAGTGCAGAGCTCCTCAGAGAGGCAGCCACAGCACCTGCCCCATCTGTGGACAGGGAATCATAGAACCATAACATGATGATCCATTGTGCTGCTACGGAGGGGAATTCCTCTTTAAACTTGCTGACTAGCTGGAGGTAAGGAATGGATGACAAGTCTGTCTGGTAGCCTTAACTATCTTCTCTAGTGGTAGGATGGCCACAAAACCCAGCTTCTCTTCTGGTGACATTCTCACAGTGTCTGGTGGGGAGTTCTTGAGGGGTGAACTCGTAACTGTCAGTGGAAAGTGGGAAGTTGCACAACTGAGAACTGTCCTGGCTGAAACTGATCTTCCAATACATAAGAAGGGAGATTACATGCTTGATTTTGCAGACAAAATGCATCTCCCTGCAGTGCCAGAGTGTCTTTGGGAGCAGAAGGTCCAACTGCCTCTGTTCTTATGGCAGCCAGACTTGTGAACATGCCTCAGGTTAACCCTGTGTCAGCAGCTCTGTGCTCAAACAGCTGCTGTGACTTCAGACAACTCAAACTCCAATCCAGAGTCAGAGACTCCCCAGGAACAAGGCTTGACAAACTGGTGTTTAAAATCAGCCAACTTCTCTGTCTTCTTCTTAACAACCAAACAAAAAAAATCTCCTACCATGGCAATGGCATAATCTAAATATTGACCAGATATAAATGATGTGAACACACAGGAAACAATTAACAACTGCTTGCTAGAGATAAAGCCCTTTCTTTTCCATCACACATGGGAAATGCAAACAAACACACTGCTGGAACCCAGGGAATTTTTTATATCACGAACTTATTTTCCCCATTTGATTTCTACCAGGGCAGGTGTGCCACGTGTTTGCAGAGGGTTGTTTAACTGACTCTACAGTAGGGTTCCAGAGAAAGGGAAGAAATCAAAGATTACACAAGTATGTGGTAGATAACATCATCTATAGTTTCCTATTTACAATAATTGATCTCTTAAGTGAAAACCTGTATGCATATGCATCTTCCAAAGTGATCTACTTTTCTTTTTTTTTTTGCCTGTCAGCTCATTTGATGTAGGTGTGACTATCTCAGCATTAGAAATACAAATACTTTTAATGTAAGACAGTTGCAGCCTTGGACTCAATACTGTCGTGTCACTACAAGTTCATAAGGCTAACCACAGTACACTCTTGAGGATGCACACCAACCACTGACCATGCATGGATATAATTTTAAGTGGATCTTCTTTGCCATGTGTCCTATGTAGCTTTGTGAGCCTGTTTGGTGAAATGATGTGTGGGCTTCTGCAGGAGTGAATGTGCTATAAAAGCATAAGGTGTGGTAGAATTTTCTAAAGAAACTAAGCTGTTAAGGACTGCTTTTGTCTAAAGATGCCTCTTAACACTGGAGACTTGCAGCACTGATACCCTGGCATACTAATTGTTACACTCTCAGAAAAATATTTTCAAGCATTACCACACTGAGACAAATAACAAATAAATTGTTTATCATAAGATGCACCATGTTAGTATTTAAACAGAGGTTTAAGATTCTTATTATCTAAACACTACAGGATAAATCAAAAGTCTTATCCCCTTCTAGTCTGCTATTATTACTTAGGGAGGAGTGCTGGATAATTATTTTCTGATTCCTTTCTATAGCTGGCAGCAGGACACGGGCTTTCTCTTATCATTGGGTTTTTGAGTCAAGTGACAGAATAGAGAAATAATGGTCTAAAATGCAGATTGCAAAATGAAGTATACTTCAGACAATAAGTTGTCACACTTACTGGAATAATTTAAGTATTGGTTTACCTCTAACTTCCTGGTGCCATGATTGATAATGTCTGGCAATTGCATCAGCATGGTGAAAACAGGAGATGGCAATGACATTCACATAACACATTTCAAGAATAGCTTAAACTTTTGTAAATGTTTTTTTGTGGTAGACAAATGGTGGAAAAATATTATCCTAGCACTGAAAAAGTTAAGGTGGCCCCAAAGACCCCGGGTGGGTGGCTCTGAGGACCCCGGGTGGGTGGCCCCAAAGACCCCGGGTGACTCCGAGCACCCCGGGTGGGTATCTCCGAAGCCCCCCCCCCGATGTCACCTTCCCGGGGCTGGCAGGGGGATTGTCACATCGCGGGGTGCGTGTCCCCGCAGCCCACCCAGGGAGGAGGTGGCGGGTGGGGGATGGACGGGGGGGGGGGGGGAGCCAGGGGCGCGGGCGGAGCCCCGGGCCCCGCCCCGACCCCCGCCGCGTCTCATCCTTTCCTGACTTGAGGAAAACCATCTGCCTTCATGAACTCCAGCAGCCATAAGTCCCAGAAGACAGTACTGCTGTGTGAAGAAGTAATTTGTTTTTTCTCTTTTAAATCAGACTCTGATTAATTTCTTCAGTGCCCCTTGCTCCAGTCATGTCAAGTTCTACAGCAGTATAGAAAAGAAAGAAAGAGCAAAAATAATTCAAGTCCCCCCCCAGAGGTATGAAACACAAGGGACATGGCTAAAAATACATCCAAGTGGACAGCTGGTAAAGCACATTTTGAAGTGTCTATTTTAGGGTATCAGATATATAGATAAGCATATGTTTATTAGGGGGGATCAGACATACAAGCATGCAGCTATGTGCTTGTACTGACAGCTATCATTTTAAATGAGTAATTACAACACTGGTCAAATTTGGCACAAATCACCTGGAGTAAAAGTAAGAGTCTCTCCCTATTGGTGTGCAACAATGGTTTAAAACTTCAAAGACACAGCTTTGGTCTTCAATAAAGCAACAACATTTTCCAAGGTAATCTGGCAGGCAGATGCGTGGTTGAATAACAAGCCAGGGTCCGTTCCGGAGCAGGCAGATGTATGTACAAAGGTGGCATGCAGATGCGTGGTCGAATAACAAGCCAGGGTCAGTTCAAGATGAAGCCGTGGCATAAGGGGATGTACATGTCAGGGACTGAGGATTGTGTTACCATACTAAACTAATAATTGCTAAAAGTATGGTAACGGTGGAAGCAGTCTCCTATGCAGAGGCCTGGTTGGGAAGGGCAATCTCTGCAGTAATAGGAGGTGTCATACCATCAGTAGCAACATGGTCAGCAGAAATACTCATTAGAAGACTATGCACCTTACACAGCTAATGGCCAAGATGGAATTTATAAGTAATTATAACCACTCACAAGTATCTTTATGGTGCTTTTTAATGCTTGCCAAAATTTTGTCCCTTTTCCACTTGTATAAAATTCTAGTATTCCTCTTTGAAGCGCTGATGTGGTGTATTGGCATATATTGCCTCATTTGGCCTCTGACTAAATTACAGCATCAGTCTCACTTACAAATGAAGGAATCACACAGAGAGAACCATTTCCCAATCCCAAATGAGGCCAAAACCTTCCTGCCCTAGGGCCAAAAGTCTACTTGCAGGGCATCCTAAGCAGAGCATCCTCCAGCAGTCTTCTGCAGGGCACCATGAAGCATCACATCCATGACTCCACCACCACTCAACACCAGAAGGAAGAACCTTTTGGGCTCCTTCTGGTGCCTCCCTCTTTGGCAACAGAAACCTCAGCTGCCAGCTCCAGGGCTGCCAGGGAAGGGTGCCCAGGGATGGTGTGTTCTGTAGGAGGCAGAAGCACATTTTTACATTTAAGATATTTGATAAAACTTATTCTGTCCAATAACAGTGTTTCAGAGTGAAATCCAGAACAGGACTCATGGATACACATGGTTTTGTGCTACTGCTTAATATGCATGTAAGGTTATGCACCTGCTGGTGTACTTGCTGATTGGTGATCAGGAGAATTTTGGAATGCATTTCATAAAAATCAGGCACAGGAATAGAAGAAATGTAAGGACAAGGTTTATCAATGACCCGATTATTACTATTTTATCAATCCTGGTTTGTTATCAATCCTGGTTGGATATCAATCCTGGTTGGTATCAATCCTGGTTGGATATCAATCCTGGTTGGTATCAATCCTGGTTTGTTATCAATCCTGGTTGGTTCCAATCCTGTTTGGATATCAATATTATCAATCCTGGTTGGATATCAGTCCTGGTTGGATATCAGCCCTGGTTCACTCCAATCCTGGTTTGTTCCCAGTCCCCAGTGCCGGGCTGAGTTTTCCCAGCCCTTGTTCTGGGTTTGGATCCTTCCCCGGTAGCTCTGGAATAGCCGCTTAGAAGCTATTTAGAGACAATTTGGCTGGCAGTGGGGGTGGTAAGGCTGGTTTGAAGTTATGTGTGTGTAGAAGCTTTCTGTTCCTACGTTGTGTCCTGGCTTTTGGAGGCTAATTACTTCTGCAAATCAGTCATCATTCACCACTCTCCAGTTTCCAAAGCCAAGTAAAGAAAACTGCTCCTTGGGCTAGTTCTGATACGTATATTCATTTATGTGCTCTACAGATCTCACAGTTAAGTCTACTAAAGTGTGTCTGTAGAGGTGGAGAGTAGGACATGTCTTTGATTTGCTGGATCTCGCAGGACAGTTCCTCCACAGCCAAAACACAAGCCCATAGGGGGAAGAGAGACTTCCTTTGTATTGCTGAGTTTGCCAGCCAACTCATCCACCTTTCATCTCTGGCCATCTTTCCAGGACACTACTGGCAATGAGATGGCATATGATGGTGGTGCACTTTATAGCAACTTCCACCACACAGGTGGTGTGCACTAGATCTGTGGGTGTCTGTCATTCATATTGTTAACAGCCTAGATAACCTTTAGTCTGGGGTATGGTGTGTCTATCCACCACTGAACCAGAGCAATGAAGCCTATGACCTGACTCAAAAAGTTTCACATACCATAGCAGCAACTCTGCATTACAGATTCCAGGGTTGCTCAGTGCATGGTCAAGGCCTTTGAATCTGACACAGGGCTATCTGTGTATGTGAGGGTGATGGAGTATGAGAGTTATAGCTTGTGCTGAAGCAGCCACGTCCATCCCGAAGGCAGTGACAGCATGCTTTTGTTGGGTAAGTTCCAGGTTGTGGGGATGCCAATGGGAAGTCTTCTGGATGGGTTTTCAGCTATGGCATGTAAAGCAGGTCTCCATCCCTCCTCTCACTGCAGCTCCATAGGGTCAACAAGCTGCTGTCCCTGCCACCTTCCTGCTCTTCTCCCACTTTACCAGGATATTTTTCAAGGTGGTCCAGTGTTCAAACACAACTACCTTCAGGCTGACACACCACATCACCAACTCCAAGGGCGGGGGCAAAACCCAACAAGCAAAATCACTTCAAACTATACAACAGCACCACCCTAACCTGCTCAATCTATGTGGAAAATTGCTTTGGTCAAGTCACAAAGCAAACAAGATTTTTGCTCCTTAACAAACTGATATGGGAAACACAGTCCCACACAAATTAAGTAGGTTATCACATGAACTTCTGTTTAACTACTTAGGGGAATAGTCTCAGGTATGCAAAATGAGTTGTACAAGCAGACCAAAAGATTTGGGAAGCATCAAGACACAAGTGAAACAGTAATTTAATAATGTATTTTTTCATTTTTTCATTCTACTGTGGTGATGAATGCCAATGTCTAGATTTTTGCTGTCCCAAAATTTAGCCCATTTCAACAGCCTCTCTTTACCAGTGGCATTAGCTGAAAAAATCCCTACACTATTCACAGTCTTAGTCTACAAATCTAAGCTACTACTTTTAACATACATGTAGCAAGATCTAGGACATTGTCTGAGTATAAAATCTTCAAATAATAGTTATAATTTTTTTAATCTTCATAAGATAACTTTGTAAAAGGAAAAGAAAAAAGTAATGCCATGCTTTTGGGTACTTAAAGCAGAATTTGCTGTGATGTAGCCCCATGGTTCCTTGTGGAGCAATAACTTCTCTTTTGGGGGATGCCTCATCGAAGGCAGATCCTGACCCTTGCCTGAAGTATAGCTGGAAACTCACACAAGTTTGGGTCTCTGTGTGCTTCAGGAGAAGAGCTGTGCCTGACACAGGCCAGCTACATGCTGCATTCAGGCAGCTGCTGGGTTCAGAAGCTGTTTCAGTGTTTGCTCCCTCTCTTGCCAGGAAGGAGCAATCTTCTCTTTACTACAAAGTCATCCCCATCCAAGTCCTCTTCAGAGCACAGGTCTGTGCATCCCTTTTTGCCAGCCAGGAAATCAGACACCTCAGTACTGGAGACTGCTCTTAGCAATAAGCTTTCAGCATGTTTCATACTTCCACCTGCACAGATGGAACTCTGCTCCAGACCAGCAGAAACAGGAGTCAAACCCTGACTGAACAATGTCAACAAATTACAGTTGGCTCCTGGCTGCAGGTGACACAGGGAAAAGTCAAGTCTGATGGACACATTCTCTTCTGTAGTCTCCCTGTCAGCCTCCCCCACATTATTTATCTCATCCCATCCCCAAGAGAAAGTGCTCCCTCTGCAAGGACATAGGATAGCAGAGCTCAGCTACTCCCTTGACATGTGAACTGGAGCCAGCCAAAGGAACAGCCTTCTGGAAGAAGGGAATGGCCACAGGCTGATTTCCACGTGGCTTGCTGTCACTGACTTTTGCAGGAGAGCTGAAGGCCCCCTGAAGAAGAGAGGTTACAGTCTTCATACTGCAGGGCAAAGCAAGAGACTGCAGAATGATTTCAACCCACGTAACCAACTAGGATTTTACAGTCTTTGTACAAAAGTATTTAAAAAGATTAACACAGCTTTGGTAGAATACATAGTATGCTGGGATAACAAGGCTGTTTGGAAAGCTTTCGAAACTTCTTCCCAGACCTCTGTCAAATTACCTCCAAATTCTTATTTATTATTACGTCGAGAGCACAGTATGTGCACACTGTGAAGGATAACAAAGCCATGGGCCTTGCCCTGAAGATTTTACAAGTTGGAGGTCTTGATCTTTGCCTGCTTGCTACCTGTGAGACACAAAGGCAGGATAAGCTGCTCTGGTAAATGTGACCGAGTGAAATAAGTGGTTACTCTGTCATCTAGTTCAGTGAGTCACTCTAGCAAGTTGCTAACACCCAGAAGTCACTATCCTGATACACAGGGCAACATCCAGAAGGTGCTGTGAGCTTTTGTGGTGTGTCCTGCCAAGCTGCAAACTCAGTGTGCTCACCCGGAGTGCCAGCAGAGGAGTTCCCTGCTGGGCACAGCTGAGGTTTGCTCACCTGGCCTTGCAGCCTGTTCCATTCAGACCTGTGCTATGTTCATTCAAGTCTCTTTGAAAACAGGAGACTTCTGTGTGCTTGTACCAATTTACCTGTTCATGATTAATAGCAGAACTCCTAACAGCCCAGGAGATTACTCCAGGTCTTGATTTCCAGGCTGAGGAATAATTATAATGGGATTTTTTGCCCTGTTGACTACCAGTGGAACATTTCAGACAAGGTTGTGTGTTGGAGAGTGTGTATAAAAATATACAGATAAAAATCACTGCTTTTATTATTCTTTTGGGCATGAAGATATCTTTACTATGTTATTTTGGACACGGTTAGGATTATCTCTCAAAGCTCCCATGTTTATAAACCTGATGCAAAACTAGCACAAAATGAACAGAATTATCCATTTTTAATTTCTATTTTGCTCCAGTTAATATGGGGATGGGGGGAGGCACAAACTTCAGAAACATATATGCATAAATATGTGGAAAATACGAAGGTAGTAAGCCATTTTCTATCAAGGTCTAGTACATAGATACTCCACTAACAGTTAGAACTCACCCTCTGCAGTTGCACATGATGCTGCAGCAACCTGCATGGGAACTGAACCATCTCTCTCAGCTATGTGATGTAGTTTCTAGTGAAAGAGCTCCTGTGGGCATCCCCACGGGCTTGCTGTCACCTGGGAGTGGAGTGTGTGGGCACCTGGCGTGGCACGAGGCACCAACCTGTGCACAGAGCCCCCCAGGCTGCTTGGGAAGAAGTGGGAGCTGGCCCAGGGTCTGCTTTGCTTTGCAGGAGGAACTCAAGTTGGCTGAGGAGTTGAAGAAAAGTGGATCATTTTAAATGGGCTTCACCACTGAGTGGTGGTATGCTGTTAGCAGTAAGTTGCTAGGGCTACTTGATGGGGAGAATTCATTGATATTTGAACATCCACAGTGAGGCAGCTAAGCAATCTCTCAGGACACTCTTAAGCTAGAACCACCTCTCCCAGAGACCATTGTCTGAAACTTGGGCATAGGCTGCATTTCAAACAGGAAGCTCCCATAGAAGCTTAACTGAAGGTGCTGGAAATGCCAACTATGGTTCTGGTGCAAGTGGCATCTGTTGAGGCACTGAAGGGCTGTCCCTAAAAAAGAAATTAATGGGGCTCCGGGGAGTAGGAGTCTTCCTGGGAAACTACCATGTTCTCCTTCCTCTCGTGCTCTGTTTGTACATGAGCTCTAGCGCAGGGTGACTTCTGGTGTGACTTGCAAGGCAGGGGACACAGGAGTCCAGCTCACTGCCAAGGTGGATGGGGCAGCAGCTGCTGCTGCCCTGCCTGTGTCCCGTAGCTTCTCTGGCAGGTGAACCAGCATTGCCTCTTACCATTATTATTACATTGTACCTATTAAACTGTTCCTGTCTCAAACTAAGAGTTTTACTTCCCCCTTCCTCCACCCCAGTTTTCCTCCCCATTCCAGTGGGAGGGAGGAAGGAGCCAGCAAGTGACTGTGGCCTTTAGTTGATGGCTAAGGTTAAACCAGAACCACCAGGAAAACCTAGCAGCTGAGAACAATCATGCTAAGCAATTCCTCATATAAGAATAAAACAATTTAAAAAAAAAAGTCACCTGAAAGCATGCTTATTGCTTACAGCCACCGCGGTGTGACTGACCTACGCTGTAACCCCAAGCTACATGCTCTAACCATCACCCTGCGATGCAGCTTGCGCCGCGAGCCGACATGCAAACTCATGACGCTGATGGATTTACTGCAATCATGCTGGCCGCGCGCGAGAACAAGCCCAATGCGGTGGCCATGTGCGAGCTGCTGATCCAGTTTGGCGCACGCATCAACGAGGGCATCGACACAGACCGCAACCCGCTGTTCTTTGCGGCCTCCCACAGCAACACCGAGCTTATCGTGACAAGAAACCATAGTTATCAGGTAACATGTGCAAGTTGATTACACCATATTATTTTTGGTAAACTGAGGCTTGCCAATTTGAGGTCATACAAAGAAACTACCATTAACTCACATTTTAAAACTCATATTAGAGGAATTTGAAGTCATGTACCTAGAAGTACAACTGAGCACCTTAAAGATGACACTGGACACCAACTGCAGTTAAATAGGAAGTCTACATACAGTACTGTTCTATTATTCAATTCAAGAATGTGCTGAGTTGCTAGAGATTGGTCCCACAGGAGCTGGGGCAGAGAAGCAGCATGAATGCAGGTCCCAGGTGCCCACACACTTCAGGAAAGCTGCACCCAGCAGCCTGGGCTGTGTCCTGCAGGGTTTCGAGCGTGGGCAGCTGGCTCTGGCACGCTGAGGATGAGCTGGTGCATGGGGACATGGGCTTTTCACGTGTGAAACAGGAACCAGATGATTGCCTCAAAAGCTTCTGGGACTTCACTAAGCAGCAAAACCAGGGTGCCAGCCAAAAATTAGCAGCAGGTGCTCCTGACATCCATTGATCCTATTTGGCAGCCCCAGTTCCGTTTGATCGATCCCTCTTTGTCAGCCGTCTCGGATTCACTAATTGGTAGCCCCCATTAACTTGATTGGATCCCTATCTGTCAGCCCCCTGGGGTTACTATTTCGTGGCCCTTTTGACATGTAGAGATCCCTTTTTGTCAGCCCCTTGGTGAATCATTGTTTGGCAGCCCCGTTGATGATAACAGTTCCCTTTCTAGCAGCTCCCGCGAACTCAGTGTTTAGCAGCCCGGATTGACTTCCAGCTTGGACATCACTGCTCAAACAACTACCATTGTCCAGCAAATATTTGGAGGTTCTCTCAGGTCTAGAGGTAGCTTTCCATGGCTATTGCTCTCTTTGGGCATCTTGGTGCCCTCCTTGGGAATCTTGGTGCCCTCCTGCTGCCTGTGATAAACCACTGACGGTGTCACTGGTGTAGAACTGGGGATGAAGCATGTAGAGAGGCACAGTCCTGTCACTGAGCATTCTGATTTGCCTTTCCAGTCACGTGCCTGAGCTGCAAAGCAGGCGGGGTGGGTATCGCTTGAAGCACCCGTCCTTCCCCAGGCTGAGGACAGGAACTCTGTGGAAACTGATTGTCTTGCTAATGAAGGCATAAATAAAGTCTGCAGGGGTCCCTCCGCAGGGAGCCATCAGCCCCGCACCAGCCTGCTGAGAAGCGGCAGCGGCAGGAGGGTGCTCTGCACTTCGGTGATACTTCCCTGGCGCTGCCTGTGCAGGGGACTCGGAGCACCCCACACCTTCAGTGTATTTACCTTGCAGCTCTCGAGAGCCGTGCTAATCTTCTGCTTCCCATGATAACTTGTGCATTGCAGATGGAATTCAGCAACACCAACTTTCTTTTGAAAAAGAGAACAATTGCCTACTTGGAAACATGACACTAACAAACTATTTCATGACATAAGGACAGCTAAAAATGCATTCTCCAAGCAGTACAGCTCTTGACCATATCTCTTGGCAGACAGAAGACAATATGTGAACTCCGCTTGAAAGAAGGAACTTAATTGCTCGAAAATTGCTGGCTGAGTAACACCAGGTCTTTGTGCATTGCTTTGCCCGTTAACACCTCCGGCCTGCTCCTTACATAAAGACATTCAGTGGATCTGAAGTGATTTCCAGTCCAAGCAGAGTTTGTCAGCAGTGATGTTTTCAACGAATCTCAGACCTTACTTCTGTCACAACTGGACATTGTACAGGCTATGCCAAGTGACTAGGAAGGTGTTTCTTTGGTTTGTTGGGGTTTTTTGGTTTGGTTCTTACATCAAAAGGTACAGCAGTTTCTCTTGTCAGTTGTTACCCATCACTTACATTTGTATTTGGGAGCTGTCAGGAGCTAGATAAGATCTGTAAAGTTACATATGAACCAGAAATGCCCACTCTGCTATTATACACTGTCATAAAAAGCAGTGACGGTCTCTCCTCAGCGTTCTCACCGCTGTAATGTCTTGAAAGCTAGAGGGAATAGGAGAATGAGTTCATTCAGTTACATTCCACCTGATCTTGGTTAAAGCAAAGTCCTTGCACAACTGTGTGTTTAAGAACAGTTCTGATCCTAACTGAAAACACTTGCACACCATTCTTTGATGGTTATCCTGCATATGATGGTCAAGGAATCATATCTTTGCAGCTGAACAGAACCAGTCAAACAAATAACCTTAAGAAGTTTTGGTAGTTCATGCACTTCTATAATTTCATATTTCTAGCTTGCTAGAAACTAATATCTGCTACATTTCTAGCCCATAAACATATAGGAGAAGACAATATCAAAGGGACCAGAATTACATTGCAGGTGGCATAAACTTAATTTTTAAATGACTGGACATATTCTGTTCTGCTGTAGTTGTAGAGATACAATGGAGAGTTCCCCATCAGCTCTCAGGGTCACAAAACTGCTAGCAAATAGCTTCTGAGATCTCTGCTGCATGATGTGAAAATGACACTTGGACAAATGTAATCCCAATTAAAACTACTAAAGAACTGGTTGTATAATGCTTTATGTATGACCCTGACTGAACCACAACTGAGTTCAGCTAGAAAGAAAGCATCTTATTCCTCACTGACTGGATCTTCCTCCACTAGCACTTGGATTCAGTCTTAAGTTGCTGAGTTTCTCTGAGCCCAGTCCTGTTTCATGAGCTCACCCCTAGAATGTATTTTATAGGCACTTGAAAACTAATTAGAGGAGAAAATAGATTGATATGAGGCAGCAGAAGGCTCTCATTATCGCAAGGAATATAAAGCTGGTGAGGCAAACACCTTCTATCCGCCCACAGTTTGTGCTTCACCATCTACTTTGGATGTGCTGCTGGCTCTGAGCTGTGGATGGGGCACTGAGCAGGGCTAAAAAGAGCAGCCTGTTTGCTCCAGAGGACTGAAGAAGAAATAATCTTGGGCCACAACAAAGTACTCGATGGAACTGGCTGTGCCAGAAATGCTTTATAATGCACAGAGTCACAGAAATGACACAAATGACAATCCCCAGCCTGCAGACCCAGATGAGGTAGTATGCACACCAGCCATATGGAAAAAGTTCCTACAAGCTGCACCACTATCATGTACCAGCTCATTGGCAATTACAGTCTGGGCCATGTGAGATAGCCAAGGACAAACCACAGACAAACTGATTAGCCTGCTCTGGCAATATGAGGAAAGTCTTTCTTCCAGTGTAAGGGCCTTAATATTTAAAATTTCCTTGATAGGTTCACTGGGACTGTAGTATAACATTTATGACTATTTTGACTTAAACATAATATTATTCCCAAGGTGTTAACCTTTTAGTTAAGTTCAAAAAGCACATTTTGAATCTTAAAAAGATTATCTTAGTAAGCTGAGATGATATATGCAGTAAGGCCAAGAAAGAAGCTAGTGGTGTTTGATCTGCCACAATACCACATTCTTATATTAGCCACAATTATTTCAACCAAAACTTAGTCTCTTTCCATTGTCATTTCAGACAGGAAACCTGGTAAGGTGTTTTTCATTGCCGTGTACAGAATAAGTCAGTCAGTTGCACTTTAGAAGCAGTAGGAATTTATGTGATAAACAAACAAACGGAATCTGAGTCCAAATCAGAGCTAGATGTCAGGGCTTCCTGGCTCTGCGGACTGAGTCAGCAATCTGAGGTGGGAAGACCTCTGCAAAGCTTGTGATGCTACTCTGGGTGCAAACCCTCTGCTTAATACCAGCTTTAAAGGAAGTTTTGGATTTTAAAATCATTGTCTTTAAGGAGCAACCACAAGTATAATGTTTGGGCACATCCACCAAAACAAAAGAGCTTTTCTTTCCTTTAGGTTCCAACCACATCAACTAGACTCACCAAGAAATTTGAGGTGAATATATCTTTTTATGTTCTCTGTGACATAACGTGTCATCTTGACCAGGCTGGCAGTCTATGAAGTAATAAGGACACATGAAGCTCATCTACTTGTGAGTCACTTCCCTACATGGTCATTATAGTCAAGGTCATTGCTGGGTTTTCTTTCAGCAGCTGGGACACCACCCCCCCCTAACTGGGACCCCTCCCCCGGGATAAGACCCCCTCCCCAACTGTGACACCCCCTCAACTGGGACCCCCTCCCCCAACTGGGACCCCTCCCCCGGGATGGGACCCCTCCCCAACTGGGACACCCCTCAACTGGGACACCCCCCAACTGAGACACGCCCCAGCTCGGACACCGCCCCCCCCCCGCACGCCGCCCCTGCCCGTGGTCGCTCCCCCCGCAGGCGGCGCCCCACCTCCTCCCTGCCCCCCCCCCCCCCCTAATTATCTAATACATGCTACTTAAGCATGTGTTAATTTGTTTGCTTCTTTAATGACTACAACATTATGGTCTTCCAGCTTGTGCATTTGAATACAATCAATACTAATTCACATTTACTTTAACTAGTGGTTTTCCCCAAATTTCTGATGACAGTAAGAGATGCACAGGGTTATGATGTCACCTAGCAGAGCTCTCCCCCTCTGGCAGGTGACAGAGCTGATGTGACCACCACAAAGCAGAGGTGATGATCATAAAACAAGGCATTGGATGTCTTCAGGTCTGTGAGCAGGCTGCAGTATTTTAAGGGAAGCAGTAAACACATATTCAGACTTGCTTATTTTTAACGACCTACTGAAGTCACTGTCACTATATGTGATTTATTCATTATTATAACTATGATTTAAGGAATCTGAGTTATACAATGGTAACAGACATTAGTTTTAAAGGAACTGAAACAGCATCTAGACTCAAAGCATTAGGATTAAAAAATACTGATACTAGGAACTACAGCAGAAATTGTTCTTAGCTTACTTTACTTTCGAGGCTGAGAGCCAACGATCTTAGAGGTACTGCATTGCCCTTCATGCAGTCCAGTCATGGACATTTAAGAAGTGCATGCTGGCACATAAAGCAGCAATGCTGGAACATGCAAGGGTTACTACCATGATTCAGTGCTGGACAGGCAAGGCTATCCAGTTCACCGCAGTCATGATGATGGAAGATAAATCCTGAATCTCTGCTGTCACTCCTCTCAGACTTTCTGGTTTTAGCTGTGCTGTAGGAGACCCTCTGCAGGAACCTGTTCCAATGTCAGGAATGGTGAAGGTGGGAATTCCTGTTCTTCTCAGTCTCATTTGCTGGAATCCACTGGCTGGTGGTGGTGCATTTTCTCTGTAGATGCTATGACTGGTCAGTCTTCACCTTCAAGCCAACACTTAATTTTCCCCCTTTCTCCAGCAGTTTTCCCAGCAAGTTGTGTCTGCAGTTGTGCACTGTGTTCATGTGAAGTATCTCAACCAGCTTGGTGAAATTCCTAAGTGGTCTAGAAGATCAAAGCACGTTGGAAACTGCTTTTCACTGGTTCGCCCCCTGGAAAAAGTTGGTAGCCCGAAGAAAAAAAAACAAAACTCGGTAGCCCCCCCCCAAAACTTAGTAGCCCCGCCCCTCAAAGTCGCCCCTCGTTTTTACCCGCCTCCCGGTACTGCCCGAAGACGAGGTCGCTGTCGTCCAGCGCGGCCGCGCTGCCCACGTGGGTCCCTTCCTCGCCGTAGTTGGTCATGTAGAAGGAGATGCGGCCCTGGGAGGGCGGGGCTTGGGGGGGGGGGTCGGGCGGGGGGGTGGGGAGGGCCCGGGTTTGGCTGCACAGATGTTGCTGAATGTTTATAACTCTGAGCGATATAGTAATGGAGAAAACACAGCTCAGTTCTCAGAATAAAACCAGAATATGCCACCTTAGGGTGCAAAATAAAATACATGTGGTAGTAACCAAGTGATTATATACTAATAAGAGGAATATGTCAGACTCTGGAATTAAAATGACAGAATTTCTTAATGGTTGCCTTTCAAAACAGAAGTTAAAGAAATCCAGTGCCTTAATCTAAGAGGCTTTCCAATATTTTTTGTCTATCAAAGTGAATACTGATGAAAAGTTGAGTTCTTATGGTCATTGATTTTCATTGTAGTACTCAGGTATTAAAAATGGCTATAGAAATTGAAACCATCAGTCATTAAAATATCTTTGACTTCTCCTCTGTAACAGGCAAGTGCCACTGTTGCCTGCAAAGGATGAGGCTTTGTGCAGAGTCTATTTGGATGCTTTATACTATGTAATGGAAAGGAAGGTAAAAAACCCCTCATCTCCTTCTGTAACAACATCCAGTGCTGGTGAGAAAATGGACTATGCTACTTCAGAAATTCTTTCTTCAAAGCATTTCCCTCAAAATCTCACTTCCGCACTTTGTTTGAGAGCCTTGACCCTTCTGGTCTAGCATGACTGATCCTGGCTTGGTGCAGGAGCCCCAGCACCCCACAAAAGGGTCGCTGATAGCAGCTGAAGCACAGAACCTTGTGAGGATGTGAAATGTTTCATAGCCTGGCCCTGGTGACAGGCACAAAGTGGGGTGGGAATGGTTAAAAGGGCTGATATATTTCAAATGAGTAATCAGTTTTAATCCTGCCTCTCTTCACAGGACTTGGCAAGATATTTTGACAGATGTAACACCAGCACAGTAAGATTCAGGCTCCTCATTGACTTAATTCCAGAAGCAGATATTATTATTTTTAGCTCAAATATGTGCAATTTTTAGCACAAATTTGGAGCTGCACCTAAGCAATACACAGCTCTCAGCCAATGGGCGGCACTCCAGTTCAACATGTTCCACAGAATGCAGCTGCTAGTAATGCTTAAAACCAACTCTTCCTTGCAGGACATGCAGTTTTTGAGAACCATCTATCTTTCCACTTTGGGATGAAGATTTGAACTTTTCTGCTGTAGACTTTGATCGAGTTACCTATTTCTTGTTGAATTACAGGTGTCTCATGAGAACTTGCAAAAGGTGCCATTCACACAGATCATCTCCAGCACAGCAGCAGGAGGTGATACTTACTCCTGTGCCTCCTTCTCCAGAGAGAGCACCTATTTGCTGCCTACTTCCATATGTCATTCTCAAAAAAAAACAAAAACCTCAAACCTTGATTTCCCATTTTCTTACACATGATGTCCTTAAAAGAATGTTAATAAACCTTAAAAACTCAGGAAAAAAGCTTTGCTTTCCTAAAATTGGTTTATTTGTAAAGATAACAGTGACGTTTAACATACTTAGCAGATATTGGTCAAATTATCTGCTGCACATGCATGTGGCATGCATCAATGAATATAGTATGTAAGCTAGTGATTACAAAAGCATATACTGAATCAATATATGGGGAAAAAGCACACCTAAGAGCTATAGACTAGAAAAATAATTAAATGCTTAGGTGTGAGGGATTGCAGATGAAGTTCAGAGGATATTTAGCCAGTGTGTGTTACAGCTGAGACATATCATTACTAACTAAATGTATGGCAGCATTACTATCAGGATTAAAGCTAAATGCTTCACAGGCATTCTTTTTTTGTATGTGACTAAAGGGTTAATGCAACTTCTGCCTTGTTAGTGGTTTTTTTCTCCATGTCAGCTTAGACATCATGAATTTATTCTCCCTAAAGCCTTGTGATTTATAAACCTTGGAATATGAGTTTATCCAACCAATATACCGCTACGCCGCTGCCGTCTACGCGCACGCCGCGGCACGCGCTGAGGTCGACATCGACGCCGAGGACTACGTCCGCGCGGGTGCGGTGATGGACGCCTTCGCCGTGCTCTGGGCGTGGGCGTCGCAGGCGCGCGAGCGCTTCGCGGTGATGCTCGCGTGGTCGCCCGCTGGCCTCCCGCGCGTCGACCGCGACACGCCCCGCACGGTCGAGGAGGTGTGCGAGTGCGTCGAGACGATGCCCGAGGTCGCCCACCGCGCAGCGCAGATCGGTGATCTGTAGAAACTTATTAGAGGAGGAAAAGTAAATAACTTCAGGTAGTAGATTGCCCAGAACTCATTTGTTACATCTGGCTAGCAGAATAAGTCTATGTATCTCCACTGGGTGTTCTACAAACATAAAGACAGAAAAATGTTTCTGTCCCACATGTGAAACAGCTGGGTCACAGAATGAATACAGCAGGCTAGAAAACAGGAGCTATTATTGAGTGAGAATGAAACAAAAGAAGGGGAAAAAAAAACGTCTGGACCTATTTGAGGAAGCATTTTGGAGCCTCTCTTTCTGGGCACCCCCACGCCCCGGCTCACAGAAGGTGTTGTTGGAATTACAAATGGAATGACAACCTGGAAAAATCAATGGCTACAGCAAGGCTTGAGATAAGACACCTGGAACCAGGCACCCCAAGCCACAGAACACTTGCAACCTCAGCTCAGCAAAAAGCAGCAAGACCAACTGCCAGCAGCGTATCATGAAGGAGAGAGCACGGGGATGAGAACACTGGGAAGATTCATCATTTCATTGCCAGGAAAACTGACCAATTCTTTTCTCTGTCCTTGGCAAATGCTCCTCTGGCCTTATCACTTCCACATCAAATAAAGAGATTATTTGCACTTTCTCATAGCACAGGACACTTCTAGATGAGATTGTTTATCTAAATTCTCAAGACTCAACACAGCCTAATCTGATTTTAAATAGGATATTTACTCCAGCTTCCATGATATCTTGCCCTTGAAGCCAAGTTCTACCTTTTTCTCTTAAATTTCCTTTCAAATTAGGAAGGTCTCAGGATATTTCCAGATAAGTTTTAATTACTGTATAATTTACAAGTTATTGATTGACATCATTCATGGTGCTTGCATTAACGGCCTCCTCATATAAATTTTTAAGTGAATTGATTCCCTGACTACAGCTCATACTGTTTCTTTAAATGAATCTCTGCTTAGTTAGAGACACAAGATTTATTGTGCATTAATATTAGAACTGTTCTATTTGGGCTCAATCAATTACTCCAACTAGTGTGACTGGGAATATAGCTTTTCACTGAATCATCTGGCACAATGTGAGTGCAATTTGCCTTTTTTCTAACTAGTAAATCCAAATAACTTCTCCTTCCCAACAAACACTGGTGGAGGAAATGTTCTCCTTCTGACCCATCTCTCCCATTATCTTTCCCTGGGCTTCTGAGTGGATTTTCCAGCAGAAATTCAAGAGTGTGACTGGATGTTTCTTGAAAGCAAAGAGCAGGGAGGGAAGTTGAACAGCTCAGGCTTGGATTTCCCAGGACACCTTTTGAGTGTGGGGGTTGTGTGGTTCAGAGCCCTTTGTCAGGGAGGTCCTAGGGCAGTGAGCTATAAAGGGCAGTAAAATGATAACAGAAGTTTGATTGGAAGAGGAAAGGCTTGTCTGCTTTACTACTTTCCTAGAAACCTTTTTCTTTAGTTGTGGAGTCTGGGCTCTGTCTTTAAAATCTTGAGACAAATAAGGATTCACAAAGCACTAACTCAGTGTGTTCTTCTGGGTGCTCTGGGATTTGGATCAGCTTGTATTGGGAAGCATAAAGCTTCTAGGCCTTAAGCAACAGAAGAGGGTTAAGTAGATGCATAGAGACCGACTGTCTAATATTCAACGTTCTGGTTGTGTCTGTATTTAAAAAAATAATCTAAAAAACAGTAGTTTTCACTTTGTTCACCTTGATATGAAAACTAGAAGGAAGACCCTAGGACATGGAGGAGAAAATATTTGTATCTGAAAGACTAAGTCAAACAGTGGGGTATGAAAGATTGTTCTAGAAAACACTCTAGATAATATTCACCCCTGGATCCATCTCTCTCACTTTCTAGGATTAATTCTGTGTCACTCCTGCATTTGTTACACAGAAAAGAATCCTTTGCAAATTTTCTTGCTATGGTATCATTAACTAAATTCTGACCAGCAGCAAACCCATACAGTGCCATTGACCCATTTGTGGGTATTTTGTCCTGTTCTTATCACTGTAGGAAAAATATTTTTGTCAAATGAGACCCAGTTATGTCTTTGTTACTCTATTCTCAGATTGTCAGGTTATTTGCAGGCTGCTGAATTCAGTTTTGGTTGTGAAGAAGCAAATGTCAATTCTGGGTTTGCATTTGCCACTTAGCACTGTATCAAATATATCAGCATATGAGACAGTTTTACAGAGATAACCGAGGCCCTGAAGGACAAGTTCTTCTTCACTCAGCAATAGCTTTACAGGGTCTCCCTGTTATTTTTACAGGACAGTTTGAGTCTCAGTGCTGGCTAGATCATGTATGAAGCTACCTTTGCTTTAGCCTTTGTCCCAGATCAGTGAGTCACTGATTCCTCAAGAGCTCTCTATGGCAGTTGCCACCAGCTTTCCTTACTTTATTGGGAATTTCTCTGCAGTCAGACATCTTGTCTCAGTTATGGGCTTCGAGGCGAAGGGGGCGGGGTGGGGGGGGCGGGAGGCCGGGGGTGGGGGTGGGGCCACAGAGGGGCGTATCCTGCGGCGGTGACACCCCCGGGTGTCACCCCAGCGCCCACCCGGGCCTGGTTTCCACCGCGGTGACGCGGGAGCTGGCGCAGCTCTGGCGAAGCCTCGGCCCGGAGGAACGCCGGCCTTACTGGTACATACTGGGGCGTACTGGGAGCACCACCTCCCGGCGGCCATCGCGAGGGACGTGGAGGTCCCCAAAGTGTCCCCTGACTCAGGTGGCCATTGCTGCTACTACCTCTGTTGCCGGTCAGTCTGGTGGCCTGGGTGTGCAGTGCGTTTCCAACCCGCTCCACAACGGCGCAGGCGCTACCGCAGCGTGGACATCCGGCGCACCTACGGCGGCGGTCACTGGCGGTACTAACCGTACCTTTACCAAGGCGCTGTTGGATACGGCTTGCCAAAACATCTACACCACTTCGGGCCAGTTCGCCGAAATGCTGGTTGTGTCGCCCGCTCATAAGGTGCTGTTCTCTGCCTTCTACATCAAAAGCACAGAGAATACATCAGAATTAATTTTTTGTTTGTTTGTTTAGTGCCTGTTTGTCTATCTGATAGTCCACCTGGGGGAAACTGATACATAAGGAACCACCTTTCATAACTAGTAGTTAGTTTTTTATGTGCCTTCTTGGGACCGTCACTGAACTGCATTTCATTCAGCTATCCGAGGTCGGATTCAGCAACTGCAAAAGCTAGCTCCTCATGCTTGCTAAATGCTGTCTTTTGAGTATGGACACTGATGAAAACTTCGACGAGCAACCTGTTCCCTGCCTTATCTCAGAACAAGATCTCTTAACTCCTACAATCCTCTTGGCCTCTTTTAGAGACCTAAATCCACCACACTGTGCCTCTGAGCACACGTGGTAGGTGGGATGAAACAGCATCTCCAGTCTTTGCCTAGACAGAATATGCAAGTGGGTAACCATCACTGATGAGCACAGAACCAGTGCATGTGGACGTAGCCACTCAGGGAGGAAAAAAAAAGGCAAAAAGATAAAATGTCATTGTGCACTGAAGAGCACTTGGGGAAAAAGGGCCGGGCCGGGGGGCATTGCGGGAGGGGGGAGAGGGGCAGGTGGCAAGATGGCCGGCGGCGGCCCCAGGGCATTGTGGGAAGGGCGGCCGGAGGGCCAGGGTGCCGCCATCTTGGCGGGCGATGGTGGCGGCCATCTTGGCGGGCGATGGTGGCGTCCGTGTTGGCAGAGACAGGGGTCAAGGGGGGGGGGTGGCGGCCGTATTGGCAGGTGACGGGAGTCTGGGGGAGTGGCCGGGGGTGCCCTGCTGGGGGGGGTCTGTGGTAGTTTGTGTGTACTTTTGCCCAATTTGGAAGGTAAAGGGAAGTCTTCAGTGGTAGTATGCATATGAGCTTATTAAGTTAGTCTTAGTAAATCAGAAACAGTATATTCATATTGAGCATAAAGCTGCCAGAGAGAAGGGTATCTTAAAGTGAAAAAGTATGTTAGAACATGTATTTGTCCTACCTAATAGAGGTAGGATGGCTTTAGTAATCAATATGAAACCTTCAGTGTTTAACCGAGCATACTTCCTTTATCCTGAAGCTGGTCCTAAATATGTGCCTGACAACTATGAGATGGCTTAGTATTATGAAATTGTGCATTATTAAAACGTCTTGAGGGCCATTTTAATCTCATTAATTGCATTGCTAAGATAGAGACTTATTCTAAGGCTGTATGTTCTGAGCTCTGTTTTTATGTTCAGGGCAGCACTGACTACATTTTGAAAAGACCATAAATTGTGTCTATCCATGAAGGGGGGACTCCACTGACATAGCTTTCTTGAATTTTACCATATGCTGTTGCCTTTGCCTCAAAACCTCCTGCTCAGAGCCTGCAGGACTGGGCTCACTCCCTCGTGGATTAGCCCCTTTTATTGCTCCATTTCTTCATCCTCTCAGATCTAGCAAAACAAGGCCAGTTCTGGGTTAGCTGGTCAGATCCTTCTGCAGGTTACCAGCAGACATTTGCCCCCTCTGGTCAGGACTCCTCATATTTGCACTAAACAGAACATATGGACTTTGACAAACAGCTGCAACACCCTGAACTGTATGAGCCACAGTAAGATAAAACCAAGTGACAGAGCCCACAGTGAAAACTGAATAGCAAGCACTGATGCAATCAAGGCAAACCGAGTGAGAAAAGCACATCCCGTAAGGGATGCGCTTACCAACCCATCCTAGCAGCCAGACTCACCGGGAGCAGAAAATCCAGCCTGTTCCGACTGACAACTCCCACATAACGCCACCGACAGCAAGGAAATGGTCCCTTATTTACACGAGTTTAAGCGAGAGCAGCATCAGAGCTCGCAAGCTAGCGCTTAGTTACGACTCCAGCAGTGGAGGCAGCTGGTTGCATGCGGGTTGAGATAGGACAGCATGTAGTCCCTGCAAACCAAAGCAAAGTGGAGGGTGGGAAGGCCATCAAGTTGGAGGCTAAAGGAGGGGCTGTTCTCCTGCATCACCCCAACACTGAAACTGGCTGTGCCCAGTCACAGTTTTTTTTGAAAGGTTTTATTGCAGTAAGGGTGGTTCAGCTCACATCAGAGTCACTGCAACAAAGGATTGTCTTGGAAAGCACCCCTTTCACATGAAAAGCTCCTGAGTTTTCAACAAACCCATGAAAACTCAAAATAGTATGGCCCCAGTTACTACAGTTGTCTTTGCAGCTTCACTGTGGAGCTGGATAGAATTGGAAGAACAGAAAGGGAAAATCATTTGGTGCAAGGATGTTAGAATACTACAATCAAAAAAAAGTGTAATGGCCCTCAAAAGTTTGCTGCTGTGATAGGCCACCCCTTAAATACTGCAATCCTCCCTCCTCCTTCTGTAAGGGTAACAAGAGTCAGGAAAACAACAATCCATAGCTAAACTGCTCTTGGGAATATGCTCTCCTTTTTTGATGAGTAGTTCTGTTGGGGAGGAAGTGACAGAGAAGTCCTATGTTGCAAGGAACGTTTTTCCTCGAAGATGGTGTAGCCCTTGCTAGGGAAGCTTTCAGTGCTTCCTGGCTTATGGTCCTCCCTTGAATGAGCCCAGTAATATGAGGAGTTCTGTGCCCTGTGACTCTGGCACAGAGACGCATAGAGTGGCTTGGGTGAGAAGAGGCTTTTCAAGGGAATTTTGCCTAATGTCCTGTAGTAAGTAGGGACTGCTTGCAGGGATGGGCATCAACTGTCTAACAATTACTACCTCTTGTTTTAGTGGGTGACTTCAACTTACCAGGTATCTCCTGGAAACACAATACAGAAGAGAGGAAACAAGTCTAGAAGGTTCCTGAAGTGTGTGTGAGATCATTTCCTAACACAGCTGGTGAGAGAGATAATTAGGGAAGGCTTTCTGCTATACCTGTTTTTCACAAACAGAGAACTTGTGGGTGATGTGATGATTGAACGCCATCTTGGTTATAGTGATCATGAAATACTAAAGGTTTAAATTCTTTGGGCATTTAAGGACGAAGTTTTGGAAAGCAGAAAGGTGCCAAGCCAAGTTTTCAGGGGAAGGGGCCTGTATTTGAGTAGGAATATTACAGAGTATAGAAGCCACTGCTTGGAGCCGGCCCCTGGACTAGCGAGCTCTGCTGAGAACATAGAGAGTTGCGTCCTTGCCTGCCAACTTTCTTCCTTTATACTGTAATCCATCAGTCCAGCTAGTGCTGTTTTCACCCTCAGAATGTGGGTCTTCTTGTCCTTGTTGATAAAATGCAAAGGAAAACAAGATCGAACTTTGAGACATGGGAATTATTTTGGTTCATATTCAAGAAATTTTAATTAAGTTTAAGAAATATTCCCTTGTTACAATCCAACAAGGTCTTAATTAGAGATGCTACATGAACTTATGGTGGCAGCTTCCCACATTCCAGATGCAGTGGATTGTACTTGCCCCTCTTGGTGACCACCTCACGTGTACAGTGAAAATAGTTGGTGGAGTAGAAAGGTTTTGCAGTCAGGAAGCTTCTACCCACAGATTTATGCTGCAGTGCTCAGCATCATGCAGCAGGGTTAGCTCCTGGAGTTCTGGTTCCAGCAGAGGAACCACATCAAATGCATCCTGTTTCATGGCCGGAACAGGATCTGCTTCCAAAATAATTTATTTACCAAATTTGTGCTTGTATAAAGAGGGCTTCAGGTTGGAAACCATGTCTAGTTTTCAAAGCCAATCCCTTTCCCCACTTTATCACATTTCTCACAAGTGAGTGAAACTCCATCTTGAACTGAAAGCAAGGGGTTTTTCTGCTGCCTTAGGGGACTAGTCCAGGGAAAATGGGAAGAAACCTATATGGTTTCAGTGAATGTGCTTGAATGGCGCTTTTCTTTCCACCGCCCTCTTTTTTTCAAGGTGTGCTGTTCCCCCCCCCCCCCCCCCCGCCCCGACTCTGATAGGATAAACAATCTAAACTGTTAGGTCAGAGGCAAGATAAGTGCTAATTTAGCATCAAGATGTGCAGGCCTCTGAACCAAAACTTCCTAACTCAACTATCAAGTTACTGTTCTAAATAGTAATAGAGAAATTGAAAAGATTATAAGTCACATTACTCACACAGATTTTTAAGTCCAAGCGGAGGGGATCCAGCTCTGTTTATTGCTTTCTGCCTTGAATTCCTGCCAGCTATGTAATGAGCCCCAAGAGCTCTTGGAGTCACTGTAAATGGGATAAAACCTCAGCACTACAGATGAAACAAACTTCTTCGAAGCAAAGTGGCAATTCTGCTGCATCTGAAAACCCTCCCTTGTCTCACCATTCCTTCTGCATGGGAAATTGTCTAAGCAGCCTCTTGCAAATGTGCATTTCAGTATCACGCCAACGATCATATATGCACAGATTTGTGTGGTATGTGCATGGGTTTATACAGTCATTCATTCTGGATATAATTAGACATCCAGAATATTCATGCGGATCTGGAGCCTTTGTTGTGCACCTGTTGTTGAACAATGGTGTTGTGTTGAAGAACTTGTTCCAAAGCAGAGCGTTTGGCTGTAGTGTTCACTAACCGCATATACCTGAACTGCCTTACAGTCTGTTCAAACCAGCAACAGCTGTCTTTTAATTTCTGAAGTACTCAATTTAGGTTGTCTTGGTGGGTGGCCGGAGCAGGGCATAAGGACAGGAGGCATGAGTCATGGGATGTCCCAGAAAACTCTCCTGTGTTTGGCACCAAAACCCTCTCTAAGGAGATAACTGCATGCGCTGATTAGTCATGAGGAAACTGCACTGCAGGCTCGACCGTTGTGTTTCATGACTTCAGGGGCAGCTAGCTTTGATTCCAGCTACCTTCTGAAAACATGTGGCTACTGCATGAGTTGTTTGCATTGGAATTTGTCTTTTAATTGTGGCATGGATAAGATGGACTAATTAGTTTACCCAAATCCAATTCCTAAATCCAAGCTGAGTCAATAGCTCTGCATAATCTTGCAGCTGTCAAAGAGTTTCATGAAAGGTATTTGGAGTTCTCGCTCTTGGTTATGGGCAGTATTCCTTAGCTTTATCTCCCAAAAATAACCCAAATCAATAAAGGATAGTAATGTCCAAGGTCTATTTTGATTTCTGCGTCAGATCCCCTTAGAAATGCTGAATAATGTGGTTATGACCTCTGACAGATCGCTGGCAAATTCCATCTTCTTCTTCCTAAATTCAAAAGGGTTTTCTTTTCCTAACATCAGGAGGGGTAAAATCTCCAAGAGGGAGCTGGGATTACTGTGAGATTGCTGAAAGAGCCACATATCTAAAGCCATAAAATAGTCAATGTCATGGCCATTGTCTGTTTAGTTTGTTTCAGTGCTATCTCACAGGGTTTTGCACAGGTCAGCAGACTCTTCTCTGAGTATCAACTAGGTCCTTAATGCCTTTGTTTGGGCAATGGAATTAAAACCCCAGAGCCTGTAGAGCAATGGTGGAGTTACAACATCTGTCTTGCTCTAACTAATGGGCTCCCAGGAAGCTGGTGAGGAGAGGGATGATGCGTTTGAGATCTCAGTAACAAGTGGCTGATGGGCTGAAGTTCTCATGCAGTTCATGAGAGAAATTTCATCAGCTGTAGCTGAGTGTACATGTATGGAGGGATGTGTATATGGACTTACAGAGTGGCATGATTTATTCAGGAAGAAAAAATAATTGTGGATTTTCAATTATGTATTGAATTTGTGCCAAGGAAGTGAAGAGAAGTACCCTGTTGCTTTGTTGTTGATTTCTTTGGGTTTTTTTCCTGCTTATTCTCACAGACTTCCTTTAACCTTTTACGTTCTGTCTTCCTTGTGGATTTGGATTTTCCAGAGAGGCTCTCGAGGAAAGGTGGTAACTGAATGTGTTCTAGAGCTACATACGAGAGACCTGATGAAACACAGTCACAGTGACATAGTTACTGTGAAAAATGTAATACTTTTTCTTGGCATCTGAGGCATCTATCAAAATGCTTTCTTGTCTGAGCTCTCTCACTATTTTATAATCATCCAAGGTTTTGAGAGGTACTGTTTCGGTTAAAACGAATTCATGTAGTGGTTCGGTGTCCATTTGACCTGAGATGAAGCTCACTGTTGCCTCACATGGCTTGTTTTTTGATGAAATGTCATTGGTGTATTGTTAATGTGTAGAATTTAAAGAAATTAAGCTGAGCGCTTAATGGGCCTCAGGAGATATTTTCGACTTTAATGCTGCTGGACAGCTGAAGGGGAACACCAGTATTTTACTTGTCAGTATAAAGTCAAGAGGGCAAGGACTACGCTGATGCTTTGGACATCCTGATAGAAAGCGGCAAAGAGCACGGCAAGGAGCTAACCATGCAGGAGCTGAAGGTAAAGACCCTCCCCACCCTAAGCTTGCTCCTGCTGTGCTTGGGGCAGGGGATCCCCGAATAGCAAAGCGTGAGCTGCTGTGAGGAGGAGTTTTTGAGGCAGACTTGAGATGATCAGTGACAGCTGGAGGCTCTCAATGTCTTGTTGGAGCTGCAGTTGAATTCTGGTCTGGTGGGTTGTGGTGTCGCCCGGCGGTGGTGGGGTGGGTTTGGGTGATGCGGCGGCCGCCGGGATCTACCCTTGCTTGCACGCGCTTGCCCTGCGCGACGCGCTTCCGATCTAGCAGAGCCCTGAGGGCGTTTTGGGGGTGTCTGGGTTTTGGGGGGCCAGGAGAACCCGCGGCTGCACGCCAACCTGCTGGAGCTGGAGCTGGGGGCGGAGGTGGGGGGCTCCCAGCCCTCTAAGCGAGGGGGCGGGTTTGCCCGGGGGGGTTCCAGCAGAGCCCAGAGGGTGTTGCACAGTTTCACTGAAGTAAGAAAAGTATTTAGCTACCTAATCACTGATGGTAGTGTACACCGCTCTCAGTTGATAATGTAGCTGATAGGATTAATGTCCCATCTAAATCAATGAAATTTTTTTCTAGTACTCTTTTATTATTCATCTTCCAATCTCTTCTGATCTCACTGAATTAGAATAAGTAGTCATCTCACATGGTAGCCACTTCTGTAATGAAACATAAAGAATAAGAAAAATATTATTGACATGAAAATCAAGAGGCTTATACGGAGTTACAGGAGGAAAGACTGAGGAGATGATCTTGCTGACAGTTAATTATTTTAGCAATGAGTGGCAGGTAGTTGAATTGGAGACTTGGACCAAATCCATTATTCATTAGGCTACTACGTAGTATCCCGAGTGGGTGTCTTTATTTGTAAACTAGCATGGGGCAGTCACGTAAAGAGGGTAGTCTCCTCCTTTTCTCCACTAATGCTTCAGGGCCCAGTCCTCTTGATTTACGAGATGGTTCCTTCCCGAGTAGTTGCTAACTGCAGTTAGCTGGAACAACCACCCCACACGCACAGCCCGGGACCGCGACCCGCACAGCCCAGCGCGTGCCCGTGGGTGGGGGCTGCTTGGAGCGGGTCGAGCTCCCGGGATGCCGCGCGCGCGATCTGATTTGCGTGGCCCCGCCCCGTGCCTGGGAACGCCAGGGTGATCTCGGCTCCGTACTCTTGCTGCCTCCCCGGTACCCCGGCTGTGGAGCTACCGGTGCCTCGGCTCCCCTGGACCACACGAGGCACCCGGGGCTGGAGCGGACAGCAGGAGGGCCAGCTTGAAAATGGATTAAACAGCTAGGAAAAGAGGTCATATTTTGTTATTAGAATGCAGTTCCAAGGCTTTAATGAATCTAGAGAATTTAACAATAAACTTGGTATATAAATTAAGTTGATTTATTATGCAATCAGCTACTTAAAATCCAATGAAATAAAGACTTAAGGCTTTCTATTCCACCATATCACCATTTTTATACTTTATCACAACAAAAATTGGAAAGTGATACCAGTATTAAAGGATTCCTCCTTGTAAATGTTTCTTTTCCCACCCTCTCTGTAAATAAATTTGAGCTTCAAATAGTAACAAAATCAAATATTGGCATCAAAATGCCTTCAATCTAAAATTTAGAAAGGCTTTTTTTTTTTTTGATCATTCTGTTCATGTGAACTTCTAAATATTTTTATCTCAAATTACTAATTTATATAAACTAAACATATACATATATTTGAAACCATTCATGAAACACCAAATTATTTTGTAAGATTATGCAAGGAAGCAAAAAAAAAAGTTTAAATACTTTTTATTTTACTGCAATGGTTATTTCAGATGTGAGTGGGGAATGCTAAGCGATGGGGCCATGTGGGTACAACACTGACATCTTCTGGCTGAAAAAACCCAAACCTCTAACTTTTTCACCTAGGAAACCACAAGGAACTTCCATCACAAAAGCATAAATAGAGGATGAAGTGGACAAAAGAGTTTTCAAGTATCTGGTACAAGCTTGGAAAGGTGGATCTTATCTGAGCCCACTTGAAAATCCACCTTAGCATCACTGTGACATTTGAATCGAGGGTGATACCAGTGACCAACCTGCTTAGGCAGGGCATGATGCCAATACGGCTGGGGGCTGTGAACAGCCAACCTAAGTGATTCATGATCATTCCTACCACTAAGCACACTCTGCAGACTGTTCCTCACTCATATCCCTGGAGAAGCACACAGATGTGTAGGTGGGAGAAGCTAAGGCTTCAGGAGGTGGATCTGGCCAGGTAAAATGTGACCTGATTAGATAAAACCGGGAAGTAAGGAACAAGCAAGGCTGAACTTGGAGAAGTTGCACAACTTGCTATGAAAACTGATGAAACTAAGAAAAACATGACTGTAAGAAGCATGAGCATTTTTTATAGCATGGGATTTAGACCACTGTCTATTTAATGCTGAAGGATAAAGATTTCAACTTCACTTAAAGAATATAATGAATTTTTCACTGACAACAAAATTCAATCATTTTTTAGAAATGAAAAAAAGTATATTGTTTCCACCATGTGTTACCCATCTGATCTCTGTCTTTATGAAAGTAATAGAAGTCCTCAACTTTTCATAAGGAATATTAATCTTATGTCTGCAATGACAAAATTGTTTGCAGTAGGTGCAGGATGGCTCAACTTAGCTACGTGTTACTTAGCAAATGAGCTGCAAGTCTTGCATTTGTAATATAAAGTGCTTGGTTCTTTCTCGTGTCATGGTGCCCTGGTGTCATCCACAGTTGCCTAGGTGAGCAGAGAGACTGAGGATGCATGGAGTCACTGACTTACTGCTGTGATGAAGAGGAGAAACCCAGAATCAGTGTGTGCCACCTTGGCTTTAAAGCAGCACATGGTTCTGCAATATGTGTATCTTTACATGTTTTGGGGTATCTATTGTGATTATTTCTATATTGAGCACAGCTGAGTGGCAGTTTGCTATGTTGAATACAGATCATGGGAGCAAGCCTCATCTAGGCAATTTCATCTGGAGGAAAACAAAACACATTTTCTCAAACTCCTTTTTCTTCCTCAGTTCTTCACTCTGTGTCATCCTGTAATTTTACTTCTAAGTCCAATTCTTATGTCAATCTCTTTTTACTAACTTGATGTAAGGACAGAGCTACTGTACTTTCAATAATTTCAAGGAGGAGATCAGTCTGGACCTAGAACAGAACCTGAAGCTCGTATTATTCCTTTTCCTTGAACAGTTCTAACTAAATGTAATCCAGACTCCCTCTCTCAGGGAAATGCTGTCTAAACCAGTAAGCATATTTAGGATAGGGATTGCATGTTTTTTCAAGAAGGTAGTATTTTCATCAAACAATCCAGGGTGATGCTTCACCTGTATCTGTATTCACATGTATCTTCTTGAAGATAGCACTTAAAACTTTAAGTTCTTAAAGATCTTTAAGATCTGGAGGAACTGGGAGGGACTGGGAGGGGATTGGGGGGAATGGGGGGGGACTGGGGGGAACTGGGGGGGACTGGGGGGGGAAGGGGGGGGGTAGGGGGGGAGGGGGGGGGGACGGGGGGGGCGGGGGGGGGGGCGGGGGGGCCCGGGGGGTAAGGGGGGCCCCGGAGGGATCGGGGGCGTTGGGGGGACCAGTGACATCAGGGACATCGGGGACACCGGGGATACTGGGGGCACGGGGGGAACCAGAGGCATCGGGGGCGGGGCGGGGACCAGGCCAGCCAGTGAGGTCATTTGTCTATTGTGAGCCTCTTTATACTTGGAGATATGCACCTTGCTCTCCTTTCACATAGAAAATAGTATTCCTTTTTCCAGGAATCAAACAAACAACAAACTAATTGCATACTTAATTTTCACTATTTCACTATTCCTGATACACTTTTCCTGTGTTCTATGAATTAAGTTTGTTTGTTTTTTTTTCCTGGGGCAAGGCATTAGTTCAGCATTCTGCCAAATCTGAAGCCTTTAAAAAGTGAGAAGGAGAGCTGCGGCGTATTAATAGGAGCTTTGGAACATAGTACATAAAAGAAGCAGCTCATTTCCAGTTTAAAAAATGAAGAGGAACTTCAGGTGTAAAAGAAGAAGAGATGAGGTGCTCTTTGCTTCCATATTCTCAAATATGCTGTCATCTTACAAGGCTTGTTCTTGGGAAGCTCATCTGGTGTTTCTCTATGTGACCATCCCAGTGACATTAGGACATGCATTTGTGATTTTATATTGCTTTGACAATTGATCACATTCTCTTTTCACTCAGGACTAGGAGCTTTGAAGTCCAGACCCTGGGAGAGAGATGGTTTCTTCTAAATGCTCTGTAACCAGGTGGCGGTTATGGCTGAGAAGGGCTGTGTAGCAAGGCCAGGAATAATTATTTTGGAATAATTATAATTATAAGCCTTTTGTTCAGCTGCTCCTCCAGGCCTGCTAGCTATTGTCAGTGTGCCTTCCTGGCTTAGCCTGTGATGATGAAAATCATGTCTCCCACTTAAAAGAAGTGTTTCAAATGGAATCTGAAATGATGTGCTTCAGGTTTGAATCCAGCATCTTTCCTTAGAGGACAGACATCTGAACCACTGGTACCTGACTGACTGGAGACCATGGAAACAGTACATTCCAGCAGATCACATCGAACAGAGGAGCCACTGGACGATGCAGAAGAATCACAGACAGAAGCAGTTTCATCTGACAAGGGAACCGTAAGGCTGGAGATGCAGTAACAACAACGGACAAGGTAATCGAGTCTCAACCACTACCTGCTGGGACAGTGGGCCAAAAGGCTGAAATAATTGCTCTCACTAGAGCAAAAGAAAAGAAGAGACACAAAATGAAGTAAATTGCCCCAACCAGCAGCTTGTTACTTTAATGCTGATATTTTCATACGTACAGGCCCCCACCTCACGAAAAAGGGAAGCTCTGCTAAAGAAATTAAGGGGGGGGGGTCACCCCCCCAAAAAAGTTGCAGTCCCCCCAGCCCTTGACACACAGACTGGCAGCTGCTCCACAGGGCCAGGGGGAATGTGCCAGAGGACGGTGTCACGTCTCTTGCTCAGCCTCTGCTCCCAATGTTCCTGCAGTATCTGCAGTATTAGAACAGAAAGGGAACCACTGGCTTTCCCTTTCGAGGTTTTTGAAATATCAAGCCATCTTAATAGAATCTGATGATATTAAAATTGAAGTAGCTAATGTTGTGAACCCAGCCTCCTTTCTTAACAGCCAAGTTTCAGAACCACCCACACACGACTGCGTGGAAACTATAGAGACTGTATACTCCAGCCGAGTGGACCTGAAAGAATCTCCCTTAGAAGAAGCAGAAAATTGGTATGTAGATGGAAGCAGTTTTGTTAAGCACTGCAGTCTCAGCCTGACTTGTCACAGACCGTTGTGGCCTCTGCTTCCTCTTCACCTCTGCTGCCATGAGCTCCACCAGCACTGGCCCGGGTCCCTGCTGAACGTCCTGCACAGCTGATGGGCACTGGCTCTTCTCTGGGCCTTGCTGGGGAGGCACACTTTGAGGAATGGGGATTTTGGTAATCCCTTGGGGAAGCAATCAAGAAGGAAGTGAGCTCTCTTAATGCTCTGCTGCTGACAAAGCTCACGGTGCTTCTGGGGCATTCATAGAATGGCTTAGGCTGGAAGGGACCTTAGAGATCATCTAATCCAACCTCCCTGCCATGGGCAGGGATGCCTCTTAACTAGACCAGGTTGCTCAAGGTCTCCTTCAACCTGGCCCTGAACACCTTCAGGGAGGAGGCAGCCACAACCCCTCCGGGCAATCGATTCCAGAGTCTCACCAGCCTCATACTGAAGAACTTTTTCCTAAGATCCAATCTAAACCCATTTTCCCTCAGTTTAAAACCATTTCCCCTCATCCTCTTGCTGGACACAGTAAAGAAGTTTTTCCTCATGTTGAGGTGGAACTTCCTGTGTTTCACCTTGCTACCATTACCTCTCATCCTATCACATGGCACAACTGAAAAGAGACTGGCCCCTTCTAATTGACACCCACCCTGCAGATATTTGTAAACATTAATGAGATCCCCTCTCAGTCTTCTCTTTTCCAGGTTAAACAGCCCAAGGGCTCTCAGCCTTTCCTCATAAGAGTGATGTTCCAGTCCCTTCATCATCTTTGTAGCTCTCCATTGGACTCTCTCTCTCCCCCTCTACTCTGTGCTGGTGAGGCCCCACCTGGAATACTGTGTCCAGTTCTGGGCACCCCAGTTCAAGAAAGATAGAGACCTACTGGAGAGAGTCCAGTGCAGGGCCACCAAGATTATTAAGGGAGTGGAGCATCTCCCTTACGAGGAGAGGCTGAGAGAGCTGGGGCTCTCTAGCCTGGAGAAGAGGAGACTGAGGGGGGACCTCATTAATGTCTATAAATATGTTAAGGGTGAGTGTAAGGAGGCTGGAGCCAGACTCTTCTCATGGAAGGGACCTCAAAAGATCATCTAGTCCAACCCCCAGCCAGAGCAGGACCACCTAGAGCAGATCACACAGGAACACGTCCAGGAGGGTTTTGAACGTCTCCAGAGAAGGAGACTCGACAACCCCCCTGGGCAGCCTGTTCCAGTGCTCCATGACACTCAGTGAAAAAATTCCTCCTCATGTTTGCATGAAGCTTCCTATGCCTCAGCTTCCACCCATTGCCCCTTGTCCTATCATCAGGCATCACCAAGAAGAGCCTGGCTCCATCCTACGCTGCAGCACTGGGAGCTGGAGGGTGTTGATAACACCCCCGTGTTATCACTGCCAGTGCTCACACGGCACCAGGGTGGGGAATACAGCCGAGCTGAGCTGCCCAGTGGGATATTCCATACCATGTGACGTCAGCTCAGCTATAAAGGGAGAGGGCAGGAGGAAGATGGGGGCTTGTTCTCCGAGCAACCGATAGGTGTTCTGGAGCCCTGCTTCCTGGGACAGGCCCAGCATCGCCTGCGGACGGGAGGCAGAGAATAACATCTTTGTACGGTGCGGCAAGGCATCCAGGTGAAGATGAGTTCTGGATACCTACAAGCTCTGGGGGGAGAAGGAGAGGATGCTCAACACACCACAGCCAGCTCTTGTCCTCGATACACGAGCAACTGCATCGACATCGGGGAAAAAATGCACGCACAAATGAAGAACAGCGCACAGGTATTCACATCCTGGCTGCTTCTCATGTCCTCAGACACTCCAAGACACAATGAACTTAATTTAATGAAGTGAGTGTGTTTTGTGTAACAGAAAGAGGAACTTTAGAAGGGTTTGTGCAATCAAATTATGTAAATTGTGGTTTTTTCAACTTCGCCACCTTGTAATAATATTGTGAAAAACTGATTTTTTTTTTCTCTTTTATTTTTCCTGAAATCCTAATTTTGATTTAGTTTCTCCATTTATTTTTTTTGTTCAAAAACATTGTCCTATTACCATATTTATTAACAACGTTCCTGTGTTTATGAGCTACTGAAACGCTGATCCAGCAACAGGGCTCACTGAACAAAACCAGAGTTATTTACTTTAAATTTATTGGTGCCAAACTTGTGTGTGAGAGAGGAACACCGATATGGAACTACATGAAATACCTAGTCTAGATGGGTTAGAGAAGCACAGAAGTCTCAGAGGGGAATGGGACCAGGTGAACAACACAGGCACTGCTGCGGTTCTGACTGTAAAGTTAGACCTGTGCCAGTGCATCTCAAACGCATCCATCTGTGTACAACGTGCTGAGCATTTCAGAGTTGACTTTTGCAACGCACAGTGTTGTTTAGTTACTTTATCACACAATCATCCACGCTGAGAGAATTGTTTAACATGGTAATTATGTTTTTTTTTTCTGGCCCCATGCAACTGATGAGATCAAGTGTTAATAGAATCCCACTTTTAGGGAAAATCAATTATTTATCATGCAAACAGAAAAGTCTGCACAGTTTTTTTACCTCACTGTACAAATCAGGAAAATATTCATTTCCAGAGAAGAAATAATAAAGAAGCTAGACCAGATTTTTAGGGAAATTGGGATCTTCACAAGGAACTTGCTGGATTTTTTCTTCTCTTACATTTTTATATTCGCTCGGCGCCGCTTTGGCGACATCACCCAGAGAAGCGGAGCGGCCGCCTCGCGCTTCCGCTTCCGGGAGAAGCCCCGCCCCACTGCCGCCCTCTCCGCTCCACTTCCGGCCAGGGCTGTCCCCGCCCACTCCAACGCGCTTCCGGCTGCGGCGGGAGAGGGCGCCGCCGCTCGGCACGTGTGGCTGCCGGGCCGGGGCCGGGGCCGGGACTCCGACTCCGACTCCCTCAGCGCCTTCTCCCCCCCCGCAGCCCGGCTCTCCCCTTGGCTCCGCTCGTCAACCCCCCCAGGTCCTTCTCTTCCTGGCCACTCGCCAGCCCCTCCTCCCCAAGCCAGTAGTGCTGCTGGGGTTGTTGTGGCCCAAGTGCAGGACCCGGCATTTGGCCTTTTTGAAACTCATGGAACTGACCTTGGCCCAGCGATCCAGCCTCTCTAGATCACTTTGTAGAGCTTCCCTACCCTCAAGCAGACCGACACTTCCACTTAGCTTGGTGTCATCTGCAGATTTGCCAAAGGTGCACTCTATCCCCTCATCCAAACTATTAATGTAGAACAGTTCTTAAAGAATGGGAATTCTAAAAATCCTACCTTCTCTTTCTGGTTATCCAACTGTCACAAACATGATAATGTTCTCCTCATTTTCAACTTTAAATGCAATTCCCTGACTGTCTTACAGTAAATATAAGCTTGACCTTTGGAATTCCCTGTAGATATTGCTGACTTCTCATAGCAAAAAAAACCAAAACAAACAACCCACAACACACTCTTCTCATTACAGATCTTGCATTGATATCTTCTAGTTATTAATGAAGGGGCTTTCAGGAAAAGATATGAGGAATAGGAATAACCGTTTTTTACTAATTTTATATATATATATATATAAAAAACAAGACAAACAAACAACAATAACTACGGTAGTAACAACAAACAGAACCAGGAAACCCAGTGCCAACCCCTCTCGGCTGCAAGCACTTTTCCCTTTGGTGCAGTTCACGCACAGCCGGGGAGGAGGGGCGGCTGGCGGCTCCCGGTGAGCAGGGAGGGTGTGATGATCTCCCCGCGCCTGCAGGGCCGCCCCGGTCCTCGGTGAGGCTGGACCACATCTGTGTACCTTCATTAGGCAAGGACTAATAAAGTGTCTGCAGCAGTTAGTACTAAGTCTAGCTCTGTTTAAGGGTTTTATTAATAACTATAGTGACTATAGCATAAGACACAAGTAAAACTAGATTAAATAACACTATCTTTTAATTTTTTATTTATTTTTTTTTTTAATTAGAAGGACAAATAGACTAAGGACTCTAGAGATGTGCTCTCAACCCAGGCCTATTAGAAATTCTGGGTTACAAAATAGATTGTTGCCCATTCTGGGACCCTCAGGTCAAGAAGGAAAGGGAACTGCTTGAGAAGGGCCAGCGCAGAGCCACAAAGATGATTAAGGGAGTGGAACATCTCCCTTATGAGGAAAGGCTGAGGGAGCTGGGTCTTTTTAGCTTAGAGAAGAGGAGAGTGAGGGGTGACCTCATTAATGTTTATAAATATGTAAAGGGTGTCAGGAGGATGGAGCCAGGCTCTTCTCAGTGTCATCCAATGATAGGACAAGGGGCACTGGGTGCAAGCTTTGTTTGTGCCCTCGTCATGCGGGGAGCTGTAGTCCCGGGGCACGGGGCTTCCTGGGCGCCATGTTGGTGTCCCTCGGCATTCCGGGAGCTGTAGTCGCAGGGCACTGGGCTTCCTGTGCGCCATGTTTGTGCCCTCGGCATGCTGGGAGCTGTAGTCCCGGGGCACGGGGCTTCCTGGGCGCCATGTTGGTGTTCCTCGGCATGCCGGGAGGTGTAGTCCCGGGGCATGGGGCTTCCTGTGCGCATGGTTGTTGCCCCTCGGCGTGCGGGCTGTAGTAGCAGAGCCCGGGGCCTCCTGGGCGCCAGGTTGGTAGCCCCTCGGCATGCCGGCAGCTGTAGTCCCGGGGCACGGGGCTTCCTGTGCACCAGGTTGGTAGTCCTCGGCATGCCGGGAGCTCTAGTCCCGGGGCACAGGCCTTCATGTGCGCCATGTTGGTGTTCCTCGGCATACCGGGAGCTGTACTCCCTGGACACGGGGCTCCCTGTGCGCCATGTTGGTGTCCCTCGGCATGCCGGGAGCTGTAGTCTCGGGGCACGGGGCTGAATGAAGTAAAGAAATTGTGTATTACTCCTCAAAATGATGTCAAGGTCCCTGAAACTTGACTGTACAGCTGCTTACATGAGTTTTACATCAGTCTGTTTTCAATTATTCCTGATTTGCAAATCTGTCAAGTGAATTTGTGCCATGAGGCTGTGGTAACTTACAAAAACAAAAGGAGCACTACACCAGACTCATCTTGCAAAGGCTGGAGACTAAATGGAGAGTTTTTGGGTTTGGATCTTCTGCATTATCTAGCTTTTTTGAGCAAAGGGATGTTCCATACCATATGAGGTCAGCTCAATTATAAAGGGAGAGGGCAGGAGGAGGATGGGGGGGCATTCGGCTTTGTCCTTCAAGCGGCTGCTGTGTGTTCCTGGAGCCCTGCTTCCTGAACTCGGCCCGACATCGCCTGTAGACGGGAAGTACCGAATAACATCTTAGCTATCATAACTGACTGCTCTTTGCGTCTTATTCTCTCCCTGCGTGCCGTGCTGACGGAAGTGGGGTGAGTAATAGAAGGGTTTGGTGGGCACCTGGTTTTAATATCTACCATTTAACAAACGACATAAAAAACATCTAAAAGAGTCAAACAAGGAAACAACAACAACAACCAAACAATAAAAATCTCTCCAAAAAGAACTGAAAACCCCAAACCTCATAATACTAATACTAATACTAGAAAAAGTCTTCTCCTGTTCCAGTCCGAGTATTCCGGGGCAGCGTCCTCCTGAAGTCTGTGGGGGCTTTAGGGGAGGGTCGTCAGCGCACTCCGGTGGCTCACATCCGCTGGGAGGGAGGCGTCCAGGTCACAGATGTGAGGCAGGGCTTTGGATTTTCTTTCAAGATTTTTTGTGTTACTATCCTTTCCAAACACGGTTTGTACGTGACATTGCAGACTTCATCTTCTTGGGTTCTTTACTAGGCCGTTGAAATTTTGTATTTTTTTTGTTGTTGTTTTTTGTTTGGTTGGTTGGGTTTTGTTTTGTTTTCGTGGTCTCTTAATTCTTCTAAGAACTTTGAAGTAGTTATGAGTCTTCAGATGACTGTAGTTAGCAATGCGCTGAATTGCTACTAACACTGGTCTCCCGGGAGCCTCCTTTATTCCAGGCTCAACAACCTCAACTCCCTCAGCCTGTCAACAAAGCAGGGAGGTTCTAGCATACTGAGGTTTAAATCACATTTGGAAGTCTTATCCAAATACAAAGTGACGTCTCCTTCTCACTGTTTTCTTCCCTGCATTTGCCTTTGCAAATTTCAATTTCTTTTCACCTTTGAACAAAGATGAGCATTTTACTTCACGGAGCCACGCTCCATCCCAGTTAGCTTTTCCACATCCACAGGTTTCACCTAAACAAATGGAACAAGAAGATGTTCTTTGTTCTGGAGTATGGGAAAGGCCTATGTTGATGAGGACCTCTTATTTCTTTAAAGTAATTGTTCAAATAATAAGAGCTAAATTTGAAATTAGGGACTCGGTTTAGCTGGTAGCACAGCTGCTAGGTTGGGAGATAACTTACTGGCTTTAAAAACATGAAGCTAATGTCTGTTGAGCAATTTCTCAATATCTTGCAAATGTAAGCTTGGAACAGAGATGTCTATCAAAGGACAAGTCTTGCCTCATATTCTGCTGGGTGTTAAACTGGTTGTTCACTTTGCCTGATTGTAAAATTGCAGCTTCTTCCTGAATGCATCTTCACTTTCTCACTTGGACAGGACTCTCAGAAGACTTAATTGTATTTAGGAGTTTCAGGCTTTTTGGGGGGTTGTTTGGGGTTTGGGTTTTTTTGTTGGTTTTGTTGTTTGGTTTGTTGTTTTGTTGGTTTTGTGGGGGTGTGTGTGGGTTGGTTTGGGTTGTTTTTGTGGGGTTTTTGGGGTGTGTGTGTGTTTACTTCTGTGGTTCTGTGATCCAGTGAAGGAATGGTACCCACCAACCATCACCCTGGACCAGCCAGCACAGGAGCTGGGGTCAGCTGTAGAGGCTGTGGCCAGGGCACCATGCCCTGTCCCCATCCCAGCACTGGTGGCATTGTGGACGCCAGCCCTGTGAGCCTGATGGGACTGGAAACCAGATCAGAAGGTGCAGGAGGGCACTCGGCAGCCACCCCATCCCGCGGCGGGGACGATGGCGATGGTGAGGTGGCAGTGGCTCCCTGGTGGCCATCAGTGCTGAAAGGTCTGTAGAATATCCATTTCATGTATTCCAAACCCTACTCATGAGCCATAAAACAGGCCATAACTTAAGGTGGTGACTCCCAGGTTTGTTTGGTGTTTTGGTTTTGGGGTTTTTTTTGGTAATAGCCAAGATTACAGCACATTGCAGACAAGTGTGAACAGGAACTTAAAAGGTCTTGGAGACCTGCAATAGATTAGCTGCTTTTTCTCTTTAATTAGTCCCTTCCTAGCAGCCTTTTAGCATCAGAGAATGGTAGAACTTCCCACTATTTCTTTCATTGAGGATAGACCATTTTTCTTCCCTGTACAATTTTCTGCCAGATTGGCTACTTTTCTAATTTCCCCATAAATCACACAAAATTCATGACTCCTTTTTCCACATTTGGATTCACAAATCAACCAAGTTAATTCATTCTCTTGAAAGAAAGAGGCTGAAACAAACATCCAGGATCATTAGCACAAAATTATCAGCATAAAGTTATCCTGACTTTGAACAAAAATTTCCAGAAGGCTCTAACTATATAGCTATCGGGGAGCTCTGCGCAGGCATCGACCCGTACCGGCGCACAGAGCTCTGCGCTGCGGCACCGGGAGCTCGGTGCTGAGCCACACTCCAGCCATGGCTGGCACTGGACACACTGAGCGCGGTCCTGCACTGAGGGGCTCAGTGCTGAGCCACACTCCAGCCATGGCTGGCACTGGGCGCACTGAGCGTGGTCCTGCACTGGGGGGCTCAGTGCTGAGCCACACTCCAGCCATGGCTGGCACTCGGGCGCACCGGGGTGCTCAGCACCCTTAGAGTGGAGCAATGAAGAGCCATGAAGATGATGGACTGGAAACTCTCACATATGAGGAATGTCTGAGAGACCTGAAACTATGCAGCCTTGATAAGAGAGGGCTTGGGGGAATCTCACCAGTGTATACACATACCTGAGCAGAGCCAGGTTCTTTTCTGTGATGTCCAGAGATAGGACAAGAAACAATGAGCACAAATTGAAATGTGGGATTGATTCTGTGTTTCTGGGTTCAAAGACAGGGTTAAAACCTTACTCCTTCTCCTCAGTCCCAGGCCAAGGGCATCCTGGCCTGGATCAGCAGTAGTGGGGCCAGCAGGAGCAGGGACGGGATCATTCCTCTGGACTTGGCACCTCGAACACTGTGTCCAGTTTTGGGCCCCTCTCTCCAAGAAGGACATTGAGGTGCTGGAGAGGGTCCAGAGGTGGCTACAAAGCCAGTCAAGGGTTTGGAGCACGTGTCTTAGAAAAGGCTGAAGGATCTGGGCCTGTTGAGCCTTGAGAAAAGAAGGCTGAGGGGGGACCTTATTGCCCTCTACAGCGGGCTCACCTTCATGACGGCTATAGTCCTTTCTCAGATTTCTCATCTCCTTCATAGATAAAGGTTTGGTGGCAACCTCTGCATCTGATGACTCCCCATCTGGTGGGTTTGCTTTAGAAGGACCTGTTCCATTGTCATCTGATCACACTCGACGATCTGTTTTTTTTAGATTTTTCTTTCCAATTGCAGGGGCATGAGGCTTTGCATCTGGTTCTGACTCATACTCAGATTCAGCTTGAGAAGGACCATCTCCCTGATCTGTTGCTGGACTTGTCAGTAAAGTGCAAGCAGTTGGTGAGATAGAACGTAAAATTTCGGGGCTAACATCTTTCCTGGGGAAGCTATCCTCAGACATTCGTTCTTCTAAGGCCAAAAATGCATTTTTTCCAAACCACCTCTCCTGTAGCCTAAATTAAAGGGCTCAGGAGCCATGTTGGTTGTCCTGTCAGTAAAGTGCAAGCAGTTGGTGAGATAGAAAGTAAGATTTAGGGGCTAGCAACTTTACTGGGGAAGCTATCCACAGACGTTCGTGGTTTTTAGGGGGAAGCACAAGCGAAACTCCCTTTGATTATGCCAGCTCAGGACAGGCTGGGGGCTTAAGGGATCAGGGCGTAAGGGGCCGCTGCTCCGTCCTGGCGACGGTCAAAGTGCCGGCTCGACCCGGCTGAGCGATGGAAGGGAGCAGCACCAGGAACCCGCGCGGGTGCCCTGATGCGCTTCTTCCAAAGAAGCCAAAACAACGGAAAACAAACAAACAAACAAACCCCAACCAAACAAGCGATTAAAAAAAAACCAAAACACCCGGACAAAATGAAGGTCAAACAAACATTTCTTTCCCTGTCTGAACTTTGTTCTGCTGAACAAAATAAAGACAAAAACATGGTAGCAGACTTCTTTTTTACTGCCCTTGGTTAATATTGGCAGTATTCTGATGAATCCAAAACAAGTTCAGTTGTACCTGTCACTTAACCTCATTCACTATGTGTCCCAGCCATGCAGGTAACAAGTAACAGAGAAAAAGCTTAAGAATGTGGGTGGCTGTGTGTTTTACAGACTTCAGGAAAGACCAGAAAGGACAAAATGGTACTAGAACAGAAATAAAACATTAAACTTGTACCTGAACATTCATTTCCTTATCAAAAAACTACACTGAAAAGATGCCAATAGGTGTTATTTAATTTTGCATGTTAGACTTTAACTGAACAAATACATCTCTGGGCTCACTATAGTTAGCTGTGTTTTCAAAACTCACAGATCTTCAGGTAACTAGTGAGCTCTGGTGAGCTATTTTCAGCATTCCTATCAGAATTTTTGATGAAATTAGTATGGTATGGAATGCTGTGTCAACAGCTCTGGGTCCCCAGCACTCAGCTCCCTGGCCCCAGAGCCACCCCCGGCCCTGGTCTGGTCCCGCTGGCGCTACCCGGTGCCCGGAGTCGCGATGGTTGGAGGATGGGGTGTCCCGCTGGTGCTGCTGGCTCTGCTGAGCCTGCCGGGTGCAGGGTCCCTCAGAGGTGCTGGCTCAGGGTGCTGGGGCCCAGCGTGAGCTGGGTGGGGTGGAGCAGGGCTGGGGTGGGTGAAGGGTGTGCCCGGGACCACTGGGTGGGTGCTGTGAGGATGGTACCTGACAAGTTTCATCCTGGTACTTGGTAAAAGAAAATAGTGATGATATTACTTACTGAGAATTCTGATTAACTAACTGCATTCTCTGCAGTAGGGAAGTCATGGTTTGGGGCAGCAGAAGCATCTTTTAATTTAGTCCCATTTGAGTCTCTCTGGAAACTACTCCCTATAAGGAGAGGCAAACTTCGTCTGGATTTAAGAAGCACTTGAATATAAGGAGGTCTAGTTTTACCCTCTCGGAGTCAGTATCATCCAAAGACCAAGGAGGGGGGGCGGGCGGGCTGGGGGGGTGCTGTGGTCTCCCGAAAATAAAGAGGGGAGGGGGCGGGGAGCGCGGTGCGCGAGCGCGCATGGCCGCGGCGCGGGGCTGCGCGGTGCGGGGCTGCGCGGTGCGCGGTAGCGGGGACGTGGTAGCGGGGACGTGCCCCGGTGCGGCCGCCGTGGGGTGCTCGGTGCTCGTCCTCTTCGGCCCGGCCCTCGCCGTCCCTCCGCGCTGATTCTCTCTCTTTCCTCTCTTTTTTTTTTTTTTTTTTTTTTTTCCCAAGGTATAACATCTACACATGACTAGGATCTGCCCTTCCCACAGTGGCTGGAGGAGTCACTTGCTGAACTGCACAGTATAAAATTCACACGTGGCATGTTTTTCTCTGAAGGCAAGGATACTCATACAGCTCCAAGTAGACTTTTCAGATCACTATGATGTCACAACTATTTGGAGTCTGCTTAAACTAAGAAACTTCCATAATTTTTTCTTCATGAAACTGATAGCATCCTGGAGAATGCTCACGTAACAACTGTTTTCTACAGGTCCACTTACCTTGCCAGAAGTGTCAAAACCTGGGGGTAATGTAAGAGACCATAGTCTGAAAAAGGGGCAAAATAGAAGGATTTCTAGTCATACCAGTTAAAACTCTACTTTTGGCAAATAGCAAAAGTCAAGTTTCAGAAAATGTTTGAGTCAATCTAACATGTGCTGTTGATTTGGGTTTTTTTAATCTTTTTTTTTTTTTTTTTGAACCCTCAGTGCGGTTGTTCAAACCAAAACAACAACAAAAAAATGAAATAATGAAAAATAAGTGCTTTGTGCCAAATGTAATAAAACGGCCAGGATTCTCATTATAAAAAGCATAAATTGCTGAAAGCAAATACATTATAAAGGAAACTGTCAATGTGATAATTGTGCACTCCTGTCACTGAATTACATAAAATATATGTATTTATGGATATGCTAACCCTCTAGACCATTTACTGGTAGAGTAACAAAAATACTTTGTACTGTGGATATTTTATTCTTTTTGTCATTTTTTATATTACAACATAGTCTACAGAGATCTCACATTACAATATAGACAAACAGCAGTGGTTTCAAACACCTTTCTCCTCCCAGCACAACTCCAGGGCTTTTTCCAAGTGCTTGTTTCACAACATGTTTAAATGTTAAATTTTCACATGGCTTAAAACTAAACACTTAAAGTAGCAGGGATATCCAGTTCTAATCCTCTGTAAGCTTTTTGATTTACTTCATGGTTGTTGGAGAGGATATTGATTGCCTGTTGCCAAAGAGATTCAGGGTGAGCAAAAAGACATGTTGTTGTAGATGCACCCCAACCCAACAGGTCTGTCTATACACACAGAGAAGCACTGATTTAAGAACTTTGTGTTAACTCATGAGTACTCCTCAAACACAGCAGTGCAAGAACAAGAAGGGAGATGATCCTTGGTTCAGAATATGCATCTCCCTTGATTTTAGCATGGCTTTGCTAGATTAACACGAGCCCACACACTACATGATTGCAGAGTTGTGGAAAATTAAATTCACAGGCTGGAGTGAATGCAAAACACACTTCACATCAGCACTGCAGCGAGATCTGTCTCAAGTGTTTAGCATCCACCCCAAGGGAATTAGTGTCTTGCAATAACAAACTCACTGGAGTGCTAAAGAGACTTCCAAAGGAGGTCAAAGCTCTACTTACCTGATAAGTAAAGAGACAGGAATAGTTTAGGGTTTGTTGGGGTTTTTTTCTTGTTTTGGGGGGTTTTGGGTTGTTTTGATGTTCGTTTGTGAGTTTTTGTTTTGGGTTTGGTTTTTTTTTCATTTAACTCAGTCACCCCTGAACCAACAGCAGCCAGTCCATCACAAATATAACACACTAACAATATTTTTCCGTTTCAAGTTTTTTAAAACAGGTAAAAAACGTCCTGACACACGCGCTGCGAGAGGAGCTCCCGGGGCGGGGAGCGGGGCCGGGGCCCCCCCAAAGCAAAGTGCATCTCTGAGCGTCCGCCGGGCCGGGCCCGCTTGCATAGATAGAAATGTGGGTTCCTCCCTTCGCCTCTTTATTGCTTCGGAAAGTTTCGCTCCGCGGCGTTGCGCGGGCTCCTCTCGCTCCCACGGGCCGGGGCAGCGGGTGTCCAATGCCGGGGGTTGGGCCCCACCGGGCACCTCCCCCCGCCTCTCCCCGCTCCCTCCTCCGCGCCTCTCTCCCCCTGGGTAATGTGCCGTCAGCGTTGCTTACGTCACGTGGGCTCCTCGGGAGTCTTGCGGCAGCATAGCCCAGGGGTGCTTGCTCCAGCCCGAGAGCCCTGGAGTTACTGTGCGTTTGCAGAATCCCGTCCCAATACCCCCAGAGCCTTTGTCTGCTTGCGCGAGCCCATTCTGAGGTCCCCCAGGTCCTCCCTCCGTCCCCACATCCCTGGGTAGAGCTAGATTTTGGTCTTGCATTCAGGAACACAGAGATGGGGACCAAAGGCAAAACAGACAAGAGTCTCTCCCTTGGATGTGGCCATTGGAGAATAGAAATTGACCCTTGTGATCCCTCAGCTTTAGTACTGGATAGGGTGTATTTAGAATGGAATCCCTCGTTGGTCAGTTTGCTCCTCCCTGCAGGTGCAGCTTTTGTCTTTCTGCACCCCCAACCTGGTCCACGAGACCCAGCAGTGACCTTGGCCTGCACACCAGTCCTTGGTAGGTAAACCCCACCAGGCCCAGTCCCTGCCCTGGGATCCTTGGGGGGGGGGCAGTGGCAGTGGGGACAGTTGGGTGGGAGCTCAGCGTGCTCCTTTCCAGCGGGGGTTCATGGGCCGGTGTGTGGATGGTGCCTCGTGGCCCAGCAGTGTTGCCTGCAGGGACGTACGGGCTCTTTAAGGCACCGCAGATCCAGGACTGCAAGTGACAGGGAGGGGAGCCAAGGGGTGGTGGGGAGGGCCGTCGTACATCTGGGCGATGCGGGGGACGCTGCACTCCGGCTCTTGGTTCTGGGGGGGCACAGACCCCTCCCCCCAAACCTGCCCCTCCCCCACCGGGGAGCAGCGTGTCCTCTCCCCCTGCACGAGAGGGGAACGGGGGGGGAACGGGGAGGGGGTGCCCACGCCCCTTTATTGGCAGAGAAGGGGGGTGCTCATCCCTGCCCCCCCCTCCTTCATCCTTCCCCCCCTCCCTGCATCAGCGGGTAGTGTCACGTGGCTTGCACGAGGAGGGGGGGGGGGACGGCAAGGCCATTCCGGACCTCACCTATAACAGGTGCCCTCTCTTAACCACCCGCACACCCCAAAGCGGAAGAGAAAGGGAATAAGGGAGAGAGACTGAGCGATTAGAAAAGGAAACTAGAACAGCTTTAATGGAAATTAATAATAATTAAAAAAATGGAATACATCCAAATCTATACAAAACCAGTATCGAACCCAACCCCCCCGATGGTAATTCCATCACCGTCACCACTGATGCTGTGCAGCAGCCACCAGGGGAGTCCCAGACAGGGCCCCCCGGCACACGGGGGCAGGGACAAGTATCAATGAGAGAAATTGTTTGCACTTCACTTGCCTTTTTCTACAAAAGTAATGTTATTTACACATACTGTGAAGGAATATGACTTGTTCCTACATACATGCCAGAAATAGATGGTATATGTATGGTTGGGGATATAACCTTTTTCCACCTCAGCCTCTGTCAGCACTTTAAAGGGATTAGGCATACCTTAAGCTACCTAATGAGGAAGGATGTAAACATCAGCACCAAAGACACATTGTTAGAAGATGTCCCTCCAGACTAACAAAGATGCTGAAGGGACTGGAACATCTCGGAGAAAGGCTGAGAGCCCTGGGGCTGTTTGGCCTGGAGAAGAGAAGCCTGAGAGGGGATCTTATGAATGTCTATAAATATCTGAGGGGTGGGTGTCAAGCAGAAGGGGCCAGGCTCTTTTCAGTGGTGCCCTGGGATAGGACAAGAGGTGATGGTAGCAAGGGGAAACACAGGAAATCCCACCTCAACATGAGGAAAAACTTCACTGTGAGGGTGACAGAGCCTGGCCCAGGCTGCCCAGTGGATTGATGGGCCAAAGCCAATTGTATGAGGTGCAACAAGGCCAAGTGTTGGGTCCTGCATTTCGGTCACAACAACACCCAGCAGCAATACAGGCTTGGGGATGAGTGACTGGAGAGCTTCCCATCAGAAAAGGACCTGGGGGTGCTGGTAGACAGCTATCTGAACACGAGCCAGCAGTGTGCCCCGGTGGCTAAGAAGGCCAATGGCATCCTGGCTGGTATAAAGAGTAGCGTGGCCAGCAGGAGAAGGGAAGTTATTGTGCCCTTATTGAGGAAGAAATTGTTCATGGCTTTATTGAAGCCCCTAAAGCTCTCTGATGAAAATCATCATGGGAGGAAATGTAAAGCTATTAGGGAGCCTGTGTTTACCTCATCTCAAAAAAGAAAAAAAAAAAGTAGTCTTCATTTCTTTATCTGAATAGATGTTAATTGATTACAATACTTGAAATCTTACTACACTCTCTTCCATGTTGGCTGGCTCTTAGGTAGTCTATTTCCTGCAGAAAAAAAAAATTGCATAGGGGGTAAATTGGTATTAGTTTTTTGAAGTGGAAGAAGTGGGAAGGTAGGGAACAAGTGAGTTCTGAGGCAGAAAAGTGGGAATTTGGTGCAATTTTGAGGTAAAAGTGGAGGATTGTGAGGGGAAAAGTGAGTTTTGGGGCGAGTTTTGAGGGAAAAAGTGGGAATTTTGTGTATTTTTGAGGGAAAAGTGAGGGGTTTTGAGGTGAAAAGTGGAGTTTAGGAGGATTTCTGAGGGAAAAAGTGTAGAGTTGAGAGGGAACAAGTGAGTTTTGAGGTGGAAAAGTGGC